>JAUMHQ010000069.1:8119594-8133472 GCA_032361165.1 Enteromius paludinosus
GAAGTAAGGAGATTGGTAGCAGCTGCGATCGTTCGTGCATGGTCCTCCTGAAACTCGATTAATTGCTTAATCGTCATCAATTGTGGTTAATTCACCTGTATCAACATAAATATATATACACAATATTCAACAATTGTATCAAATAATTGGATAGTTGGTTGGACAGCGGGGTGCCTTTGAGTCACAAAACATCTTGTTTGATTCTAAGGTTCAAAGACAGGGTGGAAAATGGTCATGTACTACCGGTCACATGCAATGTGAAGAAAATTCGATATAAGTGGACTTCAGGGAAAAAAATGCTAAAAAATGCATGATGTGGCCCTTTTAATCTATACAGGAGGTTGACCTCATATTCCATCATACGATATGATCCGTATCAAGTGCTTTTGACTAAAAAGTATTTAACGTCAGAAAATCAGGTCTTACTGGAAATGAGTGATCAAAGGAAAACTTGACTGAGCAAAATCACCAGTGCAAGATTCCAGCGTATCATTTGTTACATAAAAACTATTTCTTTAAAGACAAATGAAAGGAAAATGTGATCGAAGATGCGAATGATTCACTTAAGTCAGAAATTAGTACATTTAGCCCGATAAGTTATGCCTAATGATATATCAAAGACGAAAATCTCACCCAGAAATGTTTTCTTTGATCTCAATGTAAGGTGCACCGCATCAGTAATCCTTCTGCTAATTAAACACAATGCGAGTTTAACTGAGTAAACTGTTCAAGTTTTCCAACAACCTTTAGATCTTCCTCACAATAATCATCAACCGTTGGCAGATAATCACAGACCCCCTCAGCTCCCACTAAAATTGTATTTCTTTCTTCTTTTTCCTATAATAGGCCAAGCTTTCTTGATTATGACTGCTAGAAACCGACCCATGCTGTTATACAACATTGCCTTGAACCAGTTTGGTGCTCTTTGTGCCTCTTTTTTTCTGTCTAATAATTACAGTTTGGTATTTAATCATTTCGGTCGTTCTCTCACACATGCACCCAAGGATTAGCCAGAGGTTTCTGGCCCCAAACAGAGAAAAAAAATAGATAATTGTGTAGTGCTCTGCTCTTCAGAAAAGCATTCCTGTGGTAGGGACTGCGTTTTTATTACATATTCCTAGGATACAACAACACTAAACATTTCCATAATCTTCACCTCAGAGCAGCACAGTAAACAGACTCATTTTCAATCATTTCTCATGGCTCTATGCAAAACAGGCTGTTATGAATAAATGCATTTTGAAATTGGGGTAAAACACATACCACACGCGCGATGATGGGATTGACGGAGCTCTCCGTGAGGCGAAGAGCATGGTGTGTGTTCAGTGTTGCTACTACGGCACAGATATACAGCATAAATGGGGTCAAAAGAGCCTGAACAAAACCAAGAAAATGATTGAAACAGAGCGACATTAAAGCATTATTTGATTCTATCTGTTCTGACATACTTCGGGTATTTGTTTGAGGATCTATAAAGACTCTCTCCCATTACCAGTACAATATTATTCCTACAGCTACCCGAAGTTGCGTATGATTTCACATGATAACATATGATTAGTGATTTGCTGCATACAGTATATTTGCTCCTGACAGTGAGATATGACATATGTGACACTGAATTTATATTACTCATGTCTTCAGAAGATCATTGCCGGTAGCGCTCGACATCAGGAAACAAACACACACTGGTTATCTCCCCTCCCCATTCGCTCTCTTTACATTGTAACTCTTGGATGACAGTAAGCCTTGTTTTCCAGCATTATCACACAGGGGAAATGCTGTGAGCACAGGCCCCATGGTTTGGAGCGACAGAGTTGCCTGCCACTCAAGATTACAGCTCAATAAAAGTGACATGCACGATCGGTGTCAACAAAACAGCTTCCTCAATGTAGCCAGGACACGCCTCTAAAGGATTGCATTTCTACATTTCTCACTGGAGCGAAAAAAAATGACTCCTACTGTAACTCTGAAGTCACAAAAAAACTGTCAAAGGAGACTAAGAATAGTTTGCAATATCCAAGACAGAGCAGAGTAGGGGCCCACGAGCAACACCCTTTACAAACCACTTTAATTGACACTGTTTTATGCATGAGTTTCATTAGTTCATAAGTTCTCACAAAGCAAGAAAATGTTTTTATTATTGTATGTTTGCATAGAAATTTACTGAAAGGCACATTATTTATGTAATGACACAACATCTAAAATATATGAAGAGTTCGGATGCAAAAGCCTCTAAAACCCATCTTGGTCAAAAATGAGATAATGACACATTGAATGCTCTCCACACAAAGTATATACATATACAGGGTATATATATGTGTATATATATGTGTATATATATATATATATATATATATACACACACATATATATATATATATTCAAATGCGCTGTAGTGCTTTTTATTATTGATAAAAATGCTTCATGTTTTAAAAAATTAAAAATAAAACAAAATATCAATAAGATTAAGAATTTCTTTAAGATGAAGTCTTACAATAAACAGGAAAAACTGAAAAAAAGCAATTCAAATGTATATGAAACGTAATTACTAATGAAAGCTAAAATATTAAAATAAAAATTAAAGTATCAAATATTACAATAGTATTTAATATTAAAAATGGTATAAGTTAAATAAGCTCAATGGTAATCATAATAATTACAACATGCTACACTGTTTTGTGTAAATTATGCTGCCATGTCAAAGCAATTTGATTACTTTATCCAAGCCAAAAAATAAATAAATCACATACAGTATGTATATTTTTTAAATCACCATATCATAAATGCATGCATGTATACATTTTCAGGTGTTCTGGAGCCAATTGAGTTCAGTTTGAAGATGAGCCCCCCAAAAACTTTTATTTTTTATTCATGATCATTTGCACCAGAATAGAGTAAAAGTTAGATGTTTACTAATTAGTAGAGTGTTTTATACCTGCCAGTCACTGTGGTTCCATTTGCATCCATTTTTATAACAGTATGAATAACCTCGCTGCCGCCAGGCACCATACCGCCATCTGTATGTGGGCTGTCTCTCCCACACAGACTCACAGGTCAGACGTCAGTTTCGGTATATGATGAGATCTCAATGTCTACGAAAAAATTGATTTTGGTTGATTCTAATTTTATTAAATTACTTTTGGTTTACGAAAAGCTTTTTAATTAACACTGACATAAAGATTACAGATGGGATTGTGCTTTGAATCTGTTTTGATTCCGAGGTCAGGAGAGCAATTAACAAAAGGCCAAATGGCAGGAACGTGAATGAGAATCAGCATTTCGTGTCAAGAGATGTGTGTGACAATCATGCGGATAGAAGTAGTGAGAAACACAGCGAGGTCCCCAAACATCTCCACAGTCTTTTAACCTGTCACACTTCATCTGCTCACTACGTTCATTCATGAATATTGCAGCTAAGAAATGGAATATGACTGGAAAGTGCGCTACTGTATGGAAGGTCTGAACTGTGTCCCTCAGGTGTTACACCCACTCCTGTCACCAGTTGCCCAATTTAAACCTCAAATTTAATTTGTCCTCAAAGACATGACGGTCAAATGAGGGCATGTCATAGCCTCTGTAACAATGTTTTTTCTTTCTTCTGCTAAAATTATGCTTTTACATTCTTTCCACAAAACACAATGCTGCTATACTCCATATTTGAACATTATTTATAAAAAGAGATTCACACGCTGTAATGGATTAAATATCACTGTTTCTAATACTTTCAGGAATATCCAAATAGAATCAGATATTCCGGTGAGTGGTGGCTAAAGTGATGTAATCAGCAAGGTGCAATCAGGCATGACAGGCCTCAGTGCAATGGAAAAAGTGTTTTTCTGCCTAGAACAGATATTAAAGGGATAGCTAACCCTCAAATTCTGTCATCATTTATTCACTCATTCCTTCTTCATGCAGGCATAAAAATCGGACCAATTACCGCAGATTAGCATCACGGGAAAGAGTGGTTTGAAAAAATTAACTGTTAAGGGAATTGCTTGGGAGTTGTTAAACATGTAAGGTAAAAAAAAATGAATGCATATTGAAGACAAGTTAAGTATTTTTAAACCTTGAATGCATGTCAGCCTGTTGTTGGGGACTCCCAAATTTCCTTTCATTACCCATAATAGGGGCACTTATGGGGTTTACGGGCTTGGAATGACACGTGGATAAACTATCCCTTTAATGTCCCCAACTGTATTGGTGTACAATCAGTTATTTAAGAATGTGGTGGTTTGTAATTAATAATATTTATTCCTAGTAAGTTGTCATTACAAAATATTTCTATGTGGCTTTTTGTGTTCATATTGACAGCCTCTGGTCATCATTCACTTCTATTGTATTGAGCAGCATGAACATTATGTCTAACATTCTCCTTTTGTGTTCTGCAGAATAAAGGAAAAGTCTTTCAGGTCTATTGAACAAAAAATAATATCCCTTATTTATTTTTTTGTGGCATACAGTATTTATAGTACTATGCTCAAATTATTTTTGTAAAAACAACAACAACAACAATTCATGTATTAAAGAAGGAATATGTGAAAGTTGTTATATGTTAGGAAATTATATTTTTATTATATATATTATTAAACCAAAAATGCAAATAACTTAGCAAGGCTTAGGCTTTTTGTGTTCATATTGACAGCCTCTGGTCATCATTCACTTCTATTATATTGAGCATCATGAACATTATGTCTAACATTCTCCTTTTGTGTTCTGAAGAATAAAGGAAACGTCTTTCAGGTCTATTGAACAAAAAATAATATCCCTTATTTATTTTTTTTGTGGCATACAGTATTTATAGTACTATGCTCAAATTATTTTTGTAAAAACAACAACAACAATTCATTTATTAAAGAAGGAATATGTGAAAGTTGTTATATGTTAGGAAATATATTTTTTAAGAAGACTACAAATATATATCATTCTTCATATGAGTTCTGGATATTGTATCCCAGAAGTGATTCATGTTTTAACAAGCAACAATTTAAAAAGCCTGAGAGTGATTTGTAATGCTGCGTTGCCAATTTGTACACAGAAAATGTATTCAGGATTTACCACAAAGACATTTACACACAAACACCACTCACGCATTATAAAAGGGGATCCTCGTTCACTTAAAACAGGGAAAGCTGTTAGAGAGGATAAGGATCTCATCCAGCATTAATCCCAACCACTCAGCCCCGTCAGGAAAACAGAAAGCTTTGCCAATGCATTTTGTTATTGTTACTTTTGATTTCTTGCTCTGGAAATATTACATTTTATGTTATGTTTTGAATGGCAATTATATAAATCTATAGGTGTAATATTGAATTCCTCAGTTTTACTCATAAAACAAGAATGAAAGTGCTCTTTGGCCCTTAAAGACGGCCCATAGCATACTAATAGAGCAGCGTTGCCACAAAAGTGAGGCCAAATCATTCAATTTCCTCGACTATACAGGGATTTAATAATTGACAGTTGAGATGATAAGACAGTGACTGCAGAGGCCTGACCCGAGGTCGAGAAATTAATAAAGCAAAGACATTGAATAAAGTATTTCGTTTCTCCAGTGCGGTAAGCTCTTAGTATGAAGCTTGTAATTGTATAATCACCTCAGCTTCTTTTGCTCTCGTAGGACTCTGCAACTCAGGTTTGCTTGTAAATGACTATCGATTTGTTTGTTTCACACTTCATCTGATTAACATAAATATTTTTGCTTTGGGAGCCACATTACATGTTCAAAATGTTTCATTATATTGGTGCCTGGGGTCTATGAATGGAAGTTCCACCATCAAAATTGAATTCTTGATCTTAAAAAAGAAAGCTAATGACTTAATTTAGTGTTTGATTATGTGGTTAACTAGACATGTATCCCTTGACAATTAACTTATTCTTGTGTTTAGCCCTGTGTCCAGAGGACACTTTAGTGGCATTTCATGAGAGTAGATGTTTCGTGGCCAGGTGCCTGCTTGGATTGGCATCTTTCCCTGTGTAGACACAGGTGTGATTGCTCAACATTTAAATTACACCTGCCGAGGTGTGCAAGGGTTATTCAACATTCAAAATGGAACTTAGAATGCTTTAAAAATTCAATTCAGCTCATGAAATTGAATTGAACGATTGCAACTTGAATTTGAACTCAAGGAATTAGGCTTTGTATGATCAACCCTTTGGTATACTGTATTTAAATAGGCTATACACATTATAGGCTATACCTATTTTGAAGAATCTGAGTTTTATTTAAGTATTTGTTTTTAGTGTAAATGTTATGCTGTAATTTAACATTGAAGTGTCTCTCAGCCAGACAGGGACTCAACTAGACTATGTGTACTTCAGTCATCAAGTTAAGCCTTGTTCATGCAGAAGCTTTAAACTATTAAGAGTCCGGACAGTCCACATTAATAATTAAAGTATGGTATTCCAAGACAAAGTGTCTGATGTGTGCTAGAGAGAAAATCTGAGCAGGCAGTGTACTACTGTTGTACTCATGGAAAGAAACGGGAGGCATAAGAATATTATTAAACCAAAAATGCAAATAACTTAGCAAATGACTTCCCACAGCTGCCTTTTAAGTCTCTCTCTCGCTCTCTCTTTCTCTCTCTATGGGCCACTATAAACTTCCCAAACCTTCTGTATTTTGTAAGGTTTTCTTGCTTGAATTTGAAAAAAAAAAACATTGTACACTGTTAACATATTTTGCTATCAATGAAAAAAGCAGATGTAGCAGACTAGTCGATGATTATTTTTACTAATTTTAGAAATCTGAAATCAAACTAGATAATTGACTGGACTTCCACCCTTCTGAAACCAAAGCACAAGATGGTGTTCATATGTTTAATTTCATTTCCCAGTTCACTGAGAGCAAATTAACAATGTGTTTTTACGAAATGAAACAGAAGTATGTTCAAAACATACTTGAATAGAAGCACTGGGGAAATATTAAAGAATCACTAGTAGTTCAAGTCAAACAAAAAGTCATTTTGAATCCTGTTAGTCTACAACACACTGCAGCCTTTTGCTGCTGGTATAATTGAAGGAAACAATTAACTGATTATGCCAAAGGCAGGACACAATTAGTCAGGATATAATAATAACAATATAGAAAAACAAATATGTTCAATTTCCATTTCGCTCCTAGCAAATAATTACAGTAATGAGATTTTCTCTTGTAGAAGTCTTGTAAGGTAGAACTGGGACTAAAACGGATTGAGCAGAGAAAATTGAGTGAAATCAATTACTGAGTGTAGCTAGAAGCTGAATCTTTGGTGGTCAAAATGCTTTGGTTGTACTATTGGGTGTTTAGTTTAAAGGACATAGTATGTTCTTATTCTGTGGCTCTGTAGTAGAACAAGTTTCCAGCCTCCATCCTATTTGTACAAATGTCACATGGAAGTCTCATTGGCACGTGCTCTTGTGGATTCATTGTGCTTTTCACAGCATAAACTGCTGTACTGCTTTTCCATCAGATCTTGAATCTGCGCTGAGGTCAGACACCAGATCTACTGGCCCACAGGCCCTCTTGGCTGACCTGACAGTGTTGAAGTTGCACATTCTTTTTTAGAATCACACCTCTTCCTTTCACACCCTCTCATTTCCTCTGCGTTAATCAGGCGTCTGACAGAGCGGGAGATAGTGACTAATGAAATGTCACCGTGACTCTGATAGAGACGCAGACCTGCAGAAAACCGAGAGGGGGAGATGGACGAGGACTGCATCCCCATTGTGGTGGGTCTCGCCGTGGTGAGTCCATCTGTTTTTCATGTGCAATCCATATATGGAGCCAAGTGGATATCATCTGCTTATGACAAATTATAAAGATTCTCATTTGAGCTATAAGTAGGTCAGGACAGTGGAAGTCTTTGGTAAAAATGAAACAGGTATATTGCATTTAGGAAATAGACTAATTTTCCAACCTAGATACTGTAGGACATATAAATCAGTGAATGTAAGAAATGTCTAAATTTTAAATGAATAATTTTTACACTCAAAAAAATAACCTCACCTTAACCCAGCTGCTGTAACTATGTGACAGAACATGTGCTGGGTTGTATTACAGTGTTTGTTTATTTGACCCAACCAGTGGGTCAGGTTAACTGTGTTGCTGAGTTACAGTAAGTATTACCTAAACACTGGGTAATTTATTGTATAATTGCCTTTCTACATATATATTTACCAATATTAGCAATAATAAATACATAATTACAAAGGAATGTAAAATATTATTAAATTAATAGTTCACGCTTTATTCGTAATTGCGATGGAGCGATTATATTAAGAAAATTTGGCGTGCTGTCTGGGGAGCGAGCCGGGGGAACGGCGAACTCCGAACCCTAATGGATGGAACCCTAGCGAGAGCAAGAGTTCGGCGTTCAGCTTGTTCGACGTCTGCCCCCCCAAAAAGCTTGGAAGGACAGCAGCCAAACTTGAGCGGTTTGGCAACCTCAGCGGAGGTGGGATAGAGTAGAAAAGCCCTCAGCGGAGGTAAGGGGGAAGGGACAGGGAAGCCTACGCGGAGGCTGGGAGTGAAACCTACGCGGAGGTTTGGCAACCTCAGCGGAGGTGGGAAAGAGTAGAAAAGCCCTCAGCGGAGGTAGGGTGAAGTGGGCGGGAAAGCCTATGCGGAGGCTGGGAGTGAAACCTACGCGGAGGTTTGGCAACCTCAGCGGAGGTGGGATAGAGTAGAAAAGCCCTCAGTGGAGGTAGGGGGAAGGGGACAGGGAAGCCTATGCAGAGGTTTTAAAACCTCAGCGGCGGATAGAGTAGAAAAATGTTTAGTTACCTTTGGGAAGAAGGATGAAGTGGTTCGGAGCTTTGGGAAGAGCTGGTGAGGATTTGCATGGTTTGGAGAATATAAGTTGGGTCTAAACGAATGTAATTTCTGAAAGCTTCAGAAGACCAGCGGCCAAGGGTTTGACTTGGGGTTAGACCCCTTTTGGTCGTTGTAGTAGCTGCTCCGATCCTGGAGTGGGAGGAGAAACGGTTTGGGTCGACTCCGGATCTTGAGAGGACGGACTTAAGGTGTTTTTGGAACCAAAACCTAGAGGCGGGTTGGTTCAGCTCGTCTAGGAAGAGGTGATCTAGGGGGGAGGAGGCGAACAAGCTTCTGAAGGCTAGGTAAGCTCGGAGATTTTGGTAAGGCTGGGTGGGGCTTTGCAGCTTGAAAATATAGATGTGGTGGCCTTTGTTTTAGCTGGTCGGTTTTACTGTTTTTAATAAAGAAGGACATGGTGTCTTGGTCGATGATGGAGAAGTCGGATATGGTGGGATGGATGGAAGGGTTGAATGGAGAATTAATGGTAAATTCGGAACACCTTAAGAAACCAAAAAAAGCCAGGGTAAACATGGCGTCTAGGGTACAGTTGACCAAAGGGGAGCTATAGTTATTGCAAAGGGGGGAGATACAGAGAGTTAAGATCTCCAAGGTTATGGGAAATCTGAACCATGGATTTTCTCTCTGGATGCCTTTAATTATTAACTCGGTTTGGCCATTAGATATGGTGGGGGAAGTAGAGCCGTAGATCAACTTGTGGAAAAATTAGATTTTTTTTGGAAATTGGAGCGGGAAGGGAGTCAGGCTGGAGGGAAGGCAGGTTAGAGCTGGATGTGGATGGATGAGGAAAATAGTCTGTGCGGGAGGGCCCGGGCTGTTGTGGATCTGGAAAGAAAGAAAAAGCAGAGTTAGTGTTTATGGCGAGTTCATCTTGGTGACGTGAGCTGGATGGAGCGGCGGGCCAGCTGGTGAAAAAGTCTGCGGTGGCTTGTTGGAGCTGCACTGGGGTGACGGAGCTGGCTGGCTGGTTTGAGTCGGTGGCGGCGTGGCGATGGCTGCAGAGGAACCGTGACGTCCCACAATTGGAGTTTAGCATGGCTGAGGTCCAGTAAGGCATGATTGTCCAACGGAAAATCCCAGTCCAGCAACACAGTCTGTGTGGTTTCTCTTAGCACATGAAAAACATGCTGCCATGACTCAGTTCCTAGCTGGAATGTTACAATGATGGTAACCAGTGTATCTAGCATGTGTCCATTCACTGCATGTGCAGAAACATAGTCTTTTCTCAGCGGGTGATTGTGAAGTGTAGGAATTGACTTACGAAAATCTGCGCTCATAATAGACACACTCGAAACCAGAATCAACTAACATCCGAACCTGCACGCCTCCAATCACTCCTTTCACATACGACACAAACAGCTCCTGGTCAGTGTCAGAACTTAACTCATTGTCTTTTAACACAGAATTACAGTCGTCAACATTGTCAACATCAGGGCCCATAGGCAACATGGCTGGTGTTTGGGCCACAACATCAGCTACAGTATGTTATCCGGCCGGTAGTGAGAAGTCTGGCACTCTTCTCTTCCAGGTGCCGTGAAACACACTCCCCTTTTTCTCAAATTATTCTCCTAGCTGTTCCATCTGTGAGGATGGGGGCTTGGGCTGCGTCTTGCAAGAGACAAAGAAAAAGTGTGATTATTTATAACCATGCATATCCATACTTGATGTGTGCTCATCACCGTGCTGGAATTTCCACTGAGGTGAGTGGCCTCTCCGAGCGCCATCAAAGACAAGTGACTGGCATCCTCGACCTTCGCAGGCACACTGGCACCTTCCATTATACTGAGAGCGGCCTCCGTCCCACTCATCCATTGCTCTGGAACTCACTCTGGCCTTTTGATTTTCATCACCCAAGTGCCTCAATTCCATGCTCATATCCCTCAATTCCTCAGTCAATCGATCCACAGCTCTGTGTAGTCCTCCATTATCAGTCACGGAATAAACACCAATGTGACCGAGCGTTTGTGCTGGGTTAGTACACTATATAAACAATAAAAACGAGAGCATAGGAAATCGTCTTAACTTTTTATTCTCAACAATCCACCAGACTGAACTCAAAAACCCGCGATACTCCAGAGCAGGAAGTGCACATGGTCCTTACCCATTACCTGTATTCATTGTCATATTCATTCATAGAGACTGATTATGGCACTCCAGCTCTTGGACTCCTTTTTGTGTTTTTCTCTGTTTGCCACTGTAGGACTTTTCTGTTGAATCTTTTGCCCACCTTGTCAGCTCCCGGACATCCTGTAGCATATATGCCCTCATTTGTTTGTTATTGTCACGGATCATTGTTTCTATGTATTGCCGTCAACCCTAGTATTTTGTATTCATTCATGTCCCTGTTGTCATTGCCATTTGGATTACTCGTTGCCTATCTTTGCCTGTACCTGGATATTCCCTCTGCTTCGCCCTAAGGACTGATTTACTGTATTTGACCATTGCTTTGTTTACGTTTCTGCCTCTGTCTATGCCTCCACTTGCCGGCGCTCGATCATGCATGTCCCGACCCTGAGCCTGAATAAACCTTTTTGCATTTGAACTCAAACACTTCACATCCTCCCTTTGTGACAGCACCAGAGAATGTGAGCGGAGAATCGTGGTTTTCACTCACTCCAAGAGTGCTCCACTACCGTTCCATCACGAGTACAATTCATGCCAAGAACCCGTAATATAAATGTAACACATTGAATTAAACATGAAATGTTTAACTATACAGATTAAAAGAGAATTTTCTAGTAAAACATACTTCAGATTTATTTACAACTTTGGAAAAAAAAAAAAAAAAATATATATATATATATATATATATATATATCTTTGACAGTGTAGAAGATTTATAGTAGAAGCAGAAATACATTTCTGTATAAATATTTGAACAAACTTTTTTTTTGCACAAATACATTTATATTATCAATTGGGTTATAAATGTAACGGAAAATGGCAGGGTTGCATATTAATAAAAAAAATTCAAGCTATAAGTAAAATTGTCAATCTGTAGGTTGAGATGGTCGAGTGGCTGCTTGCTCCATTGTTAAAAGCCATCTGTCTCAAATTTCTTAAAAGCAGGCATTGAGCCCACATACAAGATCTCTATGTGTCTCTTTATAAAAACCGTTATAAAGATTTTTCGTTGGATGCTGGGTGATATAAGAACATGCAGCTAAGCCACATTATCTAAATGTAGGCCACAGCACTGGTGCCATCCATTTGCTGATTAATTAAGATGACATTGCTTAATGGCAAAGCAAAGGTTCAGCAGTTTGGACACTTAATTGTAACGGGAGAGCAAACAACACGGATATTAAACAGACTGCACTTAGGAAACACTGCCTAGAATGTTTGTTCTTACTCGGTTTTGAATTGTAAAGACTGATCAACTCCATCTTCTCTAAAAAGCCTGCGTAGACAACAAGCATTTTTTCTTCACAAAGACCTCAGAAGTGCATATTCAGAAAATATGTAGGTCTGTTTATTTTAGAGCTGAGACAATAAATTAGACATGCACCACCTGTCATGGTAACTCTTCAGATGCACTGAGCGTTGATTGTATTTATAACGCAGATTCCGGTAAGTCAACTCGTGACAAGCTTGTGGTTTCCCGCTGTTCTTGTGGTAGCTGCTAGGTGTGTGTTCCCAAGAGGAAGCTATGTGTTCTCTGTGCAAATACAAACACTGAGTGTGAAACCGCTTCCCGAGAATGTGTTTTGGAGAACACGGCACAACACTGAAAACACATCCAGCCCCTGATATGTGCTGATGGAGCTTGTTTCTTCACTCTCAAGATTAGTAAACACATTTCAACAAAAATTCCCTTTACGCTCAACCTAGACGAGAGATTTGTCTTTTTTGTACTTTCTGTGATACGTTTCCCTGTGAGATCTCTTAATCACATGTGAAGGGTGCTACAATTAATCTTAATTACATAACAGACATTGTGCTACACATATTACAAATCCTCTTTTGGGACGCACTGTAAAACAATAGAGGAGAAATTAGATGGGGGATTACTGTTCAATAATCCCATTAACGTGTAAAAAGCAGCGACAGGACTTCTCACCCCAGTTGTTTAATTCATGGGAATATTTTTGATGCTACAGTGGCTTAAAAATCTATAAAGAAATGGAAATGAATGCATGATGCCTGTCAAAGGCATTTTATACAAAAAAGAACTATTCTACCTGCCTTTAGAAATTGCTGTTGTATTTTTGAAGACTACAGACTAAACTTTCACTGGTAGGCTACTAGAATGGTAATTTTCTCCAAACATGCAAGAAATAAAATAAAATAAAATTACAAAATCTACGATAAAATTGTTTGAATTAACACTAATGTATGATATACACAGCTTTATTAATTGAATATTTATGAATATGAATATCATATTATAACCACCTTCTCCACCGTGGGACTAAATCTTTGCACTATTATACTGTATACGTGTATTTTAAATTTTAATTTATAATTTAAATTAAGGATTGATTAAAGCTAATCCTTTTTTAAATAAGTTGAATGCTGGATACCAGCAATCACACCAAACAGAATGAGAATTAGCTAATTGCGTTAATTGTGGTATAGATGAAATTAATCTTTGTGATTAAATACATTAAACCTAACCTATTAGTAATATGTGTATTTCCTCCTAAAAGGATTTGTAAATATTTGCATGATACAAATGCTTGTTTTTAGATTTTGTCAGTATGCTAATAATGTATGTGTCATGTTTCTTGTCTGTTCAGTCTTAGTCTCCCCTGTCTTTGTAATTTTGGTTTAGTCTAGACACCGGAGGAGTCGAGGCGGGTTATGGAGAGGGGAATCCGGGCTCTCATGATGGCGGCTGCGGAGGCGGAGTCAGCGACGCTACCACAGCCCGAGCCAGTTCCTGCCCCGAGAGCACGGCCAGCAGCGCCAGTTCCTGCCCCGAGAGCACGGCCAGCAGCGCCAGTTCCTGCTCCGAGAGCACGGCCAGCGGAGCCAGTCCCAGAGTCTGCCCCAGAGCCGGATCCGGTCCGGGAGCCAGAGCCAGATCCGGTCCGGGAGCCAGTCCCAGAGTCAGATCCGGTCCGGGA
>JAUMHQ010000069.1:8133624-8161005 GCA_032361165.1 Enteromius paludinosus
TAAAATATCTTTATTTGAATCTCCGTGTCTCCGTGATCTCTCGCCTGTTCCGCCTCAGCGGGACCGCGCCGTTACAGTATGTTTCAGTGTAACACATTTTAAAATGTGCCAATAGTAAATGATTCTGTCATAATATGCAACATATGTAGTCCACAAATTTGTTTTATTCTTGTGCTTATTTTGATGACTTGTCAGCTGCCACTGTGGCCTAGAAAACTGCTCTCAGAAAAGTTAATTGAGCCAGTCAGTCATGAGATTGTAATAATAAATTTATAATGTTGTTTCTCCAAGGAAAACATTAAAGCCAGGCATTGTGCAGATTGCAATCTTGGTTTGGTCAAAGAAAATGTAATGGGTATTCCTGTTTCCTTCTTCTGTCATATAGTGAATATATAGATTAACACTGCGAAAATATAGCTTTGCTAAATCTCTGGAGTCTTTGTAAAACATTTCTGCTGCTTTTGACTATCTCAGCGGTCTGATCAATTTCTGATATGTTCTGCGTGTGGCGCCCAGGCAGTGGAGAGAAATGGGTTTGTATTTCCTCTCACGTGACTCCCGGTTGAATTACAGTACTACTGTAACACTATTTCTGTGAAGTCACATTAGTAATATATACAACTCTCCCTAATAAGAATATAGGCCTACTTTTTATATCCCATTTACAGGAATATCAACTCAATATGAAACAATTTCCACATAAATTAAGCAAATTGCTTGCAATTGCTCTAGTTCATATTTGTTGTTGTTGTTTTTTTTCCTTTTTATAATCATAAATTGATGATAAATTGATGGTGATAAATGATGATGATAAATCTGTCTGCTTTTTTCCCTTAAATGCTCACTGTAAAACAATTGTAAAATGAACCATTATTACTGTACACTTTACTATTGTGCATTCGCATCTGATGTCAAAATGACAAGCTGAATTGTAGAAAATACAATTTCTCTCAATATGTAGATGACTCGGTATGAAATTGTGTCTCTGATGCAAGTTGAGAAATGGCAGACATTCTTCGACTTGCAGACATTATAGGATCATTCAGAGAAAGTTAAATGAGCCTAACGGTCTGGATATGATTAACAGGTCTGTGTGCTGTGCCAAGGGTTGTATCAGGAACAATTTACTTGCAGTGATATCAGAACAATCTTGTGTTTTGGTTCCTCCATTATCTTCAGACTTCTTTCTGTCTGGGAGTGGCAGAATCAAATCCCAGAAGTCATCTATATTCCATGTGATGGGCTTGTTTTGAATTTCATACCGAGTCAGTTTCTGTACGGGGAGTGTTTTAGCCGCACAGTGGGTGAAGCACGAACTGTTGCCTTACCTGAAGCGTTAGGCCAGTTCACACAAAACAGCAGACACCTGCAGAGCCACAAATAAACAACAATGAAGACATACAATTGAAAGGCAGAGTTTGATTGCAAGAGACAACACCACTTATGATAGCATGATGCTTTCTATCTAGATATCTATCTATCTGTCTCTCTGTTTGTCCGTATCTACAGTATGCCTTATCAGAAGTGTAGCAATACACATATTTGTACCAAAAAAATCCACTGAATGAGTGAAACATCATGAGTAATGAGTAAACATCCAGTTTCTTTAGAAACAAAGTCATGTCTTTCCAATAATCTTTTTTTTTCAGGAAATTCAAACAATAAATGGCATTTTCATGCTCTTTGATGTAGTGTGACATTGCTGTATAAAGTACACGCCTCAGTTCAAATGGCAGCGACGACAGAAAGTGAGTGCGATCACCACTTCTTCTTTACTGCTTGGTTTAATGCGAAAAAAAATCATGAACATCTTATTTCTCATGTAGTCGTGTTTTAACCACGGAATTACTTCAATAAAATAGCTTGTAAACAAAATGTCACATAGAAACTGGTCATCA
The DNA here is from genome assembly GCA_032361165.1 of Enteromius paludinosus. NCBI lineage: Eukaryota > Metazoa > Chordata > Actinopteri > Cypriniformes > Cyprinidae > Enteromius > Enteromius paludinosus. The sequence continues at coordinate 8,135,523 of JAUMHQ010000069.1, forward strand.
GTGTCACAGTTTGTTAGTTCGCTAGAGAAATTCAGTCTAGGGAAGAGCATTTTGTGAAATATTACACTATATAATTGTTATACGTATTTTACTTTACCTGTGATATTTAACCGATAATGTACATTATGTTGTATGTCTATTTTTTGATGTGAAATCTTAAGTAGTCATACATTGATTTGTAGTTTGTGTCCAAAGTGTATGATGCAGTCTTGCTGTCTTGAGTTTTCCTATTGAACTAGAAAACCAGAGCTGATCCCCTTATTCTTTTAAACACTTACCACCAAGTTTAGATTAAAGGGCTGTTTTATCCCTTAGGGAGGCTTTGTCAGCCATGGAGGGCCGTCTCATGGAGGGGGTGTGCTTCAGCAGGATTGGTAAACTGCCTGATTCCTATTGTTCCTATTCTTTAGATAATCTCTCTTTTATGCTTCTGAAAATTGTTCTGAAATACGCTGACAGTCATGAGAGAGGCAAAAGTGTCCAGGCCACCAGGTAATGCCTTTGCATTGAGCGTTTGAAGATAATCCTCAGCTTGTGTTCTCTTCTGTAAAAAAGTTAGTAAACACTGTTTTATTCTGCTTGCAAAAATCCAGTCCCATGGGTAAGAATATCTTTCTGTCTCTCCTGTTGGGCTCATGGGAGCTGTGATGTTGAATTCATTGCTCCTGCGGAGAGGCATTGCCACAGATAATCCCAGACTTCTAACAAATGTGGTTCAGTAAGAAAAGGGGGTGACTAAATTCCCTGTGTTTATTGTAAAGAGACTAACAGAGGAAATGTCTGATGCATAATGAGTCTGTCTGATGAGGTTGGCGTGACATAACACCTTATGAAACAATGGCTTGGGGGTGGAAAAGTATCCTTGTGTGAAGTTCAGCAATTGCGTCTGATTATTTATTTATTTGTTTGTTTGTTTGTTTTCAGGGAGCCTCTAAGCATATTTCTTTATAAATAAGATAAAATAAGATACCTTTGAAGGACCCCCACAGCTAAAACCATGCCCCCACTAACACATTCTTTCTGACTGGTAAATACTGCAGTGTAATTATCACTCATTTGTTTGATGTGTCATTACAATGCCAAAGTCACCATTCTAATGTGTTCTAATGTGTGGGCAGGATGTAATAATGTGGCCTTCGAGAGGAGTAAGAAATATTGAATGAATCACATAAATGATTAAGCAATTGTAAAAGTCATAATTGAGTACAAATGAGAAACTCTGAATTCTAGTTTAGGGATTATCAAACATTATGAACCTATGGGGTACTAAACCAACTTCCTAAAATGTAAAAGCAGCAGTAAATAAATGTATTATTTTTGCTTTCTTTGCACACAAAAAGTATTCCAGTAACTAAGTAAAATCCTTGAACATTGTAGTACCCTTGGTGTCTATGGGAGTGTCAGAAAGCTCTCGGATTTCATCAGAAATATCTAAATTTGAGTTCTGAAGATCAACAAGGTCTTACAGATTTGGAACCACATGAGGATAAGTGTCATGTTCAGCTGGATGTGTCAGTCCAGCTTTGGATGACACTCCAGCCCTCCATGAACTAGGTCTGTGTTTCATGTCTCCGTTTACATTGTATGGACTAATTATCAATGAACTCTTGTCTCCACCCACCTCATATGTTGTCTTGGTTACTCGTATGTTCTCCTCCCTTTCCTAATTGTCTGCACATGTATAAATATCCCGGATGTCCTGGTATTAGTCGCTGGTCAATGTTGGATGTACGTCTGTTTTCCCCGTTGTCTAGCCATCGTGTTTTCGCGTGTTCCTGGTGTTTTTCTGTGTTTCTCTGCCTCCCTGGATCTATACCCAAGCCTGCTCTCGGACTCTCGCTCTTGCCTCGCTCCTCTGGACTCTGTTTGTCTCATCGCCTGACCCTTTGCCATGAACTCGGATTATTCTCTTGCCTGTGTCTCTGATAATCCCCGCTTGCCGTTGATAACTCTGCCTGTGACTTTACTCTGTGTGTGTGTGTGTCTCCAATAAATGTTTGCAAATGGATCCAAACGCCTTCCCGTGTCTCAATCGTGACAATAAGTAATCATTCAATTATAATTTAAATGGTTACTCGATTCCAAAATTAAAAATTTGTCATTAATCAATTTGTGATTGTTCCAAACCTGTAAAAGCTTTGTTCGCTGAGATACTCTCTAAAATGGCATAACCGTTACACTACGGTTATTTTTGTTTTCTTTCTGTACAGAAAGTATTCTTATTACTTTATAACATTACAGTTGAACCACTCATGGCAGATGGAGTATACTGACAATGTCTTTCATGATTTTCTGGACCTTTACAGTGGTAATTGTTTGGCAGTCAATGGGACAGTCACAAGACTCCTGGTTTTCATCCAAATTATCTTAAATTTCAAAGACCAATAAAGTTTTTACTGGTTTGGAACGACATGAGGGCAAGTTCCCTTTCAGTCGGTCACTCCGAGTCACGTTGGTGACCGACGAATAGGAATCTTGCTTTGAGATGACCAATCTACTTTGCGTGTATGAAAACACGCCAATGAAATTGGCATGCGCTGATAAACATCCAGCTGAAGCTGATCGCAGTGCAAGTATAAACAAGCAGCGATCATTGGCTTTTCGCTGCTGAGCTGAGCTTGCATGAGTTCATCTCTACAATCTACGACGGTGATTGAAGAGGCTGGTGATACGGCGTTTGCAGCAGCAGATGATTTCCAGTGTTGAGTGGATTGCCACAAGAGTTTGTACTACCCCACTATTGAGTGCAGGCGTCCATCTCCCCTGTGCGCCACAGCTTACTAAAAGGTTCTCAACAAGAAGTGTGGCATCGTCCTGGGCGTTGGCACGTGGCGCCTCGCTATTTGTATAGCTGCGGGCTGGGCGACCCCTAAGTATCCTCCTGTGTTCTCACCTCGAACAGGTAGAGGCTCTGAGTGCCCCGGTTTCGGTCGGCTTGGCAACCTCTCCAGAGTGTCCAGAAAGTAGACCCCGTCGAGCTCCTCCATTCCCTTTCGGCAGCTGGATGTGGCGGAGCATCTGGTGACAGGCCCTTAATGCGATGAATCCTGTGAGAGCCGCTAGAGGGCTGGGACCCCATGTGCAGTCCCCCTTGAGGACCCCATGTAGGTACTCCACTGTTAAGACCTAGAGCCGTGTTTCCCCGGCGGTCCTGCCGTCCATGAGGGTTCAATCACCTTCTATATTCCATATGCACTAAGTTGATGTCATATGCGTATTCTTCCTCAGACCTCCTACGGGAAGGCTGGACCTCCGTACATCTTTCTGAGACGTCCCAGTGCTCCAGTTACTGATGGGCAGTGCTTGTACAGTAATGGTATCTTGTGGTAAGTCCCGACCTAGAGGCCAAACACTGGGGACTTGAGAGACTCCCACATGACGCTGGAAGGGGCAGCTTCTATGGCGTTTTGGTAGTGATCCCTATTTGTCGGATGTCAATCATGCGCATGCCGATTTCATTGGCGTGTCAAACACGTGAAGTAGATTGATCATCTCAAAGCGAGGTTCCTATTCATTCTCGTCGACGTGACATCTCTGTTCCCTTCTTCAGGGAACGAGGGTTACATACGTAACTGAGATGTTATTGACCAAATTTAAATTTTGCCTGAACTAACCTTTTAAATTCAATAAGAATTGAATGAAATGGCATGAAATGTACAGTCCAAATTATAGATAAAAGTCTAATCGGCCAGTAAATGTTTCTAATGTGTATTAAGCAGAGAGCTTCAAAGATCTGTAGACAACATGTTGCTTTGGGCTAAAGGTTTTATGTGCAGCACAACAATCTTCTTTAGATAATTACCGAAATGACAAATATAGCTAAGAGAGAATTATAGAGAAAAAATCCTTAATTTACCTTCCCTCTACTGAATCTCATTCCCACATTGAACAATGTTTGCAGTGTGCGACTTTATATTAGTTCATAAAGTAATTAAGACAGAGAGCTATGTGGGATGGGAGGAGGTGGGGTGTCAGATACAACACTGGAGTCTCCTCGCAGAACAGACTGAGTCCATTAAATGCGTACATCTGCTCCATTGTGAGCGATTTCCATTACCACATCCATGTATTAGAGATGCTCTGATACATCTTGCATTGAACAAACCATATCCATTAGTGGGCTTGAAAGACTTGTTAATGGACAACACTTTATTCAGAGCATGTCTTTCTTATTTTATTGTAAATAGCATCGACTGACACTGGATTATATAACCCTGTATCACTTCCAGCACACAGAAATGTTAGTCAGCAGTGACAACAAATCAGACGGAGCTGTGAGAAAAAGAAGTAGCACTACGGAGACTGTCATGCTCACATTACTACCAAGCACCAACTCCAAAACATTTACAGTGGCTGGATCAATGTAGTGCTGATACAAAAGTTTCAGAGATTTATGGGCCCCGGCAAAACAGCATCCTCAGACGGAGAGTGAGAGCTAATGTAGAGATGGGAGGAAGTGTCCATCTAACACAATCAGCCTCCCTGTTATTTCTGACACTATACCGCAGACTAAAAGGCTACATTAGGCGGCCCTCACCTGCTTCGGGAGTCCAGACTGTGCCAGCTTTAATCAATAGACACAGACCTGCCCACTGGCTTTTGCTAGCAGACATGCCTCATAAGCTTTTCTGCCAGAAAGGCCAGCCTGAAATGCAAGTTGATGAAATGGAAAAGGAAGAGATTGTCAAGCAGAGCAGCGCATGGAGATAATTATAAAGGATAACAAGATTTGAAAAGAAAAGCTTGTTGTGATTTAAAAAAAGGAAAGAAAACATGAGTGTTTAGCTATTGCAGGCCTTCAAATTAGTGGGTAATACGTTTAAACTTTAAACACCCAACAGAATTAATTATACAACAGACTTTTAAAAAATTTAATTTCTTTTTTTTTTTTGGTAGCGGTGGCAACGTTTTAGGTTTTACAGACTTAACTAATAACTACTGGTATAATGTTAATATACTAACCCACTGAGTTACTAAAATTTGTTTTGTACCAATGTAATACAATGACAACCTTCAAAAACAGACGATGAACATCACATGAATCAAAGTTCATCACAAACAGAGTGTAACAAGGATAAAATATACCATTCATTCATATAGTTTTGTTATTTTACTCTTATTCAGTTAATTAATACTTTTATATTTAAGGATGTACTAAATTCTACTAAAAGATAGCAAAGACATATGTTTTGTTATAGCACTGCAAATAAGTATTTCTGGACTTTCTGTTGAGCAGAATAAGTTATGGTTTCCACAAAAATAAAAAATAATATGGAGCAGCAACTGTAATAATAAGAATAGCTGTTTCTTGAGCACCAAATAAGCATTTCTGAAGAGATTATGTGAAAGAAATTAAAGTAATGGCTGCTGAAAATTCTGATTTGCCTTTACAGTAATACATTATTATGTTTTTTACAATATATATAAAAAAATAAATAAAAAAAGCGCTTTTAAATGTAAATTAAATGTAATATTTACTGTATGTCTGTGACCCAAGTCACAAAATCTAATTATAAGATGGCAAGCATCAAAGTTTGATTTCAACTATTAATTTCACTATGATTCAAATTGGCATGGCCTTACTCAGTCAATATCAAAGATATCATGGTTACATTTTTACATTATGTTTTTTACCTTATGAAGGAGGATATTAGGTAGAAAACAGTGAAGCACTGAAAAATGACTATAGCTAGCTTTTCACAGCCGGGGTCACATATATGCAGCCTTGTTAAACATAATTTTACAGTTTTTCTCAGTCGCTGTGGTGCCTTTTTCAAATCATACTTAATATAAGTAAAGAAGTATTTCTCTAAATAAATTGTGCAAACAGCACAACACAATAGATTTCCTGCAAAAGCCTACAACTTCCTCAAAATCTTTAGCTCATCTATCAAAAGTAAGTATTTATGTCAATAAACATATCAGTGCCATCACAATGAAAAGTCCTTGTGCCATTGTTCACAAACAAGATGTCATGTTGTCAATATAAAACTCTGCATTACCTGATGTAAGCTATGGCAACAGTTTGGATGACAGTTACTGTACTGAAATGCAGAAGACTGCTCTTCTTACGTGTGACAAATGCCCTAAAAGTACAAATTTACACATTACTGTATGTGGGATATTGATTGAAAGAGACAATATGTTTCAAAATGTTTGAATTGAGAATGTGGTCGATCTCCTAATATTTAGCTGCACCCTTCAGCAATTGTGAGGCCATGATTGACATTTTTTAAAAATCATACCTAACCCAAACTTTTAGATTGGTAGTCTATATGGTGTAAAAGAATCCACAGTCAAGTATTTTATTCATATTTTTTGTATTTCATGAAATGTACGTTTTTATCTATAATAAACCTTTTTCTCACCTTACCTGATTTGTCTTTTCACAAAGCTCAACCTTTCTATGAAGCCTTTTCTATACGATTCATGAGAATGGTGTTATAAGGTGGGGTGGTAGTAACACTCAGGGCTGGATTGTAACCAGAAGGTTGCTGGTTTGAACCCTGCAAGAAGAAAGCCGTGAGCTATCACAGCTGTGCCTTTGAGCGAGGTGCTTAACCCCAGGTTGCTCCAGAGGGACTTCACATTTACTGAACTGTAAGTCGTTTTAGATAAAAGTGTTGGCTAAATGACTGCTTACTTACCAGACACTAGAAAGATCTAAAATATTAACAGCCATGTGATAGGCCATTCCTCATCTACAACAACACAACAAAACATGTGAAGCAGGCAGGCTGTTTTCTCTGAGGAGGCAAGGCAGGAATAGTCTCCTAAGAAATTCCAGTTACTCAAATGCTTGTTGTATGTAGAAGTGGATCTGAATTAGTACTTACATTTTTGTGAATTCCATGAATGAAATATCAGTAACTGCGTTTCCATTACCCTTAATTGCGCACATTACAATTGCGAATTGAAAATATGCCTAATGGAAACGTGTCAATTTTACAAAAACTTCCATATATCGCTAAAAATGTTTTTACGCTTGCATAAGGTGTTTTTTTCAGGCAATTCGAAAAAAGTTTTTTCCGCATTTACAGGTCACATGGCATATGTAAAAAGTTGATTCTTTAATGTAACAAAACCTCCAAGAAACACTTAATGTGTTTGTTCTCAAGTTTAAGGGCCTTTCCCTGTCATTAATGCTTGCCGCGCACATTTCTTAAAGGGAAAGTTCACCCAAAAATGAAAATTTGATGTTTATTTGCTTACCCCCAGGGCATCCAAGATGTAGGTGACTTTGTTTCTCAGCAGAACACAAACGAAGATTTTTTACTTTAACCGTGGCAGTCTGGTAGTCATTTAATGGAAGTGGATGGGCCTTTCAAAGTAAAAAAAACATTCATAGACAAATCCAAATTACACCCCGCGGCTCGTGACGATACATTGATGTCTTAAGACACTAAACGATCGTTTTTTGTGAGAAACTGAACAGTATTTATATAATTTTTTACCTCTGATAGACAACCATGTACAAACCGTCTCGGGCTCGTGCTGAGCATGAGGTGCGTTCCCTGTGTACATGCTTTGGCGTAGGATACCCAAACCCCGGAAGTGATCTGTTGTGAACTCGCGCTTTGAATACGCAAACACCGGATACGCAAACGCCAGAAAGTTGGAAGTGATCGGTTGTGAACAGCGTTTGCATATCCTGCGCCAAAACGCAAGCCCGAGACGGTTTGGACATGGTTGTATATCAGAGGTAAAAAATTATATAAATACTGTTCAGTTTCTCACAAAAACCGATCGTTTCGTGCCTTAAGGCATCAATGTATCGTCACGAGCCACAGGGTGTAATTCGGTTTAGTCTGTGCATGTTTTTTTTTACTTTGAAAGATTTGGTGCCCATCCACTTCCATTAAATGACTACCAGACTGCCACGGTTAAAGTTAAAAGTCACCTACATCTTGGGTGCCCTGGGGGTAAGCAAATAAACATAAAATTTTCATTTTTGGGTGTTTCAACTATACCTTTCAATATCTCTCCGAGCTGCTTCTGTAAAGATACATACATACGATGCATACGCCTAATTTGTATAAATAAATCAAAAATTTGTCGAATCTCTCCAAAAAATTAATTGCTCTATCTTATCACGGGAGGCAAAAGGTTATGTTTTAGCAGTATAACGTTGTTAAATGGAAACGTATCATATCGCAATAATTTTTTATCGACATTTATCAAATATCACCAAAGTTTTGCGCAGTTAGTGTAACCATATTTTTATATCCACCTCTTGAGAATAATCCTAGCATATAGTTAGGTAAATAGGTAAGCTATAGGTACATTTCCACAAAAAGTTTAAACTTTTATATCAATTATGGGCCAGGTTGTCACATGCGCTTAATAACATTTTATCAAAGTATACTGAATACCAAGATGTGCCACTATAGTTATAGGAAAAATGCCTGGAACGGGAAATTTTGCCTGACTAATTAAAGCAAAAGAAACATTTATTACAAAACTGTTGTCAGATTTCAAATATGAAATGTAATCGTGAGCTTAGAGAACAGTTTGGGAGAATTTAATGTTTCCCCATTCAAAGAGATAGGAGATGCACTTGGAGAGGCGTTTCAAAGATGGCCGCCGAGTGACATGACTTGTCTTACAGACACTTTGATTCTTTGAAACAATTTCTACTATATCTGCCAAAACAAAGGATATATTTACTTTTTGTACTTTTTCCATTTGACACTTACTATGTTCTATTAATGTTCCATTTTGTTTAAAAATAATAGTCTATTTAATGTCAACAGTAGTCTTCTGGAAAGAATGCAGCAGTCTTCTTAACTGCAGGTTTTATTGTGTTAACTTAATGTGACAATATGCCCCACTTAAAAGGTCATAAGGTCTTCATGTCTAGTTTTAATGGGCAATAATGGTGAAGATGTTAAATACTCAGAAATAAGCCTAGACATATTCACTAGAATAAAAAGTCTTATAATTAGCCCATCTCATTTGTATCTTCCTAAGACTAATATAACAGATTGTCTGCATTATGCATCAGTGTTAATAGCATTCATTTAACTATAAACAAGATGTGTTTTCAAAACTGTTTATGACTGCTCATAATTTGTTGCATGTAGTTACTGTAGTAGTAATCTTCTCTGGGTTCATTGTGTTCACTGGAACGGAAGATAATCTGTACTCATTGTTTAATCAGTCAAAATGTTTAGTATTACGACAGGTGTTCTGGCTTAGTGCTGCTCTGTGTGAATTGTCAGTTGGATATGGGACAGTCCAGCCTAAAACAAAGCCATTTTTTTCTGATACAATTGAAAATCAGTCGTTTTGGAATTTTTTTTTGAAAATGAGCCAAGTCCTTCTTGTGGTTTGAAATAATATACATAAAGTGCTCTCGAGCGATCATTCATTTACATTTGAGCCATTTGTGTTGGTGTGTGTCACTTGAAGTCTTTAGAACATAAATAATGTGGACCAATGTACATCACACTTTAATGGAGATATTATACATAGACTATTGTGCTTCTTGTTTTTCCGAGAGCAAATGGTGTGTGGGTGAAGCACGTTTTAGTTTGTAGGTGTTGTATTTCTCTAAAAAGCTATGAGCGTCAGGAGTCCAGCAGAGTTAAGTAACTTATTTGTGCAAGGAAGTTGAACAGTTTCCAGGGAGTCTATAGTGCTAACAGCTAATCTGCAAGCTTTTAGGAAGTAATTTTATTTAAAAAATCATGCTTTAAACATACTATTTAGAGTCTATATTTTGTTTGTTCTAGACAACATTTACCTACAATATCTCTTTTGAGATAGAAGAACTTCATGTACTATGGAAAACATACTATAACTTTTTAGAACTTCCCGTTAAAAAAAACAAAACAAAAATTACATGAAACCGTAGAAATAACTTCCGCAACTAATTTAGTCTGCTTCAAATGTTAAAAGGGAGACCCTTTAGTTGTACAAGGATTGTTTCTTAAAATTCTGATTAAAAAAAACATTTAGAATTTCAATTCATTAACAAAAATACAGTCACACTTTATTTTAAAGTTCAAGGTATTAAAGCATTAACTATGGCTACGCCTACATTAATCCGGATAAATTTGAAAATGGCGTTTACATCTAAAAACGCTCCGCGTCCACACTATCGTTTTCAATAGTTTCTGAAGAGTTGATCATCTACGCTGAAATGACAGAAAACGCTTACGTTCCTGTGTTGCGCATGCGTGAAACGTAAGACAATTCGATCTGCGTCATTTCCATCTGCCATTTATTTACTTACGTTACGTTTTCTTTGAAGAAAAGCTGTCTGGAGCATGTACAACTAATATTAATCTTTAATAGGACTGTCAAAATTGAGAGCAAACAAAACAACTGCTGTACAATGCCGTCCGCCATCAGTTGAACTGGTTACATGACTAAAAAGCATAATTGTTTTCGAAAGCCTCCGTTTTCACGGTCCACACTGTGATGCAAAAACAGTGTTTTCAAATTTATCCACTCTGGAGAGCGTTGTCAAAAAGCTCAGTTTTCCTTGACAAAAACGCCTTCTCTGTGTGGACGGAAGCCCAAAACGGAGAGAAAAAGATGCGTTTTCAAACGAAAACATATTAGTGTGGACATGGCCCTTGACTTTTGCCATGTTTAGGTTTTGAGTAGAATTCGGGATGTAGAATATGGTCATGCAGAATATGTACTTTATAAATAGGCTACTAATAAACAGCCTCTGTAAGTACTAATAAACAGGGTCCCTATGTACTTAAATGTAACCCACATTTTTTTTTAATTTATGTTTGAAAAATAAATGTATATTTTTTTTCAGTGAGGATATATGATCTTTATAAAAAAAAAAGTTCAAAAGATTTCAAATAAATGCTGTTATTTCTGTTAATTAAAGAATTGATTAATGGCTGATGAGAATTTGAGCTTTGCCATCAGAGGAATAAGGGAAAAAGAAAATTTTAAATAAACAAATTTAGTCTTGGTGAACCTAAGCAAAAAAAAACCTTGAATGATGGTGTTAATAAATATTTCAGCTCTAGTTTAGTCATGCATAGTTGGATTATCAATAAATCAAGTGATTTACTGTGTAGGGTTGGCGATTAAAAGCAACTAGCTATAGCCATAGCTGTGATTAAAGACAATCAACATCTGAACATCAGCCAACCGTATAATTGAGTACCACATGCTTTACCTCTCGTTAGCGTCAACTAGCACTAAAACAAAAATCACATAAAACAAATGAGCCATTTGTGTGGATGAAACAATTCCCATTAGTGCTGTTAATCTGATGGGTATTAGGGCCACAAAAGGTATTTTTAAACACATTGCAATTTGTTGATTGTTGGAAGAGTCATGATTTATTAAAAGCTTTTTGATAAACACTACAAACGCAGCTACTCCAGAGAGGGCAAACAGACCAGCCATCACTTTAAAGACCCGCAGTGCAGTGTATTTAAAAGTTTGAGGAGAATTATGATTTTGCAATGTGAAAATAGTAAAGTTTATCTAGAGTACAAGTCAATGAGGTCGAGGAGCGCAATCAAGAATATAAACTTCTTGTGCCTTGAGATTAATTTTGCCACTCTCTCTTCAGAGGAAGAAAAATTACTTTCATTATATCATTTAATTCTTAATACCTGTCAACCCAAGAGAGCTGTCCCTACAAATTCAACCTGCACTTTTATTATTGAAAGCCTAACAAATAGTAACAGTGCGCTATATATTTTTTTCATTTTCAGTCTGGTCACGTATGTCTTGTTTATAACTTCCTCTCCGGCAAATAGGCATGGTCAAATGAATGCAAATACATCCCATTATTGTGAGTAACATGGGAGATGGGGAGCTAAGAATGAGTGACACATAAGGTCTTGGATTTGCTGAGAAAATATGAAACAAAATGAAACATGATGGAGTCATTTTGGAGACTTGTAAAGTAAGTTTAAATAAACATTTAATTGTGTTTCACCCGGTCCCTTGATGCAAGCACCTGGAAATGATAAGAAGATATTTTGAAGAATATTTCGACTGAACGAAGCTTTGCCCCACTGATCGGCAGTTATTTTTAAATAAACCCACAGTATAAACGCAAAGTGCAAAGTTTCAGATTATATTGTTCATATCCGTACATCTAAACTATGCATTATTAATATGGTGAATACTTAATTTTATATTTTATTATTACAGTTTAAAATATATTACAGCACTTTAAGTGTTTCTACATTTTGTTGTGCTGCTTAATGATTTAAATATTGAAGGGGGTGCTTAATATGGACTGCAAATAGCCAAAACCTAAATTTTATTCGCATACCTTTGTTTTATTGTTTTGAGAGGTAATCTAAATATTTGCGGCTGTGAAATATATGGAAAATTTACTTGTGCTGCAGTTCTATAAATGTTACTACCTGGTCTCATGGCATAAATGTACCTTGGTGCACTTTTTAGCGAGACACAAAATGCGTACCAACAAGTAAATACTGTATCACTGCAGTTTCCAACAGAAATGAACACTAGAGGCAATAAAACTCTGACACCTTTTATTCCTTTTCATACAAATCTACATTTTTGATTAATAAAGCTTAATCTTTACACAATTACTTAAAGAATATAATGTTGTGACTTCAAAACAATATTATCATGCTGGGAGTTTTGATGCTTGGATGTGGTGTAGGGCATATTTCCGACATGATAGAACTTTTAGCAACAGTCCACGGATACTTCAACTCTGCATAACTGCAAAACATACTTCTATCAACATAATACAAATGTGCCAGGGTACCTATGTTTTAGCACCACTCAAACTGCGGCAAAACGTGCAGTAAGGCAATGATGTCGCACAAAAGGTGCACAGAGGTACATATACCCAGCTTGGTAGACTTTTGAGAAACCCTGCAATGTGAAAAGGGTATATATACATGCTCTTATATGTATATATAATTTTGACTGCCAGCTTTACATTAAAAAAAGGCTCTTGCTTTATTTTTTTGGACCTCCTTTTAATTTAATGAATCATTTATGTGAGTCATGTTGTGGGTGTAGATACACAAACTCTGTCTCGGTTTATTTCCTACAAGCCTTCTTGAGAAGTCTCATTCGAACGTAACCATATTGGATGAGTTTTGGTTGTGTGGATTGGTTGGTGCTCTTAACGCTGGCATGCAATGTCCATTTGCATCAGAGTGGCTGAAGTAGAAATCAAATCATTTGGCAGTCCTAATGTGTTTTGATTTTTCCATTAGCAGGCCAGTCGTTCTGGCGTTCACGCTGGCATGATCATAATTAGTGTCTTCCATTTGCATTATTGCAGTCAATTGAACTGGTAGAGCATTGATCCCATGCTGATTGGCACTACCTGCATCGCTTTACAACACTGATCTGAGTTACAAGCCAGAGTTGGTTTCTGAACCCTGACTGCATTAAACCTGCTTGTGTATGTCGCTTTCCATTTGCAGGGCTAATGTGTCCCGGCTTTGGAACAACCTTCCAACATGAGGCGCTTGATGGTGATGGGCGAATTAAGGTTGACTTCCAATCGATCAGGGCCTGGCCTGGCCTGCAGCGAAGGGAGATATTCGCATGCTAGGATTATAACCCCTGCAACCCCCCGCAGCCAAACAGCTGTTGACCTCCGAACGGATGCATGAACCACTTCTTATTTTACAATCCACCTCCTCTCTCACAATACCCTGATGGCCACTCCTCAAATGATACTCTGCCTTTTTTTCAGCCACTCTTGATACTTTGTAGGTCATCTGGTATGGGCATAACTGTGCTTTACGCGTTTGACATTTCAGTTTCCTTTGAGACACACAAAATTAGAAGAATGTTGCTGGTTGGTAATCTTAACAGACAACATGTACACTGAAAGTTGGGCCGGTTAACAGTGAACCAATACGTTTCATGCAGTGTACAGACAATTAACTATCTAGAATACAGATTGCACTCCTCTTTTCGACTTCCCTGCCATTTGACAGCTGACTGACCTTGATAAAGGAAAAATAATGAGTTACCAGTGAGAGTCAAAACATTCTTTGTGAAAGCTGCATTTTAAATATTCATGACTCTGAGAATCAAATTTGTTAATCTTTGTGATTTTGAATAAAAAATACTTTTGTGTTTAGATGTTTTGCATTGTCATCTATAATTCTTGGAATTCCAGACCAAAAATGATGTGAGTCAAGTCTGTCTGATTATTGCTGTGGCTTTTTAAATGCAGCTAATCTTCTTTATAAAAGTATAACTCTCCAGTCTTGCATTTATCCCTCTCTGCCATATCCAGTATTGTTGTGAATAATCCGAAAAGGAATTAATGAGTCAGCATGAGCGACTGCATTGTAACATTATTCTTAGGAGTTACAGAGAAAATTGAAAGGATATTGTTTTTATGATATCATAAGGACATGAACATATAAACTAACAGCTGAACACACTGAATAAACACCGATAGATTAAGATCATTCTACAGTAGCATTCTGATAATCAAAATCACTGTCACTCATAAATTAGTGACCCTAAAACAATAAATGCTAATAGCTACATGCTTCAACATACTAAACTCATATAGCCTAGTAGAAAAGAATCAAGGAAATCTTCCAGGTTTTGTGGGGAAGGTCTGAAAGTTTTTACAAAATCATGAGCTACTACTTATTGAGAAATGTGATTAAACTCGCGGGGTCTTGTTTCTTGGCAACCTGCGTATCTCTGTTGTCTCCACCCATCTCTCTCTCTTTCTCTCCATCCACCTGTGCCTAGGTAACGTGATCACGCAATTAATAGCGGGAGCGCGCACACTGCTTTAGTGGTCCGCGCACCCGCAGCGCCCGTGGAAATCTGAATAGCCGTTTCTTTCAAAAAAACAGCGTATTGGGATTTGTATGTTGTTTTTGGGGTTTCTAAAGTGTCGCAGGCTATCAAAAGTGACAGGTAAGCGCAAATTGTCTTATCCCCAGCGTAATTTTGTGCTTTGTTTACTGGCGTTTCCGCTGCAGTATTTCACTCCTCGCCGTTAAACTTGTTTGTAAGACACTTTGCGCTTTCCCAGGAGCGGTCAACAACGTAAGTGTTTCAAACGCTACAGGTTATACATTTACAACTTTCCTTGCATTAATAACACTTTATGAAAGCAGCTGGAAATCGAATCCGTGCTCGTATGCGCTGTTAAGTGTAACGGCATGTCGTGAACGAGGGAAGCACGCCCCCTTACAGCAAGTGCGCGGTCCCGTGACTTTCACGTTAAACCTGGACGAGTTAAAACTGTTACTCTCGCGCAGAGCTCCGAGGACACGTCAAATCACAGTTGTACTCTCTCTTTTCGCAGGGTCAGACCGGCGGAGTCCAGCATCTTCGTGGCATAACAGGGGCGCATTTGGAACGGGAAAGAACGTCTAAGTCATTTTATGGAGGCTCGCGGGACGCAACGAAACATTTCTTAAAGTGTTTGGCACCGAGGATATCAGTCCAGATCCCCCTTCAGTTCGGAGCATAGTCTTGTTTGGATTTCAGCCTGTTTGAAATGTGGCGTTATGTGATCGAGATAAATGTGCTATGTGTGTGATTTGGAGAGGATCTTGTGGAAGGTGTCCAGTGGGAAAGAGACTGGGTGGACTCATCTGCAACTGATCCCCGTTTTCTAAGCGCAATGGACTTGGAATGAAGACAAAACATGGATATAATCTGGGAAATATTTATTATTCTTCAAGCCAATCTCATCGTTTGCACTTCAGGTAAGACTGTACATTAGGATTCTTATGAAAGTAAGTCCTTAATGTTCGTTTGATAATAGCTTAAGTTATGTTAAAACCATAAAAAAAAAAAAAATTTAGTTACTTTTCCCCCATTGTTAAAATTAGCCTATATACCATTTCACATATCTTGGAAGGCGCAGAATTCTGTAGGAATACAGTTTTTGATTATAGGCTGTTTAAAAAAAAATCGCTTATTTTTGCTGCCTACAAGGACTCACGTCATTTTATGGTTAATGTTCCTTTTTATTTTTTGGAATAATTTGTTAAATAATGTATTTTGCTTCATGTTTGCATAAAATAGTATTTTATTGATGGGTTGCGATCAGATACTAGCAAACTCGGTCGGGGATATCAAGTATTGTAAATGGGCTAGGCATACAGTACCCTAAGTTATGCGTTAATTAAATGACATTAAATCTAAATCATTACACTAGTAGTAATTTCCCCCCACTACTAATATAAACGTAAATAGTGATTTTTGGAGGTGGTCATCACTGGACAGACCAAATGTAGAAGCAATGGAAGCAATCGAATTACAGCACGGATCTCTCACTGGTCTTCTCTGTCTCCATTACCACTTGCTATCACTTTAGTCAATCTAACGCGGAGCCGAATGATCGTGTAATGTCGAGGTTGCTCTCTCAGACATTCCAGTGTTAAAAAACCCCACAATAGCCACGGAAATAACTTATTGAGTGGGCTGAAGTCTGACTGACTGCCAAAAGCTGTCTAAATAAGAATCGCGATTATTATTAAATGGCTAAACAAATCAAGTCCGTTCTGGTTGCATCTTTAAAGCTCCTCCTGAGAAGATTTTTGGAACGCGTCCTGCTGCGTCGCCCACGCGGGAACTGGACATTGATGGCAACGCAGCGCGCAACACATCCGTCTTTCTCATGATGCGTGGGACAGGCAACGTAAACGTCCTTGACCAGTGTTCATGGCCTCTGAGAGCTTCATATAAATGTTCACTATAATTTTGCCTATGGTTACTAATATGGCAGTCAGATTGTTAGGTTTCTTTGGAATATTAATTTTTACTTGTGGATTTATGTGTGATAAAACACCTTTTTCTTTAAAGGGACGTTACAGATGAGCCCATTTTAGTATGTGTGACTGGTTTAACTTGGTTAAATACTGGTCTGGGTTTATATTGTGTGATTCAGAATACTAATCAAGGATCAAATGGTTTCCTCATTCATACTGATCTCCAAACTTCATTCAGGTTCCTATGAAGCATCGTCTCTAAAGATGATCTCAACATCAGATGTATTTAGCTTGAGGATTGTGTTCAGTAGGGCCTTTACATCTGTAAGATTAGTGCCAATTTTTTCACCTTTTCACTGCCAAGTCAATGCTAATGTGTAATTTAGAAAGAAAGGACTTTATCAGAAATGTTATTCATTGGAAATTGATTGGGTTTTGAAAGTGGGCATTGGATATCAAAGCAGAGCCACAGTGTATGTGGGTTTGCTTTTTGGCATTCAGTTCGCATTGCCCAGTAGCACACTGACTAAGTGACGTCAACGGAAAAGGTTTCTGAGGAAGAGCAAGTTTTAAAAAATGTGATTATTGATTGTAATTGCAGCCATTTTAAATTCAGAATAACATGCAAATTTAAGTAAACTGGATAAGTTTTGCCCTTTGCACATTTAACAAATTTTTCTTTTTTTACATTGATTTTGTTACTTCCTGGTGTCGCTATGGTGAATGTTGAATATAAGTTTAATTTTCAAGCACAACATTTTCCACTGCCATCACTCTCCAAATAGCAAAGGCCTCTATTGTGCTTTCAACTCTGTTTTCCCCAGCAGTGTTCTTGATGACGTGTCTTTTGTCAGCAATAGCATTGTTTTTACGACAGATGGAAAACATTTCATTTTGCTGTTTAATCAAGTTTAAGTTTAAAGGTCGAATTTATCTCTGTCTTTGGTATATAACAAGGAAGCTCTCAGTGATTTTGCTGTTAGTTGGGACAACATGTTCACAAAGATCAAAGATCCTATTTTGTCCCCACTTCAGTCATAATTGGACCATAACAAGCGCCATCTTCCTAGCTCTTTGGTTTCCAGGCATTCTTACCAGAACATCATAGATTTTAGCTGACATTTGCGAAGCATGAGCATTTGTTTAGTTATGGCAGTTAACATTTGCTTTGATGCCGCTCTCTGGATACAGCAGAACCGTGGTCGCCTCATGATATCCAATTCTCAATAAGTGAGGAGCGTCGTCTTGTGTCAGTGTGCACAAATACTGCATTTTTAGATGGACTGCATTAGAAGTTGAAGAAATCAATTACGCATCACTGATTTATTTGTTAACGTTCTGGTTATTTATCCCGATACATTGAAAGATCACCCTGATTCAGATGTATAGTACAGTGAGGTGCACAAGTCTAATGATGACAAATTCAGATCATGTGATGTGTCAGTAATCAAAGTTTGTTACAGTGATCATGTGACTCTTGCATACATCAAATGATCTTTGTTTTTCAAGCTCTAGATGCTCAGAAATCACTCTTGAGAAGTTACATGATCATTAGATTCAGAAAAGACTATTTAAAATGTTTTAAATATAACGGTTTTAAATTATGCTGCCGATAGTAGTTTCTTTTGGTGGATTTTATACCTCGTTGTATTGATATTATGTCCTAAATTGTAATTTAGACTCATAAATTTAGCTCTTCATTAAGCTCTGACAGACACTTTGCCTAAGATAATATTCCAAAACGGTGAGAAATGTTATAGTTCAATTTTCATCTCAGAGCTGCAGGGGCCCACTGTCAAATTTCTCAGTCCAGTCAATCAGTTTGGTGTGCACAAGAACATTGTGCCACCTTTTATGATAAACAGACTTGATTATGTTTTCAGGTTTGAATGGAACTGAGTATCAAAAAAATCTCAATTTCAACACCCCAGATGTTACAGTTCTGCTTTGGTACAGTCTTTGCTTATGAAAACACAAGAGTCTGCATTCATCCAGGTAATTGGAAAAATGTGTGTGTGTGTGTGTGTGTGTGTGAGAAAGTCTCGTCAAAAGCGTTCGAACTTCTCTAAATAGTTGTTTTTCCGCTCAATTCAGGGATAGCAATTAATTCAAATCTTGTGCATTGTATTTCTTAGTCATCATTCAAATACATTTCAAACCCTTTTGAAAATGAGAAAAGTTAGGTATTTATTCTTGACTAAACAGAGCTGAATACCCTTGTTTACCCCTTGTTTACTGAGAGTGACGCATTTACGCTGACGTTATTAGGAGGTTGTATGCACTTTCATCTATGGCGGCTAAATGTAATTTATCAATTCCTAATTTGCATGGTTCTTGTTGTGAGCATAATATATTATATGTGCATGATTTTCAAATTGATGCGTGAAATTAATCATTTTTGGCCCTTGCGGGAAATGTATTGTTTAGATTTAGTTAGAGAAAATGTGATAAAAATACAGATAAGATAAAATTGAAAATAGCCATGCTTGTAATGTTTTAAGGTCACGCTCTCAACACAATTACTTAACTGAGTCCTGACAATTTTAGTGTGAATGTTTAATTAACTCGAAGAAGCATGTCATTTTAAGGCATTTGAAACATTAAAACTAGACACAAGTCATAACTGGAAGGCAGAAAACCTTCTAAAAGAAGTGTGGGTCAGCAGCAGCTGTGTTTAGCTTGGTCTTTTCTGATGGTTGGGTGTAGCTAACGCTATTGACTGTCACATGCAATGGCCATAGCCATTTGTATAAACCCAGCCATGAATCTTGTCACAAACCCACAGCAGCGCGACACCATGACATGTTTGCACTAGCTCTCAGGTGCCCTGTGGCACATCATCCACAGTGTGCACCTGGCCACTCTTAGCTCAACGAGCGACGCTCGCCACAGCCTGACAGCGATCTTGGCTCTCTTTGCAAGGGAGGCCTTGCTGCTGCCATGCGTGTGACACCGAGAAGGTGTTTAAATGTTTGGGCAATGCTACAGCTGAAGGCTGGAACTTTAAGCAATGATATCTATAGTAGAGAGGCTTTTGCTGTGGCTGGGTGATCCTGCACGCCCACACTGGGCAACACTGTCTCAGCCGACTAATCTGATAATCCCATGCAGATGTGTCTGTGAGTGAGTTTGCATCTGTGCATGTGAACCATGAGAGAGCGAGAGAGAGAAGAAAACAGGAATTGCAAGACTGTCAGCATCCTTCGTACGTGATTTGGTTGTTTATCCGTGTCACAGTTCAAAATGTTTAGATATTATGGAGATTGCCAAATGAATTGTTCTAAGTGAACCTGAATGCATAATACAGATGCAGATTGCGTAAAAGTGTGTGTCTCAGAGGAGAGTCGCTGCAAACGCTCCTGTAATACTGAAAAAAATTTATATATTCTAGTAAAACGTCCATTCTCACATTTGCCTCGATGTGTTTCTCTAGGGAAGTGCTAAGTTCTTCATGTTGTTTTGCTGGTCAAGGCAGTGGGTGTGTGTTTCATACCATGCCATCTGTCATATCATTTATTTATAGTAGAATAACTTTTTTAAGACTGTGGTGCTGCTTGGGTCGCGGTAAGGCCATCAGAGCTAACAACACCCTCCAGTATTAATCTTTTGTTACAGACCATTAAGGCCGCAATGTACTCATTGCAACGTTTTTTTTCTTAGTTTTTTGTTAGAAGTAAAAAGAAGACCGTATACTGATAGTAAACTTGGTGGTGTCAGGATGGAAAACAATGCTGCTGGGAGCTGTGTTTAGATGAACAATTAGATGGGCTGCACGCTGTACTCTTGAAAACTAAATTAAACACACAACAAAAATGAGCAAACGGGGGTTAATGGGGATATTATTGCACCGGCTGTGCAATTCAGCACTCTAGTCAAGTCATGTTAAGTGTATTTGTATGACTGATTGCCTTAAAGCATGCTGCTTTACAGTTTGAAGACTGGAAAAACATATTTAGCGCTCCAAATTTTATTTGTATTTTGTAAATGTTGACAGAGTATTTTTCCGTTTAACTTTAGCGCATAAATTCCACATGAATGCTTCAAATGTCGCTAAACATTTTTTGTAAACGTCTTATTTCGAGAAAAAGGGCTTTAAAACAAATAAATGCAGTGTCACGTGACAGAATAATCCTATCGACAGGGTCCGCATTTGTGGTGTTGCTCGAGTCAAAGCACCTTAGCCCTATTTCAAAAGCGCATTAAATCATATTCATATTTTTGCATTAAAATTTCTATATAAGGTAAAATGATGAGTTACTTCTCAAACTTAAATATCCATGTTTCTTTGTAATACTTTGAAAGTTAAGTTTATTAGGCTTAATTTTGTTCAGGATATAGTCGTTGAGTTAGTAGTTTAATGCATTACTGTGTGCAGCGCAGGCAGGATCACTTGATTTTATTTATTTATTTTTTTCTTATAAAAGTGGAAACTTCTTACTATACTCGTTCAAAAATAAGACATTATTCTAAATTATTCTAAAAAGTTATTTTATCAGTGTACATTCACAGTAAAAACGGTCACGCTTCTGTAAATAATTGGATGCTGCTTTCAAGAGCGCATCACAAGAGTTAACTGAAATGCTGCATATTGGCTTTTTTGATTTATTATTTATTTAGAAAAATATATATATATTTTTTTTCTTTTATAGCTTATGTTTTTCTCTGGTCGCACAAGCTCTGCACGTGAATTCTGTTTATGCTGCTTTTTTTACGTATAAAATAATCCCTGGAAACAAATTAAGCTATTTTTAATAGGTTACAGCTACGTATCAATTAAAATTTTATTTACTTATAATTTAGCATAATATTGTCGGTTAATAATAAAATAACCTAAATTAACATTCCTATATCCAATACAATCTAATAAAATTTTATCAGGAAAACAACAAAAAATACAACAGCGCCTGCTTATGAAAATGTAATGAAATTTTATTTTTATCTTCCCAAATTGATTAAGAACAGACTATTTGCATATGATTTGCAAAATAAGTGAAACTATGTATGGAAACAGCTAAAGGGGACCCTAAACCTTGGGTGACAATTAGTTTTTTTTTTTTCAGTAAAAGACCAGTTTGATGTAAACAGGCTGGAGACAGCTAATTTCGCAAAAAAAAATATTTTCCGCAAATTCTCTTTGTCGATAACAAAACAGCGTAAAAACTAGATGGGAACTTGGCTATTGTCTCTTTGAATTAGAATTACAACTATAAAGCAGCTCTCCAGTGTATTTTTTTTTTCACAGCACTACCGAATTCTGCTACTAATTTATAAAGTTCCTTGTCTGTTCAATTATGTCATTAATTGATCTTTACCTTACATCTATGCCATATATACATGTACAAGCCACTACTACATATACTGTAAAACATTACTTTGGTGTAAAGCATCTTTGCAATGATATGTATCGTGAAAAGCACTATACAAATAAATTTTGAATTGGATTGAATTTTTTCACTTGTGGATGTCTGATTTGACAAAATTGAACAAATGAAACAGAGCAGACTTTAAAAGACGGCTGAGCTCCAGAGCACACCTTATTATCAAGAAATTTTGATTCTGGAAGTGAACTAATGCTTTAGAGGTTGCATGCATTTTCCATCCATGGTGGTTAAATGTTGTATTCTTGTAAACTCAAGAAGTTTTTCATCATCATGCAGTTTTAGGCATGATATATGTATACTATTGTGGATATACAATATTCAAATAGACTTTTTCAACTTTGGGTAGTGTGCCATATTGCTGTTTCGCCATCTGCAAGATTCCAAAGCTCAAAGTTCAGAAAAGTGGTTCATTCAGACTACAGTGCGCTCCATCCAGATATTGTGACATCACAAAGTCACTCATTTAAATAATTCCCACCCACGGAGCACAGGATGAAGCCTGGTTGAGCTGCTCTGGAGAAGAGCTGATTTATTATCGTACTGTTATAGAAAGGGCTTTTGGAAACATGCTCTAAGTGGTTCACCAATCACAACTTACTGGACCAGCTAACCAATAAGAGCACATTTTATATTTTGGAAAGAGCGGCTTTATCGAAACAGAAACTAAACCGAGAATTTGGGATGGATAGGAAAGAGGGGTGCTGCAATAATGTAAAATTTAAAAAATGTTTTTTAGAATAATCAACCATGAAAATCCAATTCTGGTACACCCTAAAATCGAAATCATGACTTTATAAAAGGTCATAATAGGACCCCTTTAACCTTATAAATGGAATTAGAGAAAATATTGTAAAGTTGTTAATTAGAGGTTAAAATAACCATGCTTGTAATGTTTCTAGTGTAATGCTCTCTATAAAATTTCACTTTCCCTCACTCTGTTTTAGTGTGAATTTTTAATTAGCCTGAACAAGCATGTTATTAAAACCAGACATAAGGCATATTTTAGAAAATCTGAAATGCTGAAATCAACGTGAACTGTGAACTAAATTAACTGTGGATCAAGAGCAGCTTTGTCTGAAATGACAAGACATTGTGTAAATACATATTTTCGTAGATTTTGTTCTAATGTTTATCTCCAATCCCTTTTTATATCTCATACAAAACAAGATCCCTAGATTCGAACAAAGACTAAGGAAAAGAATTGCAGCATTGCTTAATACAGTTACATTCTTACAGGGTTTTTTTCTTGTATATTTGTAAAGTAAGTTTTTTATGAGAAAACTTTGAAAGATTAATAAGAGAAGCTAGGGTTATTATTTATTTATTAATTCATTAAATTTAACTAAAGGAATAATTGACTAATCAGAAAATAATTGATAGATTAACTTCAAAAATCCATAAATGTATCATCAAAATATATTATTTTTGCAGCAGCCCTAATTCAAATGTCCAATATGTCGTTGCTGCTGATAAGTCCTTAAATCACCTCTAAAATGATTATGCAATGGCTTTGAAGAAGCCGGTTCAGAGGTCCGTTCAGTGGCACAGAGGAATGATGAAATGTATCAAGGGTGATTACACATACAGCATATCGCCTGGCCTTTTTATATTGATAAATGGTTCAGGATGCTTGGGCTTGATTGAAAGAGTCCACTGGGGATGAACACTGCAACATTACACTGGTGCAGCTGGATCCATAATGTGGTGCCACAAACGGGCCGGGTGAAAGACAATTATCTCATAAGTCAGTAAGCACAGCTGTCGGCAAGGTCAAGTTTCATTTATGGGTGGCATTTGCGCCTCTTTCTCTTTCCACTCTGCATGGATGAGCCCCGGGTTCCATGATGAATACTAATGTTCGCCTCTGACAATTAGTTTCTGATGAAGTGTTTATTTACAGCATCACCTAGTTTCTCTGAGACTTCTGGAAGTGCCATGTGTAGGTAGTTTATCACTTGTGTTTGAAATCTACGCAGTAGTAGAGTTCCGATTCTCCTGTGTTGTTCTCTACTTCCATTGAGGAAAAACACTTTGAGTTGGGTACTGTATATAATTTGCCTTTTTCAAACCTGTACAAATATAAATAAGACAGATCATGTACAGGAACAGGTCATGTACAGTATTTTTGTAGAAATTTGACAGGAGCAGCAACTGCAGCCAATGGGAATCTGTGAGAAGAGAACTGGCATCAGTAAGCCGTTCCAGTTCATTAAATGACAATCATAAATATTCATGATTGAAAAGTTGCATCAAAATCAGCTTCACCTCTTGCCATCTCATCTGTCAGACAGTTAAGATTCAGTTTCAACTCATCAAGCACATAGCACAACCATAGATGCGTTGCTAGCACACTATGATCAATAGTTCTCAGCTGTAGTCAGTGGAGTGCACAGGAAACTTTGTTACATATAAAAGTAATGTAGCTTAATGTTTCAACCCTGGTCTTGCCAGATTATTACTGGGAGATGCAAGGGTCTGTAGTACCTAACTTTGAAGGTGTAAAAAAAAAAGCATAAAGGCTGATATAATTAATATAAATATTATAATATAAATTATTTAATTTCATTAACTAATATAATGCTAATATTTCAACCACAGATGTATCACGCACACAAACACTCATCATTATGGAAACTGAAATAATGCAATAAACATGAATTTGACAACATTAGATGTAACATCGAATTTGAAATGTAATGCAATTTACAGTTGTTGTAAATTTATACATTCTTTCTCCAGTTCCAAAAACAGTATACTATTAGTTAAATTCACTCTAATTGTTTACAGTGTGTAACTGTCTTTTGTGGAAGACAAAAGGAAATATTTTATCTTGTTGTATTTTCAGTGTCTTTTACCACAACTCGCATGGCGTCATTCTAAAAAAAAATTAACATAAAAGAAAAACAAAGAAAAATTAGACATATTTTAATTTATCTCCTGGCTTGAGGTGCACTTCTGTAACTACTGAGTAGGGCTGGGCGATATATATCGAACAATATATTATGCACAAAAAGACCAAAGTTGTTTCAGGTTTAGAGATTATTAGCAGCATAAAAAGAATTCTGTAAACCTTTTTCATTGTACAGCAAATTTGATGCTATGCAAACTAAATGTATTTTTGAAAGGCCAATGAGTTTTAGGAGTAGCCTGACTTTTCTTTATTTATGGATATTAGGTCATTATTATAGGCTTACTATAGTGATTTGTGGTAAGGCAAAAAGTACAGTTTGGATGATGGATTTGTAAAATGTTACACTGCGTAGCTTCAAAACCTGAAACGGTCCAAAAAACCCCAAACAAAATAAGGAGTAAAGATCAGCATAACAGCTGCCTACAATCATCTTAAAGGTGCCATAGAATGCATTGAGAGAATATTTTAAATTGTTCTCTGATATGTACATAGAAGGTATGTAGCTT
>JAUMHQ010000069.1:8166008-8177003 GCA_032361165.1 Enteromius paludinosus
GTTCTGAGATTGCACATCGACCCTTCTGAATGGTAAGCATGGGCGGGTACATGCAAATGTGGTGAGCGTAACTATTACACCTCTAGACTGTTACGAAACAGTCTGTGTTGTGTTGGAACCGTTTTTCAGTAGTCTTTTGCAAACACTTGTTTTCTTTAAGAAGTAGGAAACAAAGGTGTTTGAGACTCACAGTATGTTATGTCCATGTACTGAACTATTGTTATTCAACCATGCCAATGTAAATTAAAGTACAGATGTCCATTTTATACTCAGAGTAAAGCAACATGTAGTCAAGAAACATTAAACAGCAGGATAAACTGGTAAAAAACAAAACAAAACTGTAAATTAAACTCAGGGGCATCCTTATAGTGCCCTTATTAAACTGTATTTTAAGACTTGGATGTCTGTCAGATTGTGTTTCTAAATATGCTGTAACTAAGGGAATAAAATGTGGCAGGAAAAATGCAAACCCTGCGCTCAAATGGTAGCGCCTTATTTATTATGTGTGTCAGGGGCACAATTGCACGTGCTCCCATAGGTCCCGTTCTCTCTGCAGCTGTATGAATGTTATAGTTTCTGTGGTCTCTAATATACACATTAAGCAGTCCCTAATGCCAGACAGATGCTAATAATAATGAGCAGCACTTGTATCTTAACATAAACAGAACATCTCCTACACCAAATAGTTGCTAAAAGACTATTTGGTTGAATAATGTTCTAATCCAATCTTGAATTGGATTGGTGTTTTGAGTGTTTTTGTTGGTCTGTACTCTAAAAAAAACTAACGATCAGTTGCTCAATACGTCTTATACTCAGCACTAATAACCCGGCCCTTAGAATGAACATTTAGTGTATGGTCTTAAATGCATCTGTTGGGTGATCAGTATTCCGACATCCTTGCTGAATGTAAAGTGAAGATTGTATAAAGTTACATTATTAAAGTGAAAAGCAGGCACAACAGTGCCACTACAACCATAGATATACAGTGTATTCTTGCATTACTAAAGTGTCATTTCAGAAGATCTCATTTGCAAACGGATGTACTTTCACACTGAAAAGATGCTTTTTATAATATTTATCCAGATTTATGTGGACTGTGAGATCTACGCAAGAGATTCAATGGGATTTTTATTGAATGGTAAAGGAAACCCCATTTGTTTAAACCGTGTTGGTGAACTACAGTAGTTAGCACAGAACGAGTACTCTCCTACCTAATTACTCACGCACGTCTCTAATCTCTAGTAGTGACAAATGTAGACAAATTTGCCTCTGTGCCTTTTATGTTTATCTGTTGTGAAGTGCCTCTTTGAAAATCCTTTACCAAGCAGGGGGGTCCCTCCATTGGGAACAGGGATTGGAAAATTAGTGTTAATTACATTTTGATCTATTGACACTAACTCTGCAGACATTCAATAGGTTTGTTACCTCTGTGCTGCAACCGCCCTCATCTATTCATTTGATTACCTAACTTTGAATAATGCATGAGCAAGTCAGCTGCTGGGAAGCGGCACCATTTGTAAAAATGCTGAAAAGGCAACGCCAGCAGCATTCAATCATTTGCATGATATTATTAAGCCAATCATTTGAATGCCATTATTAAAGCGCAAAGTGTAAACCCTGTTGGATCTGAGTTGACACCGTCCCTTAAAGGCGGTTCAGATTTAATCTGCCGATTATATATCGCCTTCCATCTAACGTGAGGCCAATGTGTATTTAGTAATTATTGTCCCTCCCTTTGATTGGTTTTGACAGGAAGTAAAGCAAAGCAGATGTCGCCACACACACACATCCTGACAGTGGACCTCCAGCAGGCCACCAATTACTTAGTCTTTTGGACAGAACCATGTGAAATTAACAACTTTAGATGTCTATTTCGCTTTATAGATTTGAAGATTTTTATTTTTTTATTTTTTATGCTGAAGCCAGTAAATATGTTATTGGGGCATCGCCAAGCTGTGTGGGAAATGGAATAGAACTTAGCTGCTTTACTCAAACTGCTGTCATAATGAAATATGCGATGTCTCATTTTCATGCAGCCCTGCACATTCAACTGGGACACGCATAAGATCTGAGTGCAACGAATTACATTCAATCACAACAGTTCTTTGGTCCCTGTAAGCCTACATCCGTATGCACACTTACATAAAAGCCATCAGAACTTTCATTTTAATCACAATAGGCATAAAAACACTACACTTGGATGTTCTTAGGAAAGCTTTCGTCGCATAAAGTCTGGAGTGCTTGAGTCTTATGCTTTCAGAAATGATCAATTGGTGCTATGTTTTCCTATCCTGTCTCCATCCCGCTAATGACGGCAGCTTTGAGCTGCAGGGATGGGAGCTTTGTTTTCCCCACTGAGAGGGAGAGAGATGGTGTGATGCAGTGTCTGATGCTTGTCCTGGAGCTTCCACTAAAGCTCTCCTGTATTATTACGCCAGTGTCCCTCAGGAGAACATGGCTGATGAATTGTTATTGCCTCTCACTCCATACTAACTTCTGCTTGAAGATAGATCCTGACGGGATATCTGAGACAAGAAGAGGGAGAAAGATTTGCGATGTTCATCAGTTGTTGATGAGATACAAAGTTCTGTAGTTTTCACAGTTTTGTAGGCCTTGACGTATTCAAACAGTTACTACTGTAATGATCATACATTGTTTAATGTAAAACCTGAATCTTTTAACTTTACTTGAACCCTGGTTTATAGCCAGCGTACTGTATATGTGAAAAGAAACAAAGCAAAATATTATATTTTGTACATGGTGAAAGAAGGAAAGGTTAAAGTTTAGGTGAACTATCTCTTTATTGTCTGCAATAAATGTACTTCCACAGTTTTGTTTCCCAAAAGCATTACAAGATGAGTGAAAATATTTAGCCTACTTGTATGATGCTGGATCCACTCCAGTTGGTGTCACTGTAAATCCAGTACCGCTATGTGTACGTGTATTATATTTTGGAAGATTATTTTGAGAACTAGGCCCAAATCATTTAAAAATCACAGTTTTAGAAGCAAGTCAACATCCAGGTCCTCATTCATATAGTGATCATTAAGCAGCTGTGGTCAACTTCAGTTTTAGGGTTTCAACAACATTATGTTCCGATAAAGTAGTACTCAGTGAAATCGTTAGCTTCACCGTGGTGTTTGATTTTTCCAGTAGAGCCTCTAAGAGGAGGAAGCATTTTCACCTCTCCAGCCACCTCCTCTTTTTGTGAAATTGAACCACTCTCCTGCATTAGTTCTTGTCCTTGATGGAAGGATTAACCCTCCTCCAGTTCCATTAAAAGGCAGCCTTGCCACCCCTGCCCTCATAGTCATGTTTTCCAGTGGCAGTAAGGACGTGAAAGTTTAGGTGTAAAAATGCAATATCCTAAAATCTTGCCTTGTAATTTCAGGCTGTGACCTCCTTTAGCAGCGGAATCTTTACTTGGTCACTTCAATTATAAACTACAGCCCTGGTTCAATCTGATCTCTTGTCGGGTTCACACAAAATGCATCTCCATTCTAATGTTTGAGGAACAAAAGTGGAGGCTTTTAATTCCAGTTTTATTTGTTTTGTGCTTCCCTTGCAGGTCTGTATTCCAGAAATCATTTTTTGAATGGAGAATGACAGAGAAAACAGTGAATGGTCATTCAATATTTTTTTTTTTCTATAATTACTTCTAAATCACTCTAATTTTCCTCTTCCTTCCTCACAGCTCAGCCAAATCCACCCAAAATCCACGAGGGATGGTGGGCTTACAAAGAAGTTGTTCAGGGGAGCTTTGTTCCAGGTAATCATTTTACAGCTTTTCAGTGTTCACAATTGGCGTTCCCTACGCTAATGTTACATGGATTCTAAATTAGTTCTAATAAGAGAATTCTTATTGCTTTGTGACTTAAAATCACATTTTATCAGTCAGTTGGGTCCTATTGAATGTGTGTCAATTAACGAAACATTTTATTTTAAGGAATAGTTTGTCCACATTAAAAATGCTTTACTCCACCTTAGGCCATCCAATATGTAGATTTGTTTCTCTTCTTCAGGACAGATTTGGAGATACCTTGCTCAGCAATGGAACCTCTCCAGTGAATGGGTGCCAAACAGCTGCTAAAAACATAATTAGTAATCTGCACAACTCCGGTCCGTCAATTAAAGTGTTGGTTCACCCAGAAATGAAAATATCATGAATAACTCAACCTTTTTGTTGTTCCAAACCCATAAGATCTTTGTTCATCAGTTGAACACAAATTAAGATATGTTTGATGAAATCCGAGAGCTCTCTGACCTTTCATAGACCGCAACACATCTACCACGTTGAAGGTCCTGAAAGGTAATTAGGACATCATTCATCATTTAATACTCCATGTGACATTAGTAGTGATGATACAGCATTATAAAGCTATGAGAATACTTTTTGTGTGCAGCGAAAACAAAAAAAAAAAAAAAGTATTTATTCAACCGTTTCTTCTTTCATATCTGTGATCAACACATTTATGGGAGTACCAAAATGCATGTAATGCTGCTGATGCTGGAGCTGATGTTTATAAGAAGGGTAAAATTTTATTTTACTTTGGCTATAAAAGTACCCTTGTAGCTTCATAATATTTTGGTTAAACCTCTGATGTCACATGGATTATTTTAATGATGTCCTTACTTCCTTTCTGGTCCTTAAATGTGATAGTCTGTGCAGGGTCAGAAAGCTCTAGAATTTTCTGAAAAGTATTTTAATTTGCTCTCCAAAGACGAACCAAGGTTTTATGGGTTTAGAAAGACACAAGGGTGAGTATTTAATGACAGGATTTATTATTTTGAGCATTTTGCTTTTATTTTACTTTTAGGAAAGTGTAGAGAAGACGGGAAGCGAAGTCGACCATTTGATATTTTTAACTTTAAACTGTTACTTCTGGCTAAAATATAGTCCTCTATCCAGTTCAACATTTTTTCTTTTTTTTTTTTTGTGGACTTTGAAGTGAGAGGACAATAGGGGATGCGTTTTATTTCACTAGAGGAAGTGTTATTATGGATTATAAAGAAACTAATCTATCTACTGTATATATTGGATGGCAAAAGGTTGTGTACATTTTAAGCAAATAAAATTTTTTGGGGGTGAACTATTCCTTTTATTTCTAAAGTGTGTTATAAGTTTTGGAGATTTTTATTTATTTATTTACCCCCCCATCTGTTCATTTATGGAAGCCACAGGCATGAATCAATTCACCAGAATAATTCTGACATTGATTCGTTGATGGAGATTGATTATTCCCTTTGCTTATTGCCTACCTGGAAGTAAAGCTGCATGGAGCTTTGATCACACTGCTACTTTTACTTATAAGCATGATGCATGATTGAAGTTCTCTGAACAAAGAGGGTGAGTTATCAGCAGACATTAAAATGCCAGACAGGCTGAAATACATGTAGGATTCATATGGCTTTGGTTCTATTGTTCGGATTCTTCAGAAAGGTTTACAAAGCCAAGAATTCTTGATGCTTGAGGACAAATCAGATTTCATTGTAAATTGTTCTGCTAACGAAGATATTCTGATTTGAGTTGTAGGGATGTGAGGAGGGTCTTTCTCTTGGTCCTTAGTGGGTTGTTGTTCCTTTTTCTTTTTGACTGCTTTAAAACAATGGGCAATTACAGAGATTTGAATCGGATAAAATGCTGATATAAAAATCAATGATACATTTCAACACATTTCAAAGACATTGGGTCTTTTTTAATAATTGTGCTTAAGTTGAATTAGGTGCACAGAAAACATTCTCCAGATTTAGTTTCTGAAAAGTTTAAAATGCACCTTTTTTTTAAGATTCTTTGACTAGAACGTACAAAAGATAGCATTTATTTGGAAAGAAAATTATTTGTAACATTCTAAATACTTTACCTTTTGTTTTCGGCCAACTGGAGTGTAGCTAAATCTGTACGCACAGTTAGTGAATAATACCCATTTTCTTCAGATGAAATTTATTTTTCACCGATTGCTCTTTCCGTCTATCTCTCTAAACTATAAACCTCTTTGTGAAATAGTGGCTTGACAAGGATCCATTGGGGTCCACAAAAGGCCATCAACCTCCATAACATGAGCATGCCCAGACGTCCAAGCTCATAGTATATGATACCTTATTTATGTTTATGGTTTTATGTGCTCTTTGATCCCTTTTTAGAGGATTACACTGTGCAACATTATGAGGGAAGGATTTTAAAAAGATAAAACTGGAGAAATGTTTTAAACCTTTGTCTCTGACTCAGAGTCACATCCTGTGGAATATCACGCTGGGCTTAGATGCACCATCTTGAGCTGTTGCGAGGGGTGTTGGATTGGCAATCTGGTTCCTGTTTATTCACCAGAGGTGTGGGAAGGACTTCGTGTTAGAGAAGGGGCAGCTGTATTTTGATGATTGTTTAATGCTCTGTGCCCGGAACACTAAAGTGCCTGTTATCTATGAGCCCCAGCATTCATGTTTCTGAGAAGCTGTACTGTATGTTGCATCAGTGTGTTCTGAGTGTGCCTGTGGGGCAGTGAAATGGGTGGTACCCCTGACCACTGCAGACTGATGAGCTACAACACGCTCTACTCTCACCAGTGTTCTTAGCGTGGCTTTGATATTCCACACTGCAGCTGATTCTGTTGTTAAAGAGAGATTCTATTGATTTACATCCTGCCATACATTCACATCCAATTCAGAGTAGTAGTGGATGGCATACAGTACTAGTTTATTTGTGGCACAATAAATGTAAAAAAATTGTAGTATATTGCTTTCATTCAAAGTAGCTCCTGCGTCTTTAAGACATAAGGATAGGGTTAGGGACTTTATTTTCCCAATAAAGGTGTCAACCATGGCATTCATTCAATGATGTGAATTAAGAAAATGAAAACATTTACACTCAATAAGTTGTATTCTGTTTTATAATGCACTTCAATACTGAGGTGCAGATGATTGTCACTTGCAATAAGTGGTTTAAATATCAGAAAATGCTATGTGCACTAAATAGCCGCTGCCAAAAAAATAATGATCCCAAAACTTATTTTCCATATGGAATTTTCAGATATGAAAATTTTGTAGCAAATGATTGACGCGGTGAAGGCGGATAGTGTATGCAGTTATGCTTTTTTTTTTTTTTTTTTTTAAAGATTGGCTTAAATGTGTGACATGAAGAAATAATTTAAAAAACGAATCAATAGTATTCTAAAATGATTATCAATTATTGAAGAGACTAGACTATTCATTATGTTTCATGTTTTATACCTGATTTTTAAATTCTACTGCAAATATGTATTGGTGTTGTATTGTAACACACTGTTCCTAAAGACATAAGTGCTTGTAAAGACAATTAGTGCTTGTGCCGCCCCCACGTGTCATGAAAAAAATGCCACCTCGGGCTGGCCAGGACACGTCCTTGGAAATTGGAACGTATGGTCACCCTATAGAAGTAGTAGTAGAATACACTTTTTTTTTTTTTTTTTTTTTTTTTAAACAAATTTATTTGTTTGCAAATAAAACAAGCCATTTAGAATGTTCCAAAATATATTTTTTTCCAAGAGGACAGACAGATAATAATGAGAAATGTTACCTTAGCTTCAAATCAACAAAATAATGATTTCTGAAGGATCATGTAAAATTGAAGACCAGCTTATGCCTGCTGAAACATTCAGCTGTGCCACATCATGAAAACATTTTTACAATGACATTTTTTTCAAAATGTTAAAATAGAAAACTTGGCTTTCATTTAAGCTGTGGTTTAGCTACATAAAATCAATGAAGGATGCTAATAGGCAGGTAGATTCTGCATGTCAAGCACTTACAAGCGGTTTGCGGATTGACACCCACTGCTCGAAAAGTAATTAAGGACAAAGAAAAATGGCTCTAGTTGAGCTGGGTCTGAAAACGTCAATGTATAGCCACTTTAAATACATTGGACTGCACTGACAACTCTTTTATTTCTGGTTTGAAATGTATTCGATGGCATGTGAAATTGTTTTATGCAGCAATAAGTTCCATGCATATTATCATAAATGATTACGTACATCACACAGTGCTTTTGATCCCTCTTTTGCATCACATATCTTGTACATGGCCTGTGTCATATCTGTAATTGTCACAACTTTCAAGGCAGCCAAAACAAATTCTGTGCATTGCCAGAAAAATGGGGGGTGCAGATGGAGGAAGGCACGCTAAGCATCTTTCTGTGTGAATTACAGAAGAATCTCTGCACATTTTCATATAAATTTGTCTGTCTTGATCTTCACAGATTTTATAGCTGATACAGTGTTTGATTCGTGAATGTTGACATCACAGGAAAACGACAGTGATATACGACAGTCTGATAGGAGAAAGTTTAATAGAAGAACCTATGTGGACTATTGGTTAAAAAAAACTAATATTTCTGTCATTGTAAGGCACATTCTTACGCACTAAGGCATTTGCTTTTCCTGACAGAGTAGTTATAGTAGACAGTTTTGATTTACTGATGTAAGTCAGGTACACAGACATGGATTCCCTCCACATAACTGGGTACTAAATGGCCCATTCTCCATTCACTTTTGACTGGATTTGTCATCAGAATATGAATATTTGGTACCCATCATTACCTCTATTGTACTTATCTTAGATCTATCTTATCTACATATTCATCCGACTAGGTTTTAGAGCTCAAGTCAAAGATGAAGACCATGGTCAAACACCATTTTGAATAAGTATAATAGGGATGGGAATTAGCAAGGGTATGGTCAAATAAGAAAAAAAAAACAAGAATTCAGAATTTTCAGGTCGGTACGATGCTCACCAAAGCAGAAATACAATAATAACATTATTGAATACAATAACCATAATATGGTGAACTTTCTAATTGAATGCTCATTTCTTCCACTATCATTGTTTTATAAATATAGGCCAGTTTTTAATTTAGTTTGTTTCTGTTAGTAAATTAAGTCTATTTTTTCCACAAATGGGTTTATTTCACTCTTTTCCATTCTTTTAATTATCAATTTTTATGATGGATTTTAGAAGTATGGGACAAAGGTAAAACAATTTTAGTTTGACCTTCAAATGACATGTAGTTAGTTTTAGACATTTGAAAACATGTTAATAGCCTACAATCCCATCACATTGCCACAGAACATCGGCTGAGATATGTGATCATTATGTAGCAGGAACTGCTTTCAAAGGGTAATGGTGTTGCCCCAGCTATCCTGGCCCCATTTTTACTGTGGTCCGTTTGATGATGGCCTCCTAATAATCCCCATGTATGAATAAATGAGCAGCGTTTCTGCTCCTCTGACTGATGAATGGGTGTTCTTGCACACATTAAGTGCTGCAGTAAGCAAAGGGGACTCAGAACATTAAATAAGCTTATTTGATGGACAATTCTTTTGGTATTTTTAAAATTTTTTAAAATCTTAATCTTTCACAGTATTTCTTGGTTCCCAAATAAAAATATAATGGGTAAAGTTCTTCGTTATTCAAAGTTATTCAATATTTTTAGACAGGAAATGATGCATGTTCTCATGAGATCACAGTTCCAGTCATTTCTGTGTCCTAGATAAAAGCTATTGAGCAAAATGTTTTGTTCTACATAAGGTGGAATCCCCTCATGGTCTCTGCTTAGCTACGTTGAAATCACATTTTCAGCTGAATATACTACTTGCTTTGTCTTGGTCTATTTTTAGAAAAGGCATTGTAGAATGGATTAATCGTGTGATTTAAAAAATATGTCTGTGAACATGGTATAGTAGCATAAATAAGCAAATTGTTTTATTTGGCATCCATACCAGCAGATGTCACTGCAAATACAAACCATCATTAAGTTAGCTGTTTTGGAAGACAAAATAGAGTCCCCAAAGCCATTCAAAAACAATTAAGAAGTGTTAAAGACAGTTTAATATAACTTTGATACAACAAAAAACATGAAAATCAATCCAAAAAAAAATCAACCTCTGGGACTTTATGTTAAAGAAACATTCAGTTACTAAAAAGAAAACATTTTAATGATTAACTGCTTCAGTGCACCGTGCAGTTATATTCGTGGTGACTGGGAGGGTACATGTTTTATCTGCTTACTGTACTTTTGTCATCACATTGCCACAAGTGAATATGTTGTGGTCATATGTCATGGACATGAGATGATTTCGTCGAGGTAACCAAATTGTGGCCATGGTCTTCAGATGCTATGTTGAAGGAACATCATCCATTTCTCGTGATCATGTCTTATGACAACATTTTTTTTTTTTTTTCTCCCTCTCCTCATGGCTATGTGTAAGTGTAATCAAATGTGACCTGTGTGATTTTTGTTTTTTCATTAATTTATTATTATTATTATTATTATTATTATTATTATTATTATTATTATATTAACTGGTATTTATGCTAGCGATTGCTACCGTATATATATACTTTTCCTCAATTAAACACTATAGTATTAATAATTAAAAATAGTCTATTAAGTAGCTGAAATAGAATTAAATGTTAAAATCAACCTTTGAAATGTATTTCAATAACAAATTTCAGTCAGCAAAATCAATCATATTCTTTTTTTTTTTTTTTTTTTTTCGTAAAAAGTTATAATATTTATATATATATAATTTTATTTTTTCATGTGTTCGCCATTCCTCATTAGTCGTAATAAAATAGCATGTTTGGCGTGCTGTCGGGGGCGAGCCGGGAGTTCGGTGAACCCCGAGCTCTAGTAGCGAGAGCCCTAAAGGGGGCGTGGCTCGGAGTCCGGCTCGAACCCTGCGTGTCCTCAGGGGAAGGAGCGAACGGAGGAGAAGGGGAAGGTGGTGGGAATGCGAAAAACGAGATACGGAAGGGAAGGAAACTGGACCATTTATAGTGACAAGGTGAGGATCAGATTAGCTTATGAAGGAAGCGGGATTGATTAGTAAATGGTGTCAGCTGTGACTAATCGTCAGCCCTTCCACCCGAAATTAGTTTGATAACTTCCTTTATTTAAAGGTGCCATAGAATGCATTGAGAGAATATTTTAAATTGTTCTCTGATATGTACATAGAAGGTATGTAG
>JAUMHQ010000069.1:8177103-8188572 GCA_032361165.1 Enteromius paludinosus
AGAAAACTAGTCCCGTCTGAATAAGGCTACAGTGTAATTCGGCTATACATCCGCGCTAAAGGTGAAAGTCACCATATCTTGTTAATATAGACTCCAACCCAACTTTGTCAATAGATTAACGGCGATATTTTTTTTATCGCGCAATAAGAGTCTCGCATTAACGGCCCACCACTAATCTAAATCAAGGGAAAAAAACAAATATAACCAATACTATTAGACTAATAAAAATACTTCTACTAATAATAAAGATGATGATGATGATGTACAGAAAAAGATCAATTAATTGACTTTCTTGTAGGCCTATTTTATTTTATGTACTTTGTAATATTTATTTACGTGAACCTTATTTGAATGCGGTCTACGAATAATGTAATTTAATGTATATAATGATGTTTTATTAATGTTAAACAAATGTTATGATTTAATTCAAAATAAAATATTATAATTCCAGGTTATGGTCATGCAGGTTTGTTTTTGCATTAAAAAAATATGTAGTTCCCTCAGCATAACATCTCGAGGCCATGAATTCACATCATTAGCCACCACATAAGGATGCTGTTACTTCAAGAAAATTTACCATAAATAAATGAGTCGAACATGTCCCTTCCTGGTCATCTTAATATTCGTAACTTTTTCGGAGTTCAAATTTGGGTCAAAGAAATGTGGTGTCTGTGTTTTGTTAACAATGTCTCATGTTGATCTCCACAGCTTCAAATGATCCAAGATATCTATTCACCCGGCCATCAAACAGGACACAGTATAGTAATTAAAGAAAACACACAAGCATATTCCTTGCCTTTTGTTTGTGAGTGAACCGTAGAGAAAATGCATTATGCCGCCGCCTTAATCTCTGGGTGCAAGAGACCCGACAACAAAATCCCCACCACAGCTGAATGGTAATTCATCTCATTGACAGTCATCCCCGCTTTTTCCTGAAGGCACACAGAAATGCTAAGTTTAGGCAGCAAAACATATCCAGAGCAGCTAATTTTCTCCACGGTGGTGAAATACATCACACGGCAGTTCCTCTCAGAATGGGTGACAGCTGTAGGTATTAAGAGACTGGCTGATGGATGGGGTGCAGGGAGGAAGACTCTCATAACCTGCTCTTTATTTACTGCCACTTGACTGACAGGGACGAGTACGAGCACGATAGGGTCTGGAGGAGAGGATGGGACTGTTCGGGACATGTGCGAGAATGCTTTAGACGTCTTGGGAGCGAAACTGTTGGCACTCCTTTCTGTCACTCAAGCCTGAATGCTCTGTTATCACCCATCAGTCAGAACACCGGCGGGAAGCCAAAGGGCTCCTGGTGTGGCTAGAAACCTGAAATATTGAAATGGCATTAAATTGTAGGTTGAAATATATGATATGCGTTGTGGATCATCCAAAATTTGCAAATGTACGTATCCATTTGCATACGAGAGCTGCTGCCGAATGAGCCCTCTTTAGTGAAGATAAATGTGCTTTTCGTTTCAGTTTCTTGGAAATTATCACCGTCGCTGTAGCCAAACTTTCATGTCTGGTTCACAGGTGGTAGATTTTACTCTTAATACGGTGCATTTACTATTCAGCATGTATGTCAGCACTGTCCGCTGCAGATCAAACCAATTTCACACCAGGGGGTGAAGAGAGATGTAAGTGATTTTTGACACCACCGTTATTTAAGAGAAGTACAGGGAGGTTGAAGTCTCTGGGGTGTGCTGAGGAGTCTTACAGATTATTGTAAAATGCTGCCGTTTCATATTTTTACATGTGCGGTACAAAAAAGACTCTTTTAGAGATGCCCTAAAAGCAATAGAAGGGCTAATGTTATGGCTTCTATAAAGATTTTATGTACATCCATTATAAATTATTTGGTAATGAGGCATTTTTAATGAAAATGAACCAAGATGTTTCAGCTTTGAATGGTAGACAAGGTCTGTTCACTTGTTTTACATGGGAAAAGTATTAGTTTTTTTCAAAATATCTATCTTTGTGTTCGGCAGAACAAAGAAATTCATACAGGTTTAGAACTACTTAAGGTTGAGTAAATGATGACATTAAAAGGATAGTTGAAAAATTGTTTTGCTTTCATTTTGTGAAAGTTAATGAGGTCCAGTGTTTTTGTCTTTTTGTCATTGTAAGTACAAAACCTGTCCTTTTAAAATGTCTCCATTTTGCTTTATGTTCTACAGAAGAAAGTCTTGGTTTTTGAATGACATAAGGGTGAGTAAATTACAGTATGAGAGTTTCAATTGCTGAGTGAACTATCAATTTAATTCTCATCAAAATCATGACCTTGGGTTTACATGAAGGAATAGTCCCAAATGTCTTGCTTTTTGCAGATGTGTTTTTTATTTGGTGCTTTATTTGGCTCAAAGTATGCTTGATGTTGAGAGCCTTGGATCTTTATCTGACATTTAACTACAGCCACGTATACCCAAAGTATACAAAGTAAGTTCAGGAGTGGATTGTTAAACATGGCAGGTCACCCCCTAAGTAGCTGAACTGGACTGAGCAACTGTACAATGGAACATCAGTCATTTTAATTGCTGTCTGAATGATATCTCTTATTTTATCGCAGAGGAGCCATGAAATGACATTACCTGAGAAACTTTTACCCTAAAGAGTAAAAAAAATGTGGTGGCATTATATTTTAATGAGTTCACGCTTACTCATTATTAATTAAGCAAATTTGCCGTGCTGCCCAGAGAGCGAGCCGGGAGAATCGGCGGACTCCGAACCCTAGCGGCTTGAACCCTAGGCGGGGTTTAGTGGTTCGAGTCCGGCTCGATCTCTGCATGCCCCCCAGAGGAGGACGTGGAGTTGGAGGAGAAGGGGAGGTGGAGGGTGCATAAAAAGCGAGATGCGAAACTGGTTTATTTATAGTAGGAAGGAAGTTAGTGATTGGCTGTTGCTAACGAGGTGGTTGATTAGGAAATGCGGAGCCAGCCGAGATTAATTCGTGCCGCGCTTCTCCTGAAACTGTTATTATCAAAACATTCACAAAAAAAAAATCCCTACATAACTGAAAGCCATGAAGTAGGGCTGGGCAATTTATCAAAATGAAATTGATATCGACATTCAGAACCTATAATCAATCAAATTTTTCCAGGTTGATTATTTCGATTATTTTCTCTTTAAAAACACTACCGCGTGTCACGTGAGTCACACTCTATTACGTTACCCTACGTTCACACCAGACGCAACTTGCGCAAATATATCATGCTATTCACGCGTAGTTGGACGCTGGAACATGCCAGGCGGTTCCAGTCTCTGAACATTAGAGTGCAGATCGGGACGCATTTTTCTGTCCGAGCCCGGTCCGACAGAGCAGTGACCGAGCCCGACAGGCATCAAGATATTTATGTCCGAGCCCGATCCCATCCCGACACAGTTAAAATATATATATTTTTTTCTCATACTAATGA
Organism: Enteromius paludinosus; assembly: GCA_032361165.1. NCBI lineage: Eukaryota > Metazoa > Chordata > Actinopteri > Cypriniformes > Cyprinidae > Enteromius > Enteromius paludinosus. The sequence goes on from JAUMHQ010000069.1 coordinate 8,180,517, forward strand.
CACATGCACTTTTTTGTGCGGAAAGCCTGCTTTTATCAAGCAACTGTAGGAAGGCGTTCGGCACCAGATGTCAACAGATGAGAGCATCAGTGCACACGGGGCAAAAAGCGCCGTTTATAACACGGGCGCACATTCGCGCTGATGTGACCGAGCCCGACCCGAACCCGAGCATCCTTTCTAAATATCTGTCCGAACCCGGCCAGGCCCAGCGGTTACCGTCGGGCTCGGGTATCCATCCTCTACTGTGCATCGCAAAGGATTTGACTCCCATGGCTACGGTGCAGTGAAGCAGGTTTAAACACCTTGTTAAAATTCTCCACAGAAGATACACTGTGCCGTCGCGATCATTTTTCCTGCGCTGCCAGACATGTACAAGACATAACCTGAAAAGGTTAACATGCTCGTGTTTCGAAGTAAGAAGAGTAAAATTCATGTTCATATAGTGACATGAAAAGATCACTAAGAACAACTCGACCGTGTTCAGGAGAGATATATTTTCACTACAACAATCTGTTGTTCACATTGATACACTGCACAATAAAATATTTGTTTACAGAAGATGCAAGAAATGTATATATTATATATATAAAAATATTATTTACAGGATATACAAGAGTTATTGTATTTAGAAGAGATGCTGCTTATTTTCTACTTTTAAGAAGAAAAACATTGAAAATAATTTATTTTATTTATTTTTACTTTTTTTATATGAACAAAGTGACTGTTGGTTTTAGGCAATGTGTGCTTTAATTCCACTTGTTCAACATTGATGTTTAATAAATAATCATAGATAGAAGATGTTTCGTTCAATTATTTTAAAATCAAGTAATGCTCCCTTCGTTCAAAAATCTCTCACTCTGAGCATATTTACTGTACAAGATTTGTCAGTGAACTATATGAGTTTTTACTTATTTTTAAATAAATAAAATAATCGTTCATTAATCGTAAGCGAGTTAAAATGTTCAATTAATCGAGGTTTAGATTTTAGGCCAAATCGCCCAGCCCTACCATGAAGTCTTTCTTGCAAATTCCTGACTGTCGTTTATATTCTTTTTATTCCAGGATCAATTTATGAAATAATAGGTACAATTTTGTATAATACAAAATAGCACTGAGAAGGCCATTTTAAATGTGATGTACCATGCATAAAATGCCGCTACTACCTGACAGATATCACTGAAATGGGTGTCATGTGAAATTACACCCGTCTTTGTGACGGACCAAGGCCCCGTTAACAGCAAAAAAAAAAAAAAAAAAAAGTCAGGGGAGACTTTTTTTTTTTTTTTTTTTTTAAATCAGAACTGTTCTCTGCCTGTCAATCATTGTGTGCAGGGGTGCCATGTACCTGTTTTTTTCTCACTTGGTGTTCTCTGCAAGATAAGACGAAAGATAAAAGGTTATTTTTTTTAAGTGCAAGACTTGTGTACTAATGGGACAGTTTTTGTTTAGGAACTGTATTCAAACTCATGTAATGTAAAAAAAAACAGCACAGCTGAACTTGACAGCTAGTGATTACAATGCATTTCCTTTGAATGGAAAAGAGCAACTTTGACATTTTGATGAACTCCTTTTGTGTTCAATTAGGGGGAAAACTGAGATTTTAGTGACAAGAGAGTAAAAGACTTTTCGTTTAACGTTAAATGACCTTTTCAGAGGTTAAACTCGATTGAACTGGCCAAAGGTAGACATTGCAATGTATTCAGTTCAAAAGTTTGGGGTCTGTAAATATTTAAGTCTCTTGTGCTCACAAAGTCTTAATTTATTTGACCAAAAATAGTTAAACAGTTATAATGTGAAATATTACTGCAATTTAAAATATGATTTAAAAATATATGGACCTTGGACCACAAAACTAGTCATAAGGGTCAATTTAAAGCTGAATATATATGCTTTCTATTGATCACATTTCAGATTACATTACAGTTCTTAGAAATGTATATTACTAATCGGTAATACTTTTTATATATTTATGGGAAGAAATGTACAAAATATCTTTATGAACATGAATCCTAATAAGTTTTGGTATATAAGAAAAATAAGCTACTTATGACTGGATTTGTGGTCCAGGGTCACATGTTTTAGTGACATTTATTAAAGTACTTTAATATTAATGCAATTCTGAATGTAGGCCTACATGTAATTCTAATAAACTAAATGTAGATTTCAGTGTCACACAATTCTCCAGGGGAAAAAACATGCTGATTTAGTGTGTAAGAAATGTATATTGTCAGTGTTGAAAACATTTTATATATACCTAATATTTGTGTAAAAGTCATGGTCCTTTTCCCCCAGAATTCATCAGTTAATAGGCATTTCAAAGAATATATATATATATATATATATTAACAGTGTAAAATTCTTTACTGTCACTTTTGATCAATTTTTAATGTGTCTTTAAGTATTAATTCTTTTTAAAAATCCCTTTGAACATTGGTGTACTCATCAAAAGTACCTTCTTTCTTTTCTTCTTGGAAATTTAAAATCAACGTCAAGATTGAATTTAATATTTCATAATATACATTAATAAATGTAACATTGTTGTTAACGTTTGACTTGGCCTATGCTATACTTTCATCTCTAAGACAGCTTTCGGGAACAGCTTCTTATCTTGCCTTGTCCATAGTATCCTTGTCTAACATTGAGTCTGAACCCCAGGTAGATTTAACAGAATGATTATATATAGTAGAGGACTATACAAGTCATATTAATGCAGTTAAAGCTCGCTTTCTATAAGCTGCTCTCCAGTTGGGCATCCCCTAGACATGAATGCTAAAAAGCTAGAATTCTTGTTATGAGAAATGACCCCTACTGCACAGGAAATCTTCCTGGAACATCTTAGAAAGACAATGATAGCTTTGTATGAATAAAGTTATTGGCTTTGACTCGCCGTGGTGATAATGGCAATTGAATTCAGTTGTTTTGTACTGCTCGATGGCGGTCATGCCTAGCTGGGTAATACATGGGGATGACACACAGGGAAGGTGTGTATAAATAGAAAGTCTTTAGAATATGAATTGGAAGTGGGTTTACTGTGGAGATGAGAAAATCACAGAGACTGAGATGTTTGTGTTAGCTAGCTTCAGTACAATTGTATTATTTTATTTTTTTTATTGTTTTTGAGGTGGCCTTTGTCTGACCTTTTCTTTTCTCTGCATGGCCAAGCGGGATAGAACAACAATTCAGTCCCATATAATGAAAAATGTATATTTCTAAAAAATTTCAAATGGATTGAGATCATAACATGCTTTTACTTGATAATTGTTTATCAATTTGAATGCAAGTCACTCATATTAGATTATAAGGGATTAAAAAGGCCAAACAGATTTCTGATCATTGTGAAAGATCAAAACCTTTCATCTTCATTTATGTGAAATTTGCATCATAGACATTCTCTCAACGCAAAGGTTGCTCCGGAAAGTAGTTGACCATAAATAACAATTTATTGAATGTCAGTTGGGCCCCAAGTTTTGACTTTAATTGTATGGACAAACACTTCTTAGGCATTTTTTTTTTTAAATGTATTATCTTTTTTTAAGCTCCAGAGATGCCATGAATTATCTTTTGCTTTGAGCAGGGCTTATATTAAAACAATTTAAATGGACATATACAGTACTTACTCTGTGTCAATCATCTAAGTTTTTCTTGACTTTACATGTTAAAGATTCAAACTAAAATGCTTTCATCGATTACTCACTCTCGTGTCATTTTCAAATTTGTAAGACCTTCGTTCATCTTTGGAACACAAATTAAGATATTTTTGGTAAAATTTGAGACTTTTATGGCCCTGAATAGACAGCAACAGAACTACCACGTTCAAGGCCCAGAAACTTGGAAAGTTGTGCTCAAAGAAAAGTGTAGCATTGTACTTGGAATTAAAATTTCACTTTAAATTTTAACTTTAAAATCAAGTTCTTCATTTGACTTTCTTTTTTTTTTTGCTATTCCAGTAGCTTTATATCATTTTGGTTGTTTAACAGTGTCCATACTATTTTTCTGTCTGTCTAAGGTATCATCAAAAATGTCTCATGGGTTTGAAAAGATGAGTGTGAGGAGTAAATGACAGAATTTGGATTATTTTGGGTAAGCCATTCCTTTAAAATCTACAGTTGTGTACATCATTGAGAAAGTAAGGATTCTGTGATCTGGTGTTGAGGAAAAATGCAAAGATGGTTGCAAAAATTCCATCGATTTGTGCTACTTTATTAGAGGGTTTGAGAGGATATCTTAAAGGTGTGAAAAACAACAGCATGTGTAATGCTAAATTCTGATAAATTATGAAAGGGAAAATATTATTTAGTGCATGGGAATTGGGTGACCCAATCAAGCCATGTGGTCTGGTGGTTATTTCACTTGGTATTTCTGAGGAGAAATCAGTAGATGTTGTTCTTTTATTAAATATTTACCATTATTCAAATACAGCGATGGGTCAGGTTACTACATAGCCCACCTCAATCAAAATAATGCTAAGAATAATTACAGGGACAAATGGTGCCATGACTGTAACTGGGACAGGGGGCATGGACCGTAAAATTAAAACTGTCCCAATTTTATTGAACCGTCTTGTGTAGCCAAAGTTTTGACTATCAACAAAGTATGGTCCAGTTTTCATATTATCTTTTCCAAGAAAAAATCTGAACAAAAAAAAACAGTCTTCTATGTGCTGTTTAAAGATTAATTTATCTGGAATTTCATAAAATTGTTTTCATCCTGTGATTTTGAAAAGATACTAATTAAATATTTAACAATGGACACTAAAAAGACATCACATTTTAAATCGGCAAAATCTGCATAAAGCCATGTTGCAAACACTGCCATTAGATCAATATAATTTGAAGCTAATTATCTTGTTTAGATGAGAGATGATGGTGTCAAAGTCAGTGATGGCTGTTAACAGGGATGTTGCACTGCTGAGTACGGCTGTTTCTAGGAGTTCTAGTGGCTTGAATATACATTTCCAATAAAATTTGGGGGGGGGGGTTTTGTATGCAGTGGAAAACCAGTACAAACACAACAATTTTGTGCCTTTCAGCAACTACTGATTATTGTGTTTAGCTTTTGTCATATACAGAACATTTCTGAGTTACACACCACCATGGACTCTGCCCCGTGTTGCTGTGTTGTTGCTCACTGACAGATTGAAATGCCTGATCTGCTTCACAACTGTTTCACTATGCAGCTTTTCTGCTAAGATAACATTTTCAGGTCCCCATATGATAGTCAGCCAAAAAGGTCATCGTTATTATACAATAAGTACAATAAAGCTTTCCAAGTCTACTGAAATAAGCAAAGCCTGATGGGAAAGGAGACAAATCTAAACCCACACTCAGTAACACTGCTGGAGGAAATATGCTCTATTTTTTTGGTCCATTTTCTAACTTCTCTTTTAAATGGTAATACATGAGAGAGACACGGCATGCTATCAGAACATGTCTTTTAACTGCATACCAGCAGCGTTTGATTCTCTTTGGGCTTTATCTTCCCTTTTAACTGCTGCCAAACAACCAGAAAGCCCAAGAGAGGGCCAGGCACGTCTGCCTCTGGCTCCAAATTTGGATACACACACTCCACATTCTAATAAGCTGTGGATTGCTTTCCTGATATTAATGCATATACTGTAGCACCATAAATCTCTGAAATGTTCTCTTTAGGGTTAGAAGTAAATTAATCAAGTTAATTACTTGATATTCGATTGATTTAATCAATTTAATCTGCAATTTAGAATGGGTAAACAAAGGCTTTGCTAAACCATGGAATATAAAAGAAGATAATTTGAGAAACATTTCAGTATTTTTTGTTCATACAAGGAAAGTCATTGAATTCTCTTGAAATGATCTTCTTTTTGGCTATTTTACACAAAAGAAAGTCATTCAGGTTTGAGTAAATGATGACAGAATAACGTTTTTCATTTGTTGATTCGTTCAGGAATGATGTGCCTCTTTTTTACGAACGGGTTTTTGAATCATTGGTTCACATGATTTGATCAACTTGGATTCATTTAGAACGTACACCACTGTGTTGCTCAAGATGTGCAACAGTTGTGCTGTGGCTTCTAAGGTATTTATGTTCTCTTCAAAATTGAGCAAAAACATGTATTATGTGTTTAAAACATAGCTATATCCGCTCCTTATTTAAGTCTTGTATAAAATCACAGTTGCAAATGAATCGTCTTTGATACTGAATGCGATATTGTGTAGCTTGCCAGTGATCTACGGCTGTGTATTAACAGCAAATTCGACGCTAATGAGATGCGCATGAATATATTGTGCGATATGTTGCCCAGACCTACAGTATACGAGACAAAAAGATATAATCAGGGCATAAAAGGGCATTTTGAATCTTAGGGCATAACTGTATTTCTGTATTTGTTGCCCTACATCATATTTGACCACTATCAGTTGTATGAAATGTAATATGATGTATAAGTATTGGGGCAGGGACAGTGCTGTTTTTTTTTTTTTTTATTATTATTATTATTATTATTATTATTTAATCAATCATTAATCTGACAGCCCTAATATATACTTATATTTTACTAAACCTGTTCGTCTTTTTAAATGCATGCATCTCTTGTATGTTTAAATCAATCTGGTATGATTGAGGTTAAAATCGATCGCTTAGAAATGTAAAGTAGGTACATACCAAACTGCCATGTTTGTGTACCGTTACACCCCTAATACACCGTGTGTTTGTGTGTGTGTGATTGCAAAGTTTGGATGAATGAATCAAAAGTAGGTCATTACACTTCAATCTATATCACAACATGGAATAGCATCTATAAATATTAAGCCGCAAAAGTCAATTCAAATATGAATACCGCATGTTCTGCAAGTCTCTGTGTGAATGAATTAACGGCTTAGACATGCTGTTTTGTTTACTACATATGCTGAAGTACGTGTAATGCTTGTGGTGATTTCAGCATCTGCCGTCTCAACGAGGACATAGATACATAAACAGCATCTCCAGAACTGCTCAGAGACACATCACATGCATTTTACAGTTTCGTTTGAGTAAAACCAGCGGCATCATATACATACAGAAATGTAAAGGTATTTACAGCAACCCATCAAAATAAAAGTTCAGTTTAGACGTTGTACCAGAAATGTAGTACTATTATTTAGTACAATGTCTGTGATACAACTGCCACTGCTGTTAAAAAATGTATAAATCGAATTTTTTAAAAGGAATAATTAAACTATTTATTTCAATATCTTAATTTTAATAGTAGATTTTTCACAAAATAAATGTTTTTAAATTTCATTAATTAAAAAACGAATGAATTTTGGGTGAAACTTGTTTACTGCTTTTCACACTTTTATTACTTGTGGAAAAACTTGAAACACAATTTATAAAGTGTAAAGTGTAAATAATGGCATTGATTTTTGAATGTTTTTGTCTGTTAATAAAATTTGTGTTTTTAAAATTTGCATGTTTTTTGTGTTCTGATTAGGTACAGAGAGCTATGGGTTTTTACTGGTAGCAGTACCGAACACAGAAATTTTGGTACCATGACACCACTGTTTCCTTAAAAAATGTTAAGCAGCACTATTGTTGTCAACTTAATAAGAAATGTTTCTTGAGCACCAAAACAAGATGTTAGAATGACTACGTGACACTCAATACAGGAGTAATGGTTGTTGAGAATTCAGTTTTGTCATCACAGAAAAAAATAAATAGAAAAATATTATTTTAATCTGTAGTAATACTTGGATCCTTGGTGAGCATATGAGACTTTACCAACCCCCAGATTTGGAACCGTGTGCTTTTTTGTAGCTCATGTCTATACGTTCACTTTAATGAAGACCTTTCACTCCTTTCTCACACCCTTGCAGCACTTTCAGAAAGTTAGATGCTGCAATAGCAGTAGTGTTATTGGACCATCTTGTTATTTTTAATTTTTTATACCTGGTTTGGCAGTGCAAATACAAAGCCACTGTTCTTTGCAGTTGAATGCTAAATACTTAATTCTTTTATAGCTTTAGTTCAGTCAGGAACTCTTAAGTCAAAATATATCACAGACAACTAAATGTTTATAATATATATTTATTTGCATAATATG
>JAUMHQ010000069.1:8205350-8217261 GCA_032361165.1 Enteromius paludinosus
GAATAGGTATTGTTTTTGATTTTAGGACAACTTTGATGAAAGGTTTTGATCCACTTCGAATGTTGACTACTGTATATCAGGACCAAACCACCCCAAAAAAAGCTTTTTAAAGCATTTATTAATCAACTTTGCTATTATTTAGTTTGTTTCAGTATATATTTATTTGAAATCTATTAATACACACAGAAGTTGTTAACCTATATTAATACAATCCTGAAATTATTGCATATCAATTTGAACAAAATTAAAATAGTTTTGTAAAATGTGAATTATTATTTGTTACTATGCAGTTACTTTATGAATAATGTAACATTTCAGGCTCAATTTATATTGTTTCACTAAACGTGTCAGAAAATTGTACTTAAGGCATAAGCATCACACAAGTAAACTCATTTGCATGTAAAACAAGCATACTAATTCAGATTTTAATCAGTTTTGCAAAGGTACATTTATTTGGTAAATGGTGAATGTAATGGGCATAAAGTGAGATTGCGGTGAACAAGTGAAGTGATAATAAACCCAGTAATAACCTGGACAGAAGCAAGAGCAAGCTTATGAGAAACAGCTGTGGCATGTATGTGGCCACATATCTGATGATATTTTGCCATATTTTCATTCAGTTTTTAACGTCGAACTTCGTTTCATTTATGCAGTTGACACGCTCTGGTGATGTGTGGGTATCAAACATTGGCTCCAAATGCATTTACTGTAGCTGCTGTCGGAATTGCTCTTAGAAGTCAGATCTGCACATCTGTCAGTCTCCCAGTGCTGCGGCATGAAGCCCAGAATTGTCCTTGTCGTTAAGACCTGATTAATATTTTTTCCCCCGGTGCTCGGCCAGAGTGCTCAATAACACAGTGTTTCCAGCATCAGCGCTCCGTGTCAGGCTGCACCTTTCCGCTCTTTATCATAGTCACATTGTTCCATTATGGTTGATGGGTTGCATGTTGAAGGTGGAGGGGTTTTTTTTACCTCTAAAAAATGGATCTTATCAATGAAGACTACAGAGAAACAAGAATGATGGGTACACTGGAGAGCGTGGAGAAAAAAAAAAAGCCAAAATTTTATTACGGTAAGTGATTGCAAACCATTTATTTAGCTACATTTGAATAATAAAAATTTTGATACTTAGTAAACTAAATTGGTTTATTTAAATGTAGCTAAAATTAAATTAATTGCAACCACTTACCTTTTATTTTTATTATTATTATTATTTTTTGTAAATTCAATGTACATTTTAGTGTAGATATCCTTGAGATATTGTTATCAAATCAGTTCAGGACCAGTATTCATTGTCAAACTACAAATGACGTTTTGTAACTTTTTATATCTTTTTCTTTTTGCTGTTATCGCACTTAAATTTCCTAGTCTAGGGGTGGTTATGGAGCCTCTCTTCTTTCCCATCACATATTTCATGACTGTTTGAGTACCTAAGGTGTCCACCCACAGCCGAATTTCCCCACAGTGTTGTAAAAGTGAACTATGTAGGGTAACTAAGCAAAGACATCAAGCTGGAGAACAGCTGTGAAGAGATTTACTTAGGGGAAGCAGAAGTTTTGTAGGACATGATTATTACTGTGGTAAGGACAGCCAGACTTTTATATGAAAAACTGTTCTTTTATATACAATAAATGCACTGTTAGAAATGTATTTAGTTTCCAGCATATAAACAACTTTTTAGCCTGTTGCAGGTTGAATTAAGGGAAGGGAGGCCCTGCCTCCTTATTTAATAGAGCATTTGATTGAATAAAAATCTGTGTAGTTCAGGATGAGTCAGTATTTTTGCACATTTTAATGTAACATTTTCATGACAATCATGTGACAAAGTCTAACTGCTAGTAAATAATTCATTTTATTTCATTTTTTTGTGTATATACACCCACACACACACAAATATACATATTTAGTAATTTTACAAAAAAAAAAAAATCTTACTAATATGAACATTTTGAATGGTAGTGTGCAATAACAAATATCATGGCTTATGATCCAATCAATCCTGATGACAAAATCCAGCCAAATCCCACATTATTGTAAACTGAAAGGAAACTTACATTCAGAACACAATTACCTTATGTAACATGTATTTATGTTACACATGGATTGTAGTGTTTTTAGATCTTTACAGATCAATACGCCTCTGTTGTTTTTGGATAAACACATGTAATGAGCACAATTTAGATCTCAGTGACACAGGAATCCTCTCTTCTGACAAACATGGCCAAGATAACAGCAGGATGACTTGGGGATTATTTTCAGATTCAATGAGAGGTTTAGGCTAAATCCACACTCTGACATGCCTGACATGGTTAACGGACAGCCAAAGAGAGCTTAAGTGATGGAGAAAACAGGACAGAGACAGAGAAAAAAGAGAAATTGTGCGCAGCAGTTCATTTGAGGAGAAGGCTAGCCTCAGGACTGCCTGTTCAAATGAGTGTTTACACACCAAACGAACGCGAAGTCTACTAGTAATTTTGTCCTCCACACGTTTATCCAGATATTATCCACATGCTGAATTATAAAGCAATCGATAAGCCTGTTTTGTTTTTTTACTTTTAGAGATGTTACCCTTGCATGCTATTCAACGTTATTAATACTCAACGTCATGACTTCACCCAAGCTGCCCGTGTTCAAGTACAAATGTCCATTGATATCCATACCAGTCAATAAGAACACAACAGAAAGTGGTATTTTGCTCTAAAGAATAATGTCCTCAGATAGAAGTTAGATAGTATTGTGCGCACCAGTTAGTTTAGATTTCGACAGACAAACAGAAATACTAATAAATGGTATATTACTGCTGTTTCCCTTCTGTTAATATACTGAGCATGCATATTGGATTCTGAAATCCGGTTTGCTGTGCTTCCTCTGAGTTTCCAAGTCAGAATTCTCTCTTGAGGGTGCATTTCAGTAGAAAATTCCTATTGGCAACTTAGAATTTCCCTGTGCAGAACTTGTGGTAGTCCAATGGGACACACTTACAGCATGATGCTGTAAAAATGTAAGTAGTTTTATTCACACGTTTTGTACATTTAAATATTTTCCATGCATTTCTGTTCCATAGTACCTATGTGTGACCGTTTAACTGACAAATCTATTTGATTAAAAAGTGATTAAAAAGCGGTTGAAAACATTTTACAGAATGCACTAGGGATACGCGTTTCCATAAAACTGAGGTCAGGCCAGCGATACGATGTTTAAGATAAATATGAGGCAGCTACGAGATACGATGTAGTGCGATTCAGTTTCGATCCAATGCAATTCAACGCAATACGATGTAATTATAAAAAATAAAAATATGATGCTATAATTAATTTTTTTTTGGTTCAGATAGATAGAAAATCATGAATGACCTAACCCTTGTGACTTCCAATGTCTTGGTCTCTGTAGTGTTGTAATATTTCATATTCATATTCACTTAGCAGCTATGGTGATGAGAGATAAGAATCAATGAGTCTAAGCATCTGGAGAATACACACATATACACGTGTACTTACCTGGTGCCACCTGGTGGTAGTTTCGTGAACAACTCCAACACGTGACTGACTAACTTGTAGTTGACGTCGTCAATTTTTTTTTAATTATACAGGATTTCTGGTAGACGTGCGTGTCATGTTCTTTAACGTTCCACCCACGTTCCACGTTTACAACTGTGACGAGCACTGATCAGGATAAATGCTGGATTTTCAAAAGTATGTGAAATGTTTAAATTCCAAGCATAGAACCTTTAAAATACGTCTGAGAGTTTTACACGACGCTCTGTTAATGTCGCGACATTTTCACACCCTGAAACATGATGCTGAACGAAAGGAATTGTGATTGGTTGTTTGACATGTTGGCCAATGAAAGCTGCCATGTATTCCTAACCTACAGCCCAGTCTGAAGGTCTGGCAATGCAAGTTTTTGGATCCAAAGGTGCTGCATGTAGACGATTTGTAAAAGCACCCTTTACTGTATAATAGTGAAAACAGAGATTATCAGAATAGCTTGTTAATGGTGGGAAAGCATTGTGTCATAAAGTATATAAAAAAATGTATATACTTGGAAATGGTGGGAAAAGCGTTAAATGGCACTCTGCATCCGGTAGCCTGTATAAAGATTTCAGCTGTGCAGCATTTGAAATCCTTCCTGTAGCATTTCATTTTGTTCTATGTGGTTATTGTCAGCTCAGAAGTGCTCAAGGATAAAGCCGCTCTTCAGCGTATCCTGTGGAGGCTGGCACTGAAGGACTCCTCAGAGATGCGAAGCCTCCTAAACAGGCGGGTGACAATTAGCAAGCGAGAGGAGAAGGTCCTGTTGAGTGTTTTGCTGTTGCTGTCTCCATGGCGGAGGATCCAGCCTATGTGTGCGGCCTGTGGAGAAACCACAGAGATTGTAGTGACCATGGTCCTTTTGTTCAGGCTGCACCATGGCGGATTTATTCTCATTTGTATGCTGCTTTGTGAAGCCCTCTTTTCCGCCAGGTCAGATATCCCTGCCCATTAACAAATGACAGGAGGAGTTAACTTGACTGACATGTTTATTGTTCTCGGGATGGTCCGGCCTAATGAGGCCCATCAGCCAAGGGTGCTGAGATTACGCTGGCATTAGAGGACACGTCCAAAGAGGTTCAGCTGTCATGTGCCATTTAAACATGCCGACTGCACGCTTGTCCCGCTTGATGCCACTTTACCTCTGGAACCGTTTACCTAGACAATGATAGCTTTTGAATGATTCGTGGTCTTGGCCACTAATCATTACGTGAGGCTTGATACTCCTGTTTGCTCTAATGCTACACCTGATAAAGCACTGCTTTGATGAACTGCACCAATTAACGGACAGAGAGCTGAATTACTCAGACAACGTTCTTGACTTTCCAAGCACAGAACAGCTGTCTTTTGCGATTTGTGTGGGGGGAAAACATGTTGCAAGATTGCTGTAGGCTTACTAGTTGCAAAATTACTTGAATATGCAATGTTGACTTGAATACACCTTTTCTGTGGTAAGCAGGATTATAATTTATGAGGTCAAATGAATACTTTTAAAGTAAAAATGGCAGGTTAAAACAAGGGCTGGTTCCCCCAAAAATGAAAATTCTGTCATGAATTACTCACCCTCATGTCATCGCAAATGTGGTAGTACCCTTGTTTTCAGAAAGCTCTCGGATTTCATGAAGAAAAAAAAATATCTTCATTTGTCTTCCAGACATTAAGGCTTAGAACAATAAGTGGGTGAGTAAGGGACAGACTGAACTATCCCTTTAAGAAACATTTCTTATTAATAATTTAACAATTTCTTGTTTAATGCTCAGAGATATAAAGCTGATAGCCAAGGATTTTCATTTCTTTCAGTTTCACCATATGCTGGGGAAAGAAATGAACCCTCCCCCACGATGTAGTCAGAGTAAGTTTCAGTTACCTTCAAGATTGAGGAATAGTTGAAGAAATTACACATTTGAATGCAACTTCCAAGCATTTGGCATCTGTTTTAAAATATTTTCCCAATTTCAATTCATGTATTTACTGCCAATATGTTTGTTTTAGTATTGTTGTTGTTGTTATATGCTTCAGCGCATCAAAACATATGGTGCTTTTTGATGGTTTGTCCAAGATACTCAGGGATATATCTGGATACACCGTATGTTTTCAAAACTCGTTCTTTTTCTCCTCTCTTAAGAGTGCTTTCAAACCTGTCCTGCGGACTCCCAATTACAGAACATTCTGTTTGTCTGTTACATAGGCCGTAAGTCTTGCGGTCTCTACTAATGAGCTGAATCAGGTATGTTAAATGAGGGAGACATACAAAATATGCAGTGGGTACAGGGCCCCAGGACAGGTTTCAGAAGCACTGTTTTAAGAGATACTTTTGCTGCTTTCATTCTATGGCAAGTGCATAGCTACTCTATGATTTTGTGGCAAGATCTGGAGTGGAAGTGATTAATGAGCATCTTAATTGGTGCAAGGGTGTCTTCTTAGTCCTATTGCATGCCTTAGCTCGACTCTGAACTGTAGTAAACCTTGAGGGTGGCCAGAACACAGGCTTTAGCTGTAACAAAGGGAAGGCAATAATTATTCTGCAAGTGCTAGACTTTTCTTCAGTTTTTTTTTATGTCAAAGGACAAGATCCAACCCTTGTGATCATGGGAATAGATAGTCCGTGAATAACATTGTGAACGACCTTGATTTGATATAATTATCAAAACCTTTCCTGTGCTTAGATTGTAAATGCAGACATCACATAATATATGGCTAAACAGAAAAATCTTTCATGAGGATGATTGCTACACTGAAATGATTAAAGCTGCAGTCTGTAACTTGTACAGTGAAACTGTAATAAGTGTTTATGTTCTGACTATTTAGAATGGTTCGGATAGGTACCGCTGAGTAGTTGCTTAGTACCTGCGTGATTCGTCATACTGTTGACATAAACCGAGAGAAGTAGATCCGGCTACAATGTTCTTCCGCAAGATGCACGCAGTTCTGTTTATTAACCGCTAGAGCGCCAAACGTTACAGACTGCTGCTTTAAGTGTTATAAATAAATTATAAAATGATAAAAAATAAAATGATTTATTTCACAATAAAATGTGAAAATATATATTTATATGCAGCATCAAAGTACAATAATGGTATGAGAATGGCATATTGTTCTATTCATACTGTTTTTTTATAAAATACTTCATTATTTAAATATCACAATATTTATTTTATTTAGTTATTTGGTCTGAACATTAAAAGAAAAATGGCCATCACCCAGCATGTTTAAGTCTAATGATGTTTAAATGGATACCTCACAGAGTTATTTGACACTAGAACTGAGATGGATCTATTTATGCTTATTAAATACACATGACTAAGGCATTTTAATTGTTATTTTTGATTGCCAGTGTATGTCCCGGGGCCTTGAACGATATAAAGCTTGCAGCCTTGCACTAAAGTGGATATTTGAATTTTAAGTGAGTTTATGCAGGTCATTAACCAGAACAACCTCTTCTGTCTTTTTAAAGACCGACTCTGATGTGTCCAGTCACACTGAGAGAGATATGCAATTAAACCATGCATTTAAAAATGTGTTTACTCACTCTGATGTCATCTCAAAGCCATCCAGTATTTATAACTTCTTTTTTTTTTTAAGGGAGCAACATTTTTTATTGAAAACTTGAGCTTACAAGCTTAAAAAAGGATGCAAAAATACCAACAATATTATAAAAGCCATCCCTACAAAGATTTTTTCTGAAGATATAAGATAGATTTGAGTGATGAGCAGTTAACATATCCTCTCCAGTGATACAGTATGTTAACTGCTATCCCTTAAGCGTAAAACCGAATGTATTTTAAGTTTATCTTTAACATGCAGCTTGAAGTAAAAGTGAAGATTCCGCTTTGTGTTGTACACATGGATTATTTTATTGCCAAAGGTGAAAAGCTGTTGACTGTGGTTGTTCTTTTAGAGCTATCAATGGGTAATAAGTATTTACCGTTTATGACATGTCACTTGTGTTTAGCGGATCGATTCCGTACACTGCAGCCCCATTCCTGTTATAGATTTCCTGTCATTTCGGTGACTGATGTAGAAGGATCTGAATTATTTCCCATTCTTCTGCCTGCATCTGGGACGACATTACAAACTAATTCAAAGCTTTCCTAAATAAGAGATGACTCAACATTTTTTGGAATCCATTTTCATTCTCTACGGTGCACCATCTAATGCAGAAATGCCAGGAAATGAGAGTGGAATAGCAGCCGGCTGTTAATTTTGAGTTAACGCCGCTGAAGCGATGGCCAACCGCACCAACCAGCCGTGCTTTTATTAATCACAAAGCTACTCAGTCGTGGCCTCTGTTGAGCCACAATTTTGTTTATCAAGCATGTCCCCAAACAATATGCAGGGCTTTTTAGCGTAGCATCAGGCCGTCAAAAAAGATTACACACCCTTTGCGCTTGTTGTCCGGGTTTGTGCTCATTTCTCGTGTATGAAAGTGTATGTACATGCTGCTACTTTGTCGAGTTCTTCTTTCAAGGAGAATAGCTGAAAGCTCACATGACAGGAAACAGCAGGTGGTGCTTGCTCGGGAAAACGCAGGTTCAAATTATGGCGTTTCGCAACATGAAAAATAAGGCGTGGAGACCACCTGCTTCTCTCAGCATCAGGACAATGGAAAAGGTGATTTATGAATAGTCTTTACTTATTTGGAGGCCTGAAACGAGGGCAGAAGCGTTGATGCCATTGCGGTGGGATAGACATTATGAATTGTCACTTTTTCAGTAAAGCCAACCGGGACATGTCACCCAACCAAAATTAATTTACTTGATAGAAGATGCAAGCTTGGAGGTCCTTAACCCCACCGCTGACTGCTCCATAAATTATTAATAAAGAATCCTGTTTTGCAGGCTGCCAATCATCTCATGTAATGGTTGTCAGCTGGAGGTGCATGTAACACAACTCTGTGAAAATGCCAAGGCGAGCACTTTGTATAAATAGTCTAAATTGCTTGAAAATGTCATGGGCTTCTGGAACTCAGATGTTGAATAAAGTTATTTAAAAGTATAGAGGGATATTGTTGCTCTGAGTATCAAAGAGTTATGAGAAAGGGAGACCTGGGGCAGCTGTAACATTTTTAACATTTTCCTTCATAACACACTGCTACAAATCTAGCTTGCCTTTTGTGTGTGTGTGTGTGTGTGTGTGTGTGTGTGTGTAAAAACCGTAGCTGTGAGCTGTAGCCATTAATAGACTTGTAATGAGAAAGACCAGATCATAAAATTGAAATTAATAGAAGTCAGAGTGTTACAGTTGTAACTGTGATTGCTGGTAATTATATTAACACATTCTATCTGAAATAAGAGCATACCTCAAAGTAATATCATTTCTTTAATACCTATTTAATATCCCTTAATCATCTTCATTTTTTATATGGTGCTTATTCATTTAGCTGTAAGGAACGTTTTCTGTATTTCAAGCAGAAGACATGAGGATATGTGAATTTTAATTGTTTGAAATGACACCATTGTAAAAATGAATAAGGTGAAAACCGACTATATTCAATCTAACTAGATGCAGTACTTTCATCATATTATGTTTACATTATTTTCATTACATTACACATTTGCATATACTTTTGTTACTTATTACATCCAGACGGCTATAATTAGTACTTTTGATTTTTCTTTATAATTGTATTTTATTATTATTATTATGTTTAAGACGTATATGAACAAAATTAACAGCCATAACATGCTAACATAACCAAGTTTATGTATTTATATCAACAGTATAGTACATACTGTATAGAGAAACACAAAAGTTTTTTTTTTATATTGCTGAATATTTATTTGACCATAGTAAATGTAAATCTTAGGCTGAAGTAAGATACAAAAACATAGCTCAGGTTTTAGTATTCATTTAAAATAAGACAAATCCACTATTGTTTTAATCTCCAATGTGATTTACAGTGTGCTCCGCTATTATTAGAACTATGATATTCTATTACATTAGCAATGTAATTTTCACTATTTACTTGAGAAACTAATGTTTAATGAATTAATGTACTGTATAGTATTTAGAAATTAAAATTTAAAGAAATGCATTTTATTTTGAACTATACTTTATAGCGCTGTCTTCAGATCAGAAATTCAAAAAGTATTCAAAATTTTAGAAATTATTTCTGAAGGATTAGGGTGTGCCCCTTGCTCCCCTACTGCTTCAATTATGAATATTCATTAACAGGCTATGATGTTACCATCATTACATAAATAAAAATAAATACATAAAATGTAAAAAGTAGAGGTTTCCGTTGTAAAGTTTTTTTTGTTTTTTTTTCTGTTTTTTTAAATAGATTATCTCAATCTCAATCATTTATTTATTATAAATTCAATGTCATTATAAACAAATGATTTATGTTTGTTTGAAAAATGTCTTGCTAATCATCATTGTGTACTTTCTCCCGTTGCAGTACCATCGTTCTGGGGGCTTGTCAATTCTGCATGGAATCTGTGTTCTGTGGGGAAGAGACAGTCTCCAGTCAACATTGAGACAAGCCATATGATATTTGATCCCTTCTTGACACCACTGAGGCTCAACACTGGCGGACGAAAGGTAAACCATGTCTTATGTGATTTCTGCATGGCTACAGTATCAGTGTGGTGAGCTTGTTTGGAAAATAAACATTGTTTCTAGTGTCAAAGTGCTATGATCAACTGTGAAAATGCTACTTTTAGTGGGGATAAAATGCATCTAGGTCAGTGGTTATGCTAGATTCAGAAAGTGAATTATATAAAGTATATGATGGTGCTTAGTTTAAATTACTGTTTTCCACTGCTGTTTTTACAGTAGCTGATATCCTGCAGCGTGTCATGCTAAACAGCATTTTTATTATTATTATTATGCATGCAGCTTTGACCTCATATCATTCCTAACGGTTTGTCACACTGCATGGGTGTAGTTCATAAAAAAAACTAGTTATACATACATCGGAAGAAACAATTTTCACTGCTAGTAAATTTCAAAGGCATGTACAACTACACACTTTGAATTAAACATGCCTTTATTTGTTTGTAAAAAAAAACAACAAAAAATGCATGCATTGTGCATCGATTAAACACGTAAAAGTGCAATCATTTGTTTGTCAATAGAGAGAGGTTGGGATGTTTTGCATATTAATAAATCCTCTCTTCAAACGCATCAGCAGTGGGTAACTGAGGTTGTGCATGTGGCGGCACTAGAGGCAGAGATTCATACTGGTACAGATCAGTCAATGACTAGAGAAAGGAAAGATGATAATCCACTGCATGCTAATTTGGCCAAAGCACTTTTGACATGCCAAGTCTTATGAAATAATTTGTTGCATATATTATTTGCGATTTAAAAAAATAGCAATTCACATCAAAACAATTTCATGAAAGGATTCGTCTTAAGGTAAAAAAAAAAAGGTTAATTGCTGTTTTTAGTGGCACTTTTAAAGCCATTTACTTGATTTTCTGCTTGATAAATATGTCAGCATGGAAAGGGTTGCATGGGTTAAAAATAAAATTTTTAGGTTTTTAGAGATAGACAAGAAATCCCCTGTCCTCTGATTTCCTGCCACATTAAAAGAATCACATTTTTTCCACAGAAATATTTTGGTTTCAGTTGTACTGGACTGCTGTCCTCGATGAGTGAGTTTGAAGTCATGTGTTTGAGTTTCTGTCAGAGTGGAGTTTACATTGCCAGGCTCTCCTCAGCATGATAAATGGACTAATGAATAGTTAAAGGAAATTAAAATGACCTCAGAATAGAAAACCAATTAATCAAGCGCAGACATGCATCAAGGTTATGTGCTTTGGATTGAGGGAATCACAGTTATTAAATTGTCTGTATTAATTGAATATTTGCTCTGCTGTAGATGAGCCGCAATTACTTGAAGAGCTTTTAATGAATTTAATCGCTCTGACAAGGGAGGAAGATGACAGTATCGTGTCCCTTATTGAAGTCTCCAATCAGCAAAGTGGAGAATTTGAGACATGAATATGAAAGATGCCACATGGAAATATTTTCTCTCAACGTCATTAGCTTTGGGGCGCAGTAGATATGAGATGGGACTAATTACTGAAACGAATCAGGCCACATGCCGTTTAGCATAGCATAGATGTAGTGTTGAACACAGTGTAGTACATTGTCTTGCTATGTGTCACCTTCCTGTGTCAGCGTTGGTAAAACGGTACAGATTCCCGCACAGAGACAAACAATGACAGATACGATCTGCACACAGATTTTATTCAGTTACATGAATATCATATTAGATTACTCACTGAGTCAGCCTTGTCATTGCGATTTCATTAGCTTGGGTGGCTGACAGTGTGAGATACATTCTCTGAATAAACTGGTGGCATCCGTTCGGCTATCACAGGGTGATGTTTGAACTTGGGGACAACACAACTCTTGCACACTCTTGTCAG
>JAUMHQ010000069.1:8218644-8232282 GCA_032361165.1 Enteromius paludinosus
CGGGTTCCCTGTCCCGTCGTTTGCGCTGCCTTGTTGAGCGTAGCACTGAAAACATTATATTTTACACACTTTATTCTTTCTTTTTTTTTTTCTGAATCGTTCGGTTCGTATGCGTACCGAACCAAAAGCCTCGTACCGAACGGTTCAATACGATACGACGTATCGTTACACCCCTAATATATATATATATATATATATATATATATAAATCATTTTATGCATTTATTGTTTATTTTTCTTTATTATTTATCAAGACATCCAAATCGGGTTGAACCTTGCAACCAAAACAAAAACTTGTATTTTTTTAAAAATAAAGATTAAGCAGGAACATATATTTCTAATTATTCTATTCATGACTGCCATTTAAGCTTTACCCTATTGTTTACAAAAGTTTGATGAGTGTATGGCAATAAAAAGTGTTAAGCAGCAGTCAACAACAGTTTAATCAATAGTCATAAACTGGCTTCCAGCCCAAGAAAGAAGCACATATGCACCATAGACATAGTAGATTCTTCATTTTCAGTGCAAGAGAGGTTTAAAAAAAACAAAACAAGTTAGTTAAACCACAAATTTACGTTTAGCAACTCTTCCTGGTTGAGTGGCATAACATGTAAACGAGCATGCAGTTGCTTTCCTCCAAAGACAACCGAGCTGAATTCTCAATAAAGTGTTGTTGTTCTTTAGTGAAACTCATCCGCTTTTCCAAACTCCACTGAAAGCAAAACAAACTTATGTATGTCCAAGCTTTTATTTGGCCTGTAACGACAGTGCCTTTGTTCACTGACCCCTCCTCCTTCTATCCTCTCATTATACCTCCAGCTGCACATATTTCTCATCTGCTGTTAGCCTCTTTTTGTTCCTCGATGCCCTCAACGTTAGACCAGGAGGTGCAACTCGCATCCCCAGGAGGCTATAACGCTGTGGTTGCCATGGCTACATGGTGACACCGGGGCGTGGTAATCAAATATAGGCGACTGCTCTGGATTTCAGTTGCAAATGTGCGCTTTTTTTCCTTCATTTGCCTGGACCGTGTCAGACCTCACGCCCACCCCAACCCCCAACTCAACCTTGTCTTCTTAGACTTGGTCTGTCACACTCCTTCTCGTTTAGTAACCTTCGCCTCCTTTCTGAAAGATTTAAGTCCGCAGAGCAGCCGGCAGGCAGTTAGGGCCCCTCTGTCCATTGACAGTGATGCTAATGTCAGGCAGTGCCTTGATGAGGAGAGCTCGCCCCCCCCCAGTACCATAGCCTGTGTCATTCTGGTCACAATAGCCTCCATTGTGTCGCCACTTTTGTGTGAATAAACAGGGTGTGTTTAATTGAGACTGTAGGGTGTGACAATGGCACGGGACGAAGTCCAGACAGCACGCTGTGAAGATTGTGCGGCGGCTTGTATGTATGAATGCCTGTATGCCACTACCATGTAAAGCTCTAAGAAACGCAAACCCTGCAGATATCTTATTCATTTGTAGGTGCTTGGCATCAATGTTGTTAAAGGCCTATATGAACATAACTTGCCAAAAGTTACAGCTATTTTGTATTTACAGTGCTTTTTTTAACACTTTTATGTTTTTTTACATGACATCGGTATAGGATAGGATGGTATAGGATGATTTTTGAGTCATCATGTGAAGCTGAGGACTGGAGTAATGGTTGCTGAAAATTCAACTTTATTAAGAGATTAAAAAATTAAAAAAGAGAACCATTATTTATTGACAGTATTGCTATTGTTCATATATTTGATCAAATAAATGCATCCTTGTGAGCATAAGATACTTTTTTTTTTTTTTTTTTACATAAAAAAAAACAAAAGTTTTATGTTGTGCCATTTGCTTGCACTGCAGGATGTGTGTAAAACATTTAATTGGCATAGTGTTCATTGACAGAGTTATTCAGAAAATTCAAGTCACGTTTCTTGTAATATTCATAAATAGTTATGAAACGAGTTTAAACTATGTTCCATTTAACCACCAAATTATGTCATAAAAGCACCGAAATGTTGAGCCTAAATGAAAAATCAAGACAATTTAACACAAAATGGACTTCTAAACCACTGCATCCAATTAAAGATAAATTAGAGGATGTGCTGACAAATTATTGTGAATGTTAAGTACACATGTTTTTTTTATATTTAGGAATACATTTGTACGTTTGAACTGCATTGATCAGGAAAGTGAAAAAAACATTTCTAAGTTGAATTTTGAAATGTTTAATATTTAAAATGAAAGGTGATAAGAAACAAACTCAGGAGTTGTACATGTGGTGTCTTTACTGCTGTGGATTATAGCTTTCCGAGCTTCCAGAACCCTTGCAGCATATGAATGTGTTTAAGAAGATTTAGCCTTTAAACGTGATTCAGAATTGTGCAGGAAACTAGCCCCGAACTAACTAGCAACAACAGGCTCTTTGTATTGTATGATTTGTTTTAAAGTTTCTTAGAGCTTATTGTGAATGGACGTAAATCCATTCGTTTGTCAGATGTCTCCTCAACATCAAGCAGAATACCTGCATTTTGGATTATACGGAGAAAAGTACAAAAAGCAGTTAATCTCCAGCAGTTTTCTAATAGGGTTAGGTGACCTTCATGCTGGGCTTTCAGATCAGCTCTCGCAAAGAAGCGGAGATGCGCTGGTAGCCCTTGAGTCAGGACTGATACTTGACAGACCAATACCAAATGCTACAGGAATCAGCAAAGAAAAGCTCTCTGCTTGGTTTTCAGCAGAGAGCTCCGATTCGAATGGCTGTTTAAGCATGCTTAAACACGTAGAAGACCCCTTGATCTCCATCTCCAACTGTTTTATTAAAGATGCACATGCTCTTCCCAGTGCTCTCTTCTGCAAACATCAGCAGTTCAATACTGAATAAATTCTCCTTCAAATTTCGATGGAAATTAGTTTGTGAATGGTGGGCATGTAAAAACAGGTTGTCCTTAAGATATTTTCACTCTGTTTTTTAGGAAAATATGGTGCTTTCAAAAGGGGTGCACATTTTTTTGGGGGGATTCTGTTTTTCAGTTTCTATTTTCTAGACTCTGTTTTAATGATTATATTAAATGTAATTAATCAAAAAGCATGTCTAATCATAAATCATAAAACTTGCAATGCCAATTTACAAACCCAGTTTATTAAACACTTTAAAAAAAACATTTTACATGTTGAATTTTTTTTTTTTTTTTTTACCAAATCTTTACCAAATTCTGTATTCTTTACATTTCAGTTATTCTTGTTAACTTTTGGGCTGTGGGCCCAGTTTGGGCTTTTCTGCATTAATGGATAATAGCTCCTTATTTCCTTATTTTTCTAAATCCTTTTTTAATAAACAATTCATTTGTGCATAATATGTTTAATTTTTCTTTTTTTGTTCTTTTGTAAATGACCTTGTTTTAATCTGAAACAGCAGACTTCTCTCTGGCGATGTATGCCGGACTTCTCCATCGTAGCGTGGAAGAAAAGATCTGCCTTAACTTTGATTTAATTGCAACTTCAATGTCAAGTATAAATAAAGTATTCTGGATAATTGTCAGAGACCCACCCCCCCCCCCCCCCCCATTGACAAAAGTTTACTCGTAGTCTGTTTGTTTGGGTGTATTTCTGTTTAAAGTAGTTAAGAGTGGTAGAGTGTCAGCATTAGCATTATCTGTCTGTGTGGATGGATTGTGAGGTGATGGGCTGATGAGCTTGTTGGAGAAGAGTTAGATTTGTCTTGCTAATGAGAGCTGCCATGAATGCAGGGATCAGGTCTCAGCCTGGAGCAGGATGGGAAACAGACAGCACTAAATGTCCTATGAAGGGCGTACTGCTGTCGTACCTGCCCTTGAGTGCCCATGAAGAAAAATATCCAAAGAGGATGCTGTTGGAAAACAAAACAGCATGTGGATGCACTACAGGAAGATAATAATATGTACAAGGGTGACAGATGGTTTAATTCCAGGGCTGCATAAAATTGCTTAGCATTTTATTTATATAGTTATTTTTCTTTATATATGTGTATATATATATATATGTATGTGTGTGTGTGTGTGTGTGTGTGTGTGTATATAATATATAAAACATTTTTTTGTTTAGTATAGTGTATATATTGTGACATTAAAAAAGATATTTTTCACCAGATGATTTGAATAACTATTTGGAAAGATTTAAACATTATGTAATGAATGGGCTGATTTTCTAGGTAACTGCACATGCATGAAGAATAATAAAATATATTATGTAAATATTTAAAAAAGCTGACCTATTATTACTTTTAGGATTGGACAATGTAGGAGACAGTTTATACATTTTGTACCCATTTTAAAAATATTAAAAAGAAATACTATATTGTACTATACTATACAACATTCAAGTATTAGAATACATTTTAAGTGCAATTGTAAAATTACATTACTAATATTTGTTCATTTTATTTTCAATCCTTAAACCATTAATGTTTCTAGCTGGTTTCGGAGTAAAGCGTGGTACTGTGTTTTTGTGCACACTCAAACACCATATCTCTGAAATCCAGGTGGATATATATTTATTTCTGCTATATATCAAATTATGCATTAAGCCATATCATGATTAGGCTTGCTGCGATATTCAGTGTTTACAGTGATACCAGTGTGAAGCCTAGTTCAGTTAGAGAACAGACACTACAAGCAAAACCGACTGTGGCTGCTCAATGCAGTGCATCACAGATCACGTGAGTAGAGCTCTTTGAGAAAGACAAAACGATGGCAGAAGAGTTTCAAAACAAAATCCAAAAGCTCCTGTTTTTAAAAATATTTGACTTCTGACATTTATGTAAGGTGATATGTTTTGTTTTAACTTTTCTTTCTTATTTCGTTCCACAGTTGCTCATTTTTATTTAAAGGTAATGTTAAACAACATTACAAACGAGGAATTTGTTGCATCCAGTGGAGAAATAATTCACGACTTAGTACTGTCTTTTTACTCATCGCGTTGCATCTCGCTTTGTAAACATAACAGCATGTCTGCATTTGTGATCGGAGAAATGACAAACAACAAGCACTACCCTTCACTGCCCAAAACATGCGTTTGCATAGTAGGTAGCAGGTTCTTTTAATAAGAAAACATTACTTACTAAAAGGTTGTGAGTCAAAGGCGCCAGACTGCGCTTGCAGAGGTGGAATTGATCTACTTTATAGTCTCTGTGCACAGCCAGCATAGGCTTGTCTCCAGGTTTTAGTCTGTCCTCTGTAAATGTGCTAAACACTCTCTAATATTTGGGTTAAATTGTTCTGGAATGCAACACAAAGTGCGTTTAGCAACCGGCAGCAACTACATCAAGAATAATAGCTCCGGCTTCTTTCTTTGCGTAAACACTTGAACACGAGGGGTTTCTTTGGTTATCTCTTTGGTTTTGAGACTGTAGTCCTTGAAATTTTATGCAGCAAGAGCTTGTAATGCTCTAAAAAGGAAAATTTTAAATCGCATTATATGACCCCTTCAATCTGTGTAATAGTTTTATTTTATTTTAATGCCTTGCCTCCAAGCTTTCTTATTCATTTTGCTAATAAATGTTCTACTTTTATTTGGTTCAGCAGTGTTCACTGGTTTTGTTCAACTAAATAAGCTTTGCAAGTTATTTGATGTTTATTTTTATTTGCTTTGTTAATGAAAGTTATATATTCTATGTTGTATTTTGATAAATTGATGCAGAACTGCCGCTAATTTAAAAGTGAAAGTAAGATGCACACAGCCCTTTTACAAGCTATTTGAAATCAAAGGAAAGCAAAGAAAGAAGGAAAACACAAACAATTGCTTGATGCTGAATTGCTGCAGATTTGAAAGTGAAAGTAAAATATTTGCAAGCTATTCAAAATCAAAAGAGAGAAGGTCTGGAGTTCATAGGCGCTTTCTTTGGTCAAGGCCCACCCATAATGCCCTTTGACCGACATGTCAAACAACCAATCACAGTTAGGTTCGTTCAGCGTCACGTTTAGTGGAAATGTCCCCACAACAACAGAATGGCGTGCAACAAGTCAGTCAGCATAGAAAATCCCGATTAGACGCTCGCGGTAAACATCTGTTTGAAGCATATCTCTCCACTTTTTAACACCCATGAGCAATTCTGGAGAACCGAACCCAATACTGAATCAGCCAGCGGCGATGTCAGCGCCTGTTGTTTCATGTTTACCCGCAAAAGCGGCTGAAACCCCCTTCTCTGTGAGGGACTTCACTTGATCTTCCATAATAGGTAGGAGAAGCACAACTAGTAACATTGGATCTGCTGGAAACCTCGCATACTTTTGAGAATCCAACGTTTAACTGATATTAATAAATGCTTATTGTCACTCATGTAAACTTTCTTTTTCCCGCAAACACACGTTAATGCTTTGTTTCCTGGCGGACTGAAAATAAACGCGACACTCGCGTCCCCTGGAAATCCAAATGATTGGTTGAATTTTATCGATGACTTCGACATTCCTGAAGGGTTTCCAGTTAAGTGTACCATATACATCAGACGATTAGCCAACGTGGGGGTGACTTCTGAGGTAGGGTTGTGCCGATAGTATTATGTATCGACGATAGTCAGAGCTATCAATGATACCAGATGTCTTTGTCGATAGTCAAGATGATATTGGGCTCATTCTCCTATTAATGTATAAAATTATTATTATTAAGCAGTTTATTATTATTGGGCTACGATTATCGATTTGCCCCAATATTTCACTCAGCGCCGCACATACACACAAATTAGTGCTAAAAGAGACATCTTTTAAACATCCTTAACAGCTATGTTTTGTTTTTTGTTTTCTTTTACAGCACATTAACTAAAAAAGATTGTTGCTTGTTCTTCATCATCGTTATAATAATTTAAAAAAATGTTATCGGTCTAAAACAGGGCTCGTCGTGAGTCGTGCGGTCCAGAACACTGTGACTTCTGTAGCTATACGTTTAATTTAACTTTACTTCAAACATTTCTGAAAATACTTTCATCTTTAATGTGTTCGTTTAAGTCCAATATTTAGCGTAAAACTGTAGGTCTTTCAAATAAATCTACTTTTGATTTTCACCGTGTTTGATTTTTAAACTGATAACTTCTGCGAGAATGCAGCAAACTTGTAGGACGCGTGGTCCTGTAATAACGATGTATGACTGCTGTATCAGAATATATGAACTAGCTGTTTTAAATATTTTTACATTTAACATGTCAGTTTTCAACATGTTTGAAGTAGGGCTGGGCAATATGGACCAAAAAATATATCTCAATATATTTTGCTATATCTCGATATACGATATATATCTCGATATCTTTACAGGATAAATAACCCCCCAAAAATTACTGCAAAAACTTTTTTATTAAAACTCAGGTAGGCAGCAAAGTGCTTCTTTTAAAAATCCCTGTTTACATATTGTAAAACAATACTGGAAGAAATAATACATTCATATTCACATTCAATAATACAATATGCAAATAAATATGAAACTGTACAACTGTTCACTTGAATGATTTATCATGAAATTGCATGAAAGTTTTAAAAAGTCTATTAATACAGTATCTGAAAAAGATTTACTCTATGAACAATACATTAAATTACAAAGACAAAATCAATAATAAATAAATAAAATAAGCTTATGAAACAATAACTAACATTTGATCCAATGCCATGTCTCAAGTCAACTGAATGAATCATCTTATAACAGGCATCCAATACTGACTTCTGGAAAAGGGGAATAAACAATGACACCTGCGCGAGCAGGTGAGAAAAGAGATCGAGCACGCGCTGGGTTTGAAATGAGCTTGTGGGCTCTCGTTTCTTCGCATGTAACGTTGGATATGTTTTCCTCTGGCGGAAATGATTTACCACGCGCGCCCGCATCAGTGGTGCACTCACACCGAAATCTGCGTTTTGGTAGTTTTCGGTACGTACCGGTTACTTAGGTACCGGTGCCAAACTGGTACCGGGTTTCGGTACCCAACCTAGTCTCCATGCTGGTCGCGGGTGCCACCATGTTGAATGAGATGACAGGCGAGAGGAGGGGGAGAGCACAGCACAGAGAAAGGCAAACAAGCAAAGTGGCGAAAATTAAATATAAACATTATATCGATATATACGATATGTCAAAATTCATATAGAGTTTAAAAAATATCGAGATATATATTAAATATCGAGATATCGCCCACCCCTAGTTTGAAGGTATATTTCGGTTACTGGTGCTTCCAAGCGCGCTCTTTTTCTCTCTCTCTCTCCCGGTTTAAAATCATCAAGTAGCCTGTGATAAGTACAGAGATCCTATCTCTTGCCCCCACTCACCCATACATGATAATATAGTGTATCGGTGATCTCACAGGCTGGCGATATGACGATATGAAAAATGACCATATCGCGCAACCCTATTACTCACTTTCATATTGTACCTGTATGAGTTCTGAGGAACATATTGTAATATTTTGAGGAGGGAGAAAAATAGCAGTAAATCATTTATTTAATTTTATGTGCATATGATAAAAGACAGTGAGGCCCCAATGTTGGTTGAACCCCAGTGCCCTACAAAATATCTGTTCCACAGAAGAAAATCATAGCAGCCACCGTTTAAAATATCTTTTTGCTCAGGTGATGGCAGTGCCTGTTAGATATAATATTCTCTTCGTTTAAGTTCAAGGATCAGTGAAGTCATTTTTTTCCTGTAATCTGGCCAGCGGGAGAAGGAGATTGAAACCGTTTACCATGCAAGATGCATGTACAGTATAACCAGATGGGGAGTTCTGCTGCCATGGAGAGAGAAGGCTCCTCTGGCAGCACTGAATCAGTATAATTACACAGGGAACACGGTGGAACGAGAAACATGGAGCCATGGGATGACATCTGTAGTGATCTGTGGAAACACTGTTGGGGGTGTCCCATTTCATGGACTTCCATGTTGGCTTTGTACCTGAACGTTTCAGCTCTTTTCATTATTTGTTTGCACTCGCATACTAAATCGTTTCTGTACCCTTGTTGCTAGGAGGTTTATATTTTATGAACTGCGAACGCCATGCCAAGTCGCTCCTAAACAAGAATTTACATCCGTTGTAATTCTGCAACTCTGCAGAACACGCCGCTTACAGCCATGACCGCTTCATTTCCTTTGCGAACTTCTTGTGTTGGCAAAGCCTGGGGAACATTAGCATAAAATATGGAGTCAAATATTTTTGAATAAAAGTGCAAACGTAAAATATTTATTAGAGCCAGCGCTCGCAAAAGATGCCTCAACGTGCACGTGTGTACATAAAGCTCAGCTATGTTTTTCATGGTGAACGTAATAAACCACAAAGGACACAGATGTTTATTGCCGAGGGTGAAACGCCTCGTGATTATGAGAATTGATTTAGTTATGCAAATTACCGATTCAAATTAATTAGACTCAAGTTTGTGTTGGCTGAACCTGCTAAGCTGTCACAGTATACAAAGCAGTTTGCGCATGAATATCTCAAAGGCTGCAATTATGTCTGTCTCGCCGCGGCCTCTTGCTTGTCAAGGCGCTGGATTTAATTACTGCTGGATAGCAAAAGCTCGAAGCCCTGATTCCGAGTCGAAATACGCAACCTAAGCCGACGTTCGTGGCTCGTCCATCTGTGTGGGTGTATAAATTTGAATCATAAACATGGAGCTAAAAAGGATTAGGAAATAATTAGATTCAATCACTTGTGTCCGCAGGAAGGAGTGTTTGTAGGGTCCAGGGGTTGCGAGGCAATCTCACTGTAGCATGAGTCACAGGGAAATGGGTCACACGGAAAGAGGAAATGGATCAGCAGTCTCCTGTCCTCTATTCTCAGATCAAAGCCTGAGTGCTCCACCACAGCTGAGATTCTGAGTGCGCCTTCATGTTTGTGCAGATCCTACTCCAACATTATGATAGCAGGGTTTTATTGATATCTTCAGATCACTGTGGTTTTCTTTGTACCAGAGAACTGCTACTGGGGGAAATCAATTGAATCTCAATTTCAAAAAACCTATATTGGAATGAAACAATGTATTTATAGAAAATGATGTTTTAAAATTGTGTTTTTGTGTTATTTAGATTTGGTTTTGTCCAAATTTGTGGTTTCGTCCTGTTTTGTTTGGTATAGTTTTGTGTTTAATGTTTTTTTTGTTTGGGTTGTTGTTCGTTTTTCGGTTTTGAGTTGTATAAAACCTGCTGAGCTGCCTAACTACGCTGCTGTATTCTGTTAACGTCCTGCCTGAACTGAAACCATATAAAGGACTGATTTAGAGCACTCCACATGGAACTCCACTGTTGATGTGACATTTTAGGGATAGTTTTAGTATTACATAATTTAAAGGTGCAATAGAATGCATTGATACAGTAGGTATGGGGCTTAGGTAAGGGGAAAAAAAACATAGAAACAGTTTTACATGTCCATTTACAACCCTAGGATTTGTCCCTAAAATGAAATGGTCTGTTATTACCTTATTTGGAAAGGTCATGAATAATAATATTGAGCTCTGCTCTGATTGGCTGTTTTACAGTGTGGCTCTTTTCAGCTCACACAGTAGGGAGGAAAATATGTATTTCAATACTTTCTCTCACACTGTATATAAAATGCACCAGGGAGCTGCTATTAATATTTTGAATGCACAATCATGTTTTAGTTTCACTCTGCTAGCAAGGAGCTAACCATGTCTATTTAGTGGATTGCGTTATCTCATTATAACATGATATTGGCTTTCCGTGCCTTTCTGAATACAGACACTTACCCGGATCCTAATCCATATTCGATTGACTTTATCTGCTGTCTTTAGTAGTTTTGGAACAGGTTTCATCAGTGTGCCTATCACTAGGTTTTGGGCCAGAGCTAATGACTGAACTAATGTGGTAGTGTTGGTTTCTAAAGATATTGCTGTGTAAATGTACAAGACTATGAAAGATGCATGACCGTCCTCCCCCAGTAACGCCTACATTTGTTCTCTTTCAGTCTTCTGTAAATCTGTATATGCATTGCCTTAGCGTGAGATTCACTCGACAGAATTATGCAACTCGTGTAACAGCACCACAACATACAAAAATCAGTGCTCTGTTTAATTTGCTTGTCGCCAATTCCTGGTTCTGAGTGTTATGTTTTGGAGGATGCTGCAGACTATAGTGATCTGACATACTTTGCTTAAATAACTCATATGAATCAACCACATTTGAACTTTAGATTATCTTAAATTATTTTCATTCAATAGCAAGATTTTCATTCAATAGCAAAGATATAGTGCTGCAGTATCTTCATTGCAGGTGTTTATGTCTATGAGGCTTATAATGGTTGTACACTAATAGAATAGATAAGTACTGTAAACATGCCGTGGACAGCCTGCTGTGAATACACTAAATCCTTCATATCAAGGATAATCTAGTTAAGACCTCCTCCTTGATCTTGTTCTAAAGATGCTTAGTCATTAAGAACTGAACATCGGGGTAACATCAGCAGTACTGTCTGCTGGCTGATTTTTCATTATCCCTGGTCTTTAAAACACAATATATAGTGTTTAGACAATTATCTTGTGGTCAGTTTCACATCAGTTTGTGCATTGTATACTCATGGTCAGTTTGAAACTCTGACCAGGTCAGTAATCCTATTTAAAAAGACATGGTTGTACATTTATATTGATTTTGCTGGTGAGCTCGAATATCGTAATTTTTAATGCACTTTTTATTTGGCCATTAAGTTTCCTAAAGACCATATCATTAGAGTACCCGCAATTAAGATGTTTTAACAGTCTCTCGCATTTAAGATCATTTAACCAAAACTCCTTTAGGGTTGGTTAGTTTGGTTAATTTCCATGTATCAGTTCAAACTGTCATTTCAGTGAATTGATTTACAACTTGGTTAGTGTTTCTTTTTTAAAATAAATGCTCAAAAAAAGGTAAATAAGCATTTCTGTTTCAATTTTTTTTATATGTTGGTGCATGTAAATCAAAACAGTGAGGAAAAGGATCAAGATACGAAATATTTTGTCAAAGAAAGCATGCTGCGTAGCTCTGCCCTAAATCAAAATCATCATCTTTGCATGCTTTACCCAATATTAAACATTTTTGATCATTGAAATGTGTTTAATAATTATGAAACTGGATTGGACCGATGATAATCTTACATCTTACATCGTAATATCATCAAAAAAAGTACTGCCACGTAATCTGCTCGCCGTTTTCATTCTGTGCTGTATTTATTTCTGCCTTGCTCTTCGGCAGTTTCTAATAGACATGGTTGCTGCTATAGATTAGCCATCAGATGTGATCTGCAGGGAAATGTAACATATGTTTTGCATGTTTATGTTTGCTAACAGTCTGACAATGGAAGAGAATGGCGTACATAACCGATAGTGACAAGGGGTAGTGCAGTTAAGCTGTGAGTCAGTGGAGGGAATAGTGTGTTCTCCCATTGACGCTAGCTACTAATAAGGTCAATGAACAACCTGATTTAAAATGAACACATTACACCAGTTTCGTATCGCAACAGTAAGCAGACAATTCAGAACTCTGTGTGTCTAAAAGGGCCTCATTCATCCCTATTAGTTTTATATGGACTATCGATCTATTTGCCTACAGTATTTTGCATTTTAGAAACCTGTAGCATGGCTTATGATGTAGGCTAATGTGCAAGCGTTTGTAAATAAGCCAGTGGTGTATATTACAGTATTTCCAATACATATGGGTGAACTCTGCAGCATTCCACCCAAACAGACTTGGAACACTTATGTATTTCACTAAGTGACTGTATATTAAAACCATGCATTTGTTATCTGAATTCACATTATAATAATTATACAGTGATGCTTTGTTCCATAAAACTCAATTTGAAATTGGCAAACAGTGGAGCTAAGCAGGTGTTAGCCGTGGAATTAATTTGAACGCAGTGTTTTATAAAATGGAGCCCATCATTTCATATGGTTAATTAGAATGTCATTTTATTTTATTTTTTAAGAACCATGCAATGCTTCTTGTAAACCATGATTCAAATCAAATCTTCAGATTAATCTTATGTTTAAAAATATCTCATATAGATTCGTAACATTGCATATTCTGAATTACATCTGCAATCATACTTGAAGTGTTATCGATCTTCACCTGCAGCTGTCTCATAATGAAAATATTCATGATGCAGCAGAGCGTTTGCTGAGGTTTTAGTAACTTGTAATCATATCACTGATATACAGAAGGTACATTTAACAAATTTTGAGAACAAAAGCAGATGACAAAGCTAACAAGTGACAACATAACAAGATGTAAAATATATCGCTATATTAGCTTGCTGAAGAGTTAAATGGTGACGCCTCTTGTCTGTTGATTGACACATGGGCAAGAGCCCTCTGGTCAGCTGTCAGGATGACTGATTGGTTCAGAACGCATAGAGGCCTGCTTGAAAGTCTCAGCATACAGCGCAGTCCAATAAACCACAGCTTTCAAACTATATATAAGAAGATAAGAGGGAATTCGCTAAGAATATATTGCATGACTAATAGCATTGTATGTATGTCGTTTTAGCACCCGGTTCAATATTATGAGATGAAAATATTAGCAATATTTTATTTTATTTACCAAACTTTATATACTATATAACTTATATATATATATACTATATGTGTATGTATATATATATATATATACTCAACAAAAATATAAACGCAACACCTTTGTTTCTGCTCCGATTTTTCATGAGATGGACTTAAAG
>JAUMHQ010000069.1:8255939-8268432 GCA_032361165.1 Enteromius paludinosus
TAACGCTGTGTGTTTTTGACAGTATTACCACAATCACATGTGATAAATATCTTAGTTCAGTTATTAGGCGCTATTTGGCAGGCTTGTAGTGTGCGTGCTGGAAAAGCGCATCCGGACAGCACACATATGAAAAGTTTAATCAGCAAGACTTAAAAGTGAATACTGTACTTTTGTGATTGTGAATCAGTGCAGTGTCCGATGAGTGGTATTCTAGCACGGAGTTAACACTGATGGGAATGTATGTCGCGTTGTACAGCATATTGAGACAGAGATGATGAAATAGCACGATACTAAGATATTCCTTAAAAAGCAGATTGTGGAGAAATATTTATCATCGGCGATCAAAAATCGCCATATCATCTTATTTATGATTTACTTACTTCCTCTTGGTTTTTTTTTTTAGATGACACACAGTTAAACCTTCTAGTTCTTCTCCTTTACCTGTCTTGAATGAATGTTTATCTGAAATTAAAGCTTGGCTCTCAGGTAATTTCCTTAAACTTAATAGTGACAAAACCAAAGTTTTACTAGTAGGCACTAAATCAACTTTGGCTGAATCTGATTGTCTTTCTTTAATTATTGACAATACTGAAATTTACCCATCTCAACAGGTCAGGAGTCTGGGTGTCATTCTGCACAGCATACTCTCCTTTGTAGCTCATGTAAATAACATTACACGCGCTGCATATTTTCATTTGCGTAATATTAGCCTTTGTCCTTCTAAGAGCAGTACAGCAATTTTAATTAATGCGCTGGTCACTTTACAAATTGATTACTGTAATGCTTTCTCTCTGGTCTTGCGAAGAAACTTCTGCGCAAACTTCAAATTTTCCAAAATTCAGCGGCTTGCGTCTTGTCTAGGACCCCTTTACGCGAGCACTTCACTCCAATTCTACAGCAGTTACACTGGCTCCCAGTTAAGTACCGTATTGATCTTAAAATTTTGCTTCTCACATTTAAGGCTCTCTTCGTATCTCACAGATCTTCTAAACATTTACACAACATTTACGTGAACTTTTTAGTTTATGCTGTAAATTTTACAATGCCATTTTTTATATTGTTACTATTTTATTGGTTGTTTGCTGTAAGGTGTCCTTGGGTGTTTAGAAAGGCACCTTATTATAATAATAATAATAATGCATTTTTTTAATCGCCCACCCCTAGTTTATGTATTAACTAACATGAACAAACAATGAACAATGCATTTATTACACTATTAATCTGTGTTAATGTTAGTTTATTAAAATACAGTTGTCCATTCTTTGTGTTAGTGTTACAGAGCATTAACTAATGTTAACACACACAACTTGTGATTTTAATAATGCATTAGTAAATGCTAAAATTAACATGAACTAAGATTAATAAATGCTGTAAAACAGGGTTTCTCAAATCTCACCCTGAAAGTCCAATGCACTGCAGAGTTTAGCTCCAACGCTGATAAAACTCACCTACAGTACCTGTGACTTTCTGAATGATCCTTAAGAAACTGATTAGCATTCTCAGGTGTGTTTCATTAGAGTAAGATTTGAAAAATCCTGCTGCAGAAGTATTGTTTATATGTTGTACCAATGTTAACTAATGAACCTTAAGTCTTATGAGAGTAAATCAAATGCACTGATTTATTTGAATGAGCAGACATTTTAAAATAACTGCTTTCTGTCTTACTCATTATAAAATAAAAATAAAAAATGTATCTATGAGAGACACACTACTGTTTATATATTTTTTGATATATGTACTTTCGTGAAAGAAGAATCTTTGATTTTTTTCTGTTTGTATTTCCTCTTTGTGGAGGAGAGGTGAACAGTTCTTTCTAAATGGACAGTAATTAATGTGGCAAGTGCTCTTAAAGCACCTAGAGAACGAAGTAGATCTCTCTAGCCTGGTTGTACTCAGAGGAACCCACACACGGCTTTGTTTGCAGCACCGAGTCCAAGGCCGTGAACACGAAGTACTGACTATTAACCCAGCTACTGCAGCGAAAATAAAAGCATAAGAAGCCACTGGAAATGCTCCTATCCAATTGGCTTTCTGCATATGGGCACAGGCAATGATTAATAGATAGATATTTATTTATTTATATATATTTTTTTGTCAGTTGACTCTCGACCTCAAACAGCAAGCTGAAGGATATGAGGTTGTCGCGGCTTTGATTCTTGACTATATTGACAGAAAGAATATTGCAGCTCAGTTTGTTCTGCTCTTCAGTATATATACCCATTCACATCAAAGGAAGTGCACAGGGTCGGGTGATGAAACCGCTGTGTCAGAGGAGATGTGAAACCATCTCGTTCCATTGTGTTTTCTTTGGAGAGGTGCATTTCTGTCCTCTCTCCGGTCTCGTTGCTTCTCCTTGCATTGTTTATGGCGTGTTATCAGTGGCACTCACAGGTTGAGTGACAGCTGAGGGAAGCCAGCTCAAACACTGTTTTAGTATTGATGGAGATGCCAAGCAGCCAGTGTAAACTGACACTTGGACCGGCCTGGGAGAGACGAGGAGTGAGGAAGAATTGACGTGCACTGTTGGTTAGACTGTTAACAGCTTTACTTGACTGATTTATGGAAGCCAGCCATCCAGTTCTTCGGGGTTAGATTGAGTGGTCGAGGTTGTCCTGAAATTATTAGAAGAATGGCTCTGCTTGTACCTCTGGTGAAAGGGAGAATTATAAAACAATAATGGTTTTTACAGAGGTTCTCAGCTTGTACTGAAGTCTGGTGAACAGTCTGCTTCCCCTTTGTATCCCATTACAAACCTCAGTCTTGCAGGCCCACATAAAGAAATGTGTAAAGAGGCTCGTGAATGAGCTTTGTGAATGTTTCAGAATGTCTGGCTATTAGGGCTGAAACTGTTCCCATAAAAAAATTGGAACTGCATGGTTCACCACCCACGCTTCAGTGCGCATTTGTGCCACGGTTCATATCCGTGTCCAAGGATGCCGCTGAAAATCTACATTTTAAATGTGTTGGGATTGTAAGCGGTCCATTATCACGCTTGGCTGTATAGGTCAAGCTGCAAACGGATGTACAAAGATGCATTGGCATCTGGCAAATCTGAGCGTAATTGATGCAGTCATGTGATTTGATAGTAGCACTAACTGTACTTGTCAGACCAATCGTACAGAAGCACTGCAATGCTACCAACTTCTTTTAAATGCTTATTTGTTATTGGTTTATACTGAAATTACAAACTACTGAAGTATTACTGGAGAAGGTACTACTGCTCTAAAGTTTGGGATCAGTAGGATTATGCTCATTAAGGCTCCATTTATTTGATCAAAAAATGTAATATCGAAAAGAAAAAAAATCAATTTCTATTCTATTTCTGTGATAAAAAGCTACATTTTCAGCATCATTACTCCTGTCTCTAGTGTCACGAGATCCTTCAGAAATCATTCTAATATGCGTTTTTTCTTTTCTTTTTTTTATCAACTGCTGGAACCTGTGATTAGCTTTTTTCAGGTTATTTGGATTCAAAAGAACAGTATTTACTTAAAATAGTAACGTTTTCTAACAACATGCATCACTTTAGTTTATAATTTTATTCCCCAGGATGTGTTAAATTGATAAAAACAATGGTAGCATAGATTTACATTGTAAGAAAAGATTTATAGTTTGAATAAATGCTATTCTATTTAACTTGTTATTCATCAAAGAATCCTGAAAAATAATAATCATCAAAAATTGGCAGCAAAACTTTGATAATTCTATTAATATATCACCACATTCCAATACTTTCTGATTTTCTTCCTATAGTACATAACCCATAATGACAAAGAAAAAAAGTACTAGTTAAAAGTACTATTTCCAAAGCATTTTAGCATAAGGCTGCAATATTACAAAATGTGAAAAAAATGGTTAGGGTCTGAATAGTTTTGAATTAATTTAAAAAATATTCCAGAGACAATTTATAATTAAAAAAAAAAAAAAAAGGAAATAACTCTGCTGTCATGTATTTACCATGACCACTAAGCAGTAATACAAACGGAGCCATTTGAAACCCTATAGGAGCTATTTATTTTATCTGTATGGTTACAGGCGATAATCATATCAGAGTTTATGAACCCCGAGATATCATCGGCGGTGGAATATGTGGTCAGACAGTGTTTTTTTTTTTTTTTTACTGTTAAATGGCCTCATGCTGGCCTCTATAGTTGGTAGGGGACTTGATGAACATAATCTTTCCTGTACTTTCATCCATAGCTAGGTGAAGTAATGAGGTAATTTGTCAAAGTTATGGAAAGCAGACCTGTCCAATGTGTATTTCAATCCCGCTGAAAGATGCGTTTCTCAGACAAATTGCCTCTGAGTGCTGATAGCAGTAATCCCTTGAAACAGACGTATCTCAATGCCGCCAACAGCATTCCATTCTGGGTGCAGCGCAGAAGCCATTAAAAGTTGAAAATGTGCTCATAATGCAAACCTGAAGAGAGACATGTTTAATGTTTAGTTCCTGCCGCTAAAGACCTTTTCTCAAACATGTTCCAAACACAAGCCAGATTGGTCTCTCTGTTCTGTTTGAGATGTCCAGCTTAGAGCAACAAAGCTTGAGACACAAAGAGCTACACAACTCACTTACAGTAAACACTGAGTGATAAAGAGAGGAGAGAAATCAATAGAAGGGAGACACCACAAATCTGTCGATGGAAAGAAGTACTGGAGCCTGGCAGCGGGATTAAATCCGCAAAGTACTGCCTGTTAAAGAGAGGCTATAAACACTCGAGCCACATCCATGTGCCTCATGTTTGTCAGTGCTCTATATTCTCAGCTCTGGCCTTTTAATTCTGCTTGGCCCAAATTAGAGGGATTTATTGAACAAAGCTTGCACTGATTGGGAAAGCCGGGGAAAGCTACCAGCATGGACTGAACTGTACTAAGAGAGAAGGCAAGATTTATCAGTTGCTTCGAATGTAATTGTGTTCTGTTAACGGTTCCTGCACATGCATTCTTCTGCTCATTCTGATAAAATAGACACAGACGGTTTCTTACAATACTGTAGTTACACCACACCAATTGGTAAAGAGTTTACAGCACAAAAAAGACAGTATAACTGTTAGAAGCCAGTCTCATAGAAACCAATGTAGTGTAATTCCCATATGAATGATTCTGAGTTAAACACCTAAAGAACGATCAGGGTTGTCCAATTCCTCAATGAATGACTCTTATTAGTTTATTCTTTTTAGAGATTCTATTCACATTTATTTGCACAGTGCCCCTTAAAGATAGATTCATATAGTTTCAAAGCAGCCTTACTGAATATAAATGTTTATGCAGAGGTGATCTCTTATCAGAGGCAAGTGTCCAAATGGCAGAAATTTCTGTTCTAAGATTGTACAAATCATGCTGTTTGTCACATTTTCATGTAAGTAGAAATTATGAACATGTTAAAGCAATGATTACTGTACATCATGTGATCATAGTGATCACACAGATAAGATGAGATCAATGTGCCTGATGCACAGACAATGACTCTAATGCACATACTGCTTAACCACTATAGACTGATTCCCTCAAAAGTGATGTTGATTAATTGGTTCTTTTTCGTAACACATACCATGCAAACTGTGTAGCCATTTCTTACCAACAAATGATTCTGTTATTTTTAATGAATCAAATATATATAGTAACAATTATGCTGCAGCATCTAAGAGACATCTGAGATGTCAGTACACATGGTTTTTGTCAGTGGCATTTGATTAAAAATTCTGTATTATTTAAGAAATAGTTAAAGCCAAGATGTGTTCAAAAAGGTGAAGTTGTATTATTAATGTTGTTGAAATTATTTTACCACATAATTTCTTCAAACTAAAAGAATTGTTAATCATTAAGGGTTATCTGTTTAAAAAAAAAAAAAAAATATATATATATATATAAAAACTGTAAACTTTGCTTTAAAATTTTGAGTATACTTTTTCTTATGACTTAAAAAAAAGTTAACATTTCTCAACTTATTTTGATGAGTTTCAAGTAATGTAAAAACTAAGTTGCCATGACTGATCATATCATTTTTACAGTGTTAGAGAAATTACCATAGTAGATGCTAGAGGCTTCCCAGGAGGTGCTGGTGAAAAAGCAGTGACGCTGTTTCCTATCGACAGCTTCATGTAAAATTCATGTCAAATTCTCCAACCAGCCACCCCCTCACTAAGCCCTCCCCTCAACGGCCCCATTCAACCTTCCCTTCTCTTTTGCAGCCTTCCTGTCTGCCCTCATCACAATAGGTGACTGCCACACGAGAGACAGTTACCAGAAACACTTTGCCACACCTTCCCCTTGTTGTTCTCCCGTCTCACTCCACAGAAGCACATGAGCTTCGATTTAGAAGCCAAGTCCTTGTGCAAGCAGCCAGCTTCTCCAGATGGCAGTGAGGGAAGGGAGGAACAGGAAAAAACAGAAACACCTTGTATTTGCTCACAGGGCGAGAAAAGATGCGGATTTGATCAGTTGACACCAAATGAAATGACAATTTCGGGGGCTAGGCTGCTATTATTTCACAGATCAGAGCATTTAAATAGGACCTGCCTGTTCAGTCAGTGCTTTTTTGAGGAATGTTGTCCCTGCTTCTTGTTATTCCTGCCAGCTTGATCAAGGTCGTCGTGCTTTTAGTTATTAGTCTGCACGCTCCCTCTGCTGGCGGCTCAGGGGGAAATAAAGGAAGAAAGATGGGGGGCTCAGAGAGCAAATGTATGTGCGAGGGGCCTGGGGGCAAACAAGCTGTGCCTGACTGGTAAGGAGAAACCTGAAATGAGGCACTAATGATAAGTGAATCAGCATTTCCAACGGGTTTATGGAGGATTCTCAGTCGTACTCTAATAGAGTCATTAAAATGAGGGGTCAAGTGCTCCCTGTGCTGACTGTTAGCATCAGATAGATTTACTGACTCTCAGAAACACTTTATATAGGGGACAGTGCATGCCACTAAGCATTGTTTTCCTATCCCATTGTGCCCTGTGAAGTAAACCTAATTTATTTTATAGAGCGATAAGTTAGCGCTCAGTTCATTCTTCAATAAATTCATCTACTGCTTAACTCTGACTGTCTTTCACTGTCATCGCCGGCCTGCTCTGAGCAGACATGAGCATCTGGGTGTCTTTTTGAAGTTCCCAGGTGTGAGCTCACAGGCAGCTGCACTTCCTCCCCTGGTGGTATCTGCGAAAACGGAGGAGGATGATGAGTTGAAAGTCCTTCACACTCTCGTCAAGTTGTTTTTACAGCGCTACTTTTGCTATAATTCTTTCTCCCCACTCTACCGTGGCATCCCTCGCACCGAGCTGCCTTAAAAAGAAGACAGATGGACTAAACAGCAGGTAGATAAATGCTGATAGTGCCTTGACGAGCCCTCAGACAAAACAAGGGGTCTTGTGAAAGAGAGCGCTTAAATGAGGCAAAGCAGCTGCTTCCTATGGGCTGTGAGAATTGGTTTGTTTTATCCCTTTGGCGGCCTCCACATCTACTCTGTAATTTGCCAGTCAGCCTCAGTTTAATAGCATTTAAGAACTGCTAATATGGCAGCGTTTTGCACTTGACTGATGCTAACAACCCCAAACCTTGTCTGTTGCAAAAAAAGAATGGGCCATTGAATAGCAAAGTAGCATTTTATTCAAATGAAACTCTTTTAAATTAATTAAAAAATCTGCAGTTCTGTGGTGCAGGTAATTAAAGATAGATTAATGATCGAGTTAATGCAGTCGTCTGCCTGGTTCAGCACCTTGGAGAGTGCAACCTTCTAAGCTCAAACGCAGGGCGGTGATTTTCAGCACCATGGACAGCGGTCATCAGATCTTGCTGGAAACCCAATATAGTTGGTTTGCTGTACTAACTGACACGCTCAGACGAACTGCTCCTCTGTGTACCCGGCGCCCACCTCTCAGGGGTAGTTTGTCTGCTCCTCTCACAGTTCCTTGGCAGAAGTCCTTTGCCTCTGAGCTCTCTAGGCTAAGAGTGATTGAAGAAACCTCCCAGTGCTATTAGACCACCACGCTCAATTGCCCCATAAGTCTCCACCCTGACCACTGACTCAGTGTAGCATTAGATTATGTGATACATCACCAAAAAAAAAAGAAAAGAAAGTCTACTTTCCCTTTTAGTTTCACCCAGCATGCTCTGGAATGTTCTTGAACTTGTCCTTGACATAAGGCCCTTGTCTCTGTACAGTAGTAACTGTCATCCACTTGGGAAAGAACAGCTGTAGGCTGTCTTTCTTCTGAAGGAAACTGAGCAAGTAAGCAGCAAGTCTTTTGTTTGGGATTTTGCCTCTGGCCCTCTAGGGGCAACGAGACGCCCTGGACAGGCTAAACACAAGATGTGTTGTGATTCAGGAACGGTACTTGCTGGGGTCAGCTCATGGCCAGGGATTATGCTGGAGGAACGTGCATAGCTTTCCAACCTTCTCAGCAGGCCATAGAACAACATTAAGCTGGATTAGTATCCTCACTCACCCTCTCTTCAGGTCAGAATTTTTACTTTGTCAAGCCAACCTCGCTATTCTCAATTTCTCGTTATATTCTCGTTTTCATGAGAATTTTTTTTTTGCATCTATTCATCATATCTGTCTGTCTGTCTATCTATTTATCTATCCTTGTTGCATGTTAGTGTTATTTAGAGAGTTACATATGCAACTAACCATAAACCTACAAATGTTAATTTTACTCAGTACACATTTGTGTACTTATTTATAGAATTGTATGCATGTATTTATCTTTTAATGCGTGCTGTGATTTATCTGTTTATCTGTGTGGTCTGTTAAAATCCTTACGGAGAAGTTAGCATCAGTGTGAGTCTGTCCCAGATCTTGTTCCCATTCCATTGCTCTCGCTCTCTCACCTTGATCTTCTGTCTTCTATTTCACGTGTCCATAAAATGAGGCCAAATAATAAAAAATAAACACTACTTTTACCAGCGCAAACATGCAGACAGAGGTCTTAGGCTGTTGTGTCGCGACTCGCAACTCCTGCTGTATTGTCAAGTGAAATAATGGTTTTGCTTTTTCAAAGCATGTCTCAAGACCAGCGTGTCCTGCTCTTTTCTTTTTACGCTCCGTTTCGCTGTTTTTAATGCAACAGTGTGTCTTATTTAAAGGCCCCATAAGAAACTTGTCTAAAAACCTAACCTAATTATACAGGGCTTAGAGCTAAATGGATTTTAAAACTATATAGCTTTTGCAC
Source organism: Enteromius paludinosus (assembly GCA_032361165.1). NCBI lineage: Eukaryota > Metazoa > Chordata > Actinopteri > Cypriniformes > Cyprinidae > Enteromius > Enteromius paludinosus. Next base: position 8,265,101 of record JAUMHQ010000069.1, read on the forward strand.
ATCCCTAGTACTGGTCCTAAATCCAGCCTCTGCTGACGGTTGCCGTAAATTCTCTATGATGTTTTTACAAGCTTCAAATGTCTCTGTGTCTGATGGAACAGCCCTTGTCTGGCAACACATCCACAAGTGAGCAAAATCATCATGTACAACACAATATGTGACACTTGGCAGATGGTACGCTCCTGTTAAAGGTGAGTCGTGGAAGCCAGCCTTTGCCAAATTTAAGAATATTCCTCTCATTGTACAGGTAAAGATTTGTTGCCGGTTATATGCATAGACCTTTCAGATGTAATCACTTTAATTGGATAAATATGGCTAATGAAGCAAGCCATTGGCTGGCAGTAGGCTAATGTTTTCACGCTTGTTTCTAGTGGAGCGATACATTATTATTATTTTTTTCCCTTCAGGTGATCTGACAAGCGCACTGTAATATAGGGCTAGTTCATGTTATCGGAAATCTGACTGGCTGTCAATTTCCCAGCTAATTTATCCCATCTGTTATTCATACGCAGCTGCAGGGGGACGGTGAGGAAGAATGGACAAACAAAATCAATGTGAAGACCCTATCTGCTACACATTTTCACAGATATGATGACAGCAAATAGTGTCATCACATTTCACGGTGTGCAAATCTAGGGGAGGTCTGTTTGGCTGACATGTCAGTACAAAAACGACACATCTGTGGCAGTGTAATGAAATCTGTTATGTTCGACTGTGAAATGTAAAGCTCTCAAACAGATTAACATTGAAAAGTTTTGACAAAAAGGTCAATCAGGAGTGCACATTTGGTCCGTAACCATGTTTAATATCAACAGTGTCGTTATGTATTAGTTGGTTTTCTGTGACCCTCTCTATTCATCTCAGTATTGTCCTATTTTTTTCCTCTTGGGTGGAATTTGTCCTAAATTCTTCATACAACGCCTGGTTTAAAAATGTAGTCGTACTTTGATATGACCATATTTGTTTGCTACACATGGATCGGCGTGGTTTTTTCCTCTGAACAGCTCATTTCAAAGTTACTCAGGCCTTCATTAGTCCCTCAATGTCCTTATCATGTGTCTTCATACACTACAGCAAATGCTGCCCTTGAGAACCTTCACAAGATCCACTTCAGGCTATTTTTCTCCTTTTCTCTGCTCAGGCGACAGTAAGAACTCCTCCTTTTTTCCCTGTGCCACCACAGCAAAAGAAGATCCCACCAGGGAATTACAAGCAGAATTAAAATCTAAAGGAGGGGGGGACGAAGGGTAAAACATCTCCCACAATCCCTTTCCTCGGCTCGGTACTTAAACATAATTTCAACATAATCATTTATCAGATTCCAGGAAGGGGTTTCTCAGACATTACAGCAGTTTTGTTTTGTTTCTGAATGATGTCCCCGCTTAGAAAGATCCAGAAGATACACTTCGAACAGAAGGTGCCCTTTGCCCCAATATGTTGTCGTTAAAGCATTCAGCCCGCAGCCACATGCTTACTTGCTCCCCCTCGGGTTTCCCATCTTTGTTCACATCCTGAATAGAGCTCATAATAAATATGTTTAAAGGAACGCTCATACTTTACCATTTGCATAGACATCAAAATGACAGATTAATGTCAAATCCGCCTGCAAATGTCAGCAAAAGTTCAGCAAAATAGCAAAATATGTGATGAAAGCCGACGTCTCGGCTACTTCGCAGCAGTCTACGTTTTGCACGATCACTGCTGATTCGGTTTCCTCCATTCTTGAACTTTAAGGAAAGCAAAGATGTAAAATGAATCAAAACAGGTGTTGGAAATCCGAGCATTTCACAGACAATTATTTTGTCAATGGCTTACTTAGTGATCCTCCTTTGTGGGCCCTTTCAAAATGGAGAGAATTTCATTTCACAGCCATCAAGAAGAACAGTGGCTTTATTCCCACTTGACACTGTTACTTGTTTTTTTGCTGCATGATTTCTCGCCTTAGAGTTGTTTGTGTGTTAGGAGTCGCTGTGTTTGTTGTTTGTGTTATGGCGCTTTGGGAATGACCCTAATATGGAGGGAGAGGCAAAGAGGCCTGTATAATCGCTGTGTCAGAATGTTTCATAAACAGCTTAGCTGCGAGATGATGCTTTTAAATATAGATGCAACATAATGAAGAAAGAAAGGCAAAATATAACACTGAGTGAAAAGATATTGTGTGAGAATCAGATCTTGCGTACTGCATATATTGGTTTGGGGTTATATTGCATTTTAACTTTTTTTTTCGACCTCCACAGTAGCGTCTCCCATAAGCAGTTCTCTTTGGAAAGTTTGGCAAGTAAATATGTAAATACTTTAACAGGTTCTCAAGTTTTTGGAGTGTTAAAATTGACTGTGTCTAAATTTTGCAACACATAAACTGCATCAGTTACATACTTAAAGTGATATGAGAAGTAGGTCACTGACATTTTTCCCCCCGGAATCACACAAGCTCTTTATTTTTTGACCTTACAAAAATTGAGCGAATGCCAAATGCATGTCACGCACTACAGTTCGGTGTCAAGTGAACTTGGCGTGCTCAGTGTTTTCTTCCTTAAAGAAATAGTTCAACCAAAAATGAAAATTTGCTGAAAATATACTCACCCTCAGGACATTTAAGATGTGCTGTAGATGAGTTTGCTTATTCATGGGAACAGATTTGGAGAAATTTAGCATTACATCACTTGCTCACCATCGTCCAAACAGATGATAAAAACATCATAATAATCCACTGGTCTCCAGTTAATCAATTTACAAATGTGACCCTGGACCACAAAACCAGTCTTAAGTCGCTGGGGTATATTTGTAGCCATAGCCAAAAATACATTGTACGGGGCAAAATTATTATTTTTATTTTTTGCCAAAAATCCTTAGGATAGTAAGTAAAGATCATGTTCCATGAAGATATTTTGTCAATTTCTTACTGAAAATATATTAAAACTTAATTTTTGATTAGTAATATACATTGATAGGATCTTCATTTGGACAATTTTAAAGGCGATTTTTTTTCAGCATTTAGATTTTTCTGTACCCTCAGAGACCAGATTTGTTAGGATAGGGCAATATTTGACAGAGATATAGTTGTATCTCGGTCAAATATTGCCCTATCCTAACAAATCATACATCAACGGTAGGGCTGTACCGATACACCAAACCCACGATTCGGTTCGTATCATGATTTTTGACCCACGATTCGGTTCGCATCACAATTTTTTAAAACAATTTGTGCCCGGCTTGGTAATAGATAACGGGGCTCGAGCACACTGAGTAAATACGTGAACCCCTCGTTATCGACAACCGAAAATGGTCGCATATCTATGGCGGCAAATCTATGCCAGTAATACGCGAGCACA
>JAUMHQ010000069.1:8349603-8378321 GCA_032361165.1 Enteromius paludinosus
TGCATATTGTATGCCTGTGTTGGCGCCTGGTCAGGATGGTACCACCTCTGCCTCAGTTTGAGCCAGGAAAAACCCTGCTATCCATTCAAATTTAATTTGCCGATGCGTTTTATTCATATCAGATATACATAGTGTAAGTAACTATAAAGTTCAGTCTATTCTTCACCCAGTTCACCGGCCACTTACTATCATATATTTCGGGAGAAATTGCTGAATTTGGCTTTGAATTGAATTTGGTTCAAATAGCCTTCTGGGCTCTGGAAAAATAGAAAGGACTCACTATTCTAATGCACTAGCTGGGCTATATATAATCTGTCTCACATCAATTCACATCGATAATTACTAAACAAACAATACAATAAGCACATCTATAAAATAATTTATATATAATTATGTTTAATCTCTTAATGTTTAATGGTGATTTGTTTCCCTTTACTTTATTACATTATTTTCCATTACAAGCCAAGAGTATTATGTATTATTTTACTGCTGTTTGATAACCCAATGTTCAGGGGTAAATCTTTAAAATAAAAAAAGTTCTCCAGAATTTGCCTGCCATGTCTCCAAGTCTCCGGACTGCACCGCGTCAAACTTCAAACGAACCACGACTCGCTCTCCTTCAGCCACCGCCCAATCATCACCAACTGACTTCCAGCCAATCAGCAACCTCAGGAAACCCCTTTCTGCAGCGAGGACCACAGAAGGAATCCCGTAGCACAACGGCAACGCAAGTACAAACCTCCAGATTCAGGCTGAACTGGTAAAATTGATATAAATGTTAACCTCATTGACGAACTCAATGCGAGAGTTAATCTTTTGATTGATGGTTGTTCAAGTCGATGCTATAGCACCTATTGCTGTAAAATTGGGATTTCACATTCTCATTCTCTTAAACTCACTCTTTCCTCCCTTCCCCTCCTGCAGCTCGTACGAATGGTGAATGCGTGTGTTTATGTGTTAGTATAGTTTATGTGTCTTAGGTTTATCCAATAAAGCCATATTTATAATTGAAAAGAGAAGTTTCTTGTGTTTTGTGCTTACAAGTTAATGTCTTAAACTGACGATCTTGTAACTGTGCTTATTAATAGTGTTTCCACTATAATCTGGATTTTAATATCCAGCGCAGAATTTATGTTATACAGTGAATCGCAGACCAGCTAATTTGCTACAGTTCACCCACAAAAATTTCATATTTTGTCATCAATTTACTCTCATGTCGTTTCAATCCTGTATGACCTTCTTTTGCACAACATAAAAGATATGTGGGAAGATGGTTGGTAACTAACTTTCATTGTATGAACAAAAATATGTTTCTCATATTATCTTCTATTATGTTCCATATAATATTTAATTGACCAAATTAGTAAACAAACAAACAAATAAAAAACATAACATGAATCTATTCATGACTTGGTACTGAAGTAATTCTGTACAACTAGCATGAGTGTGGATAAACAAAACCCCATCTAAAACTGTACATTTCAAAACATGTCCATGTGGTGAACGTCACCCCTCGCGGCACGAATGCGTCAGTCCTAAAGAGTTCAAACTGTGCAATCACACTGATTCCTTTGTTTCTGATAAAGCAAACAGACAGCAATAAACAAAGGCAATGAAATCAAGACACGACTGCAGGGAAAAAGTACAGTGCTGGCTGACAAACAAACGCTATTCTGTTACATTTTAAAGCTGTGAGAGTATAAGGTCCAGGACAGACAAGCTGACTGAGTAATTACACACATTATTATTACCTAAATTCACCCTATAGCTGATAAGAAGCCTTCATGTAAAGTATACAGATCAGAAATATAAGCGCAGACCGCACAGAGAGGTAAATAAAACAAAGGAATCTGTTCAGGGTTTCAGAAACGTGCCTCTGAGGAACTTCTGCCGACTGTTTAAGATTTGTGTGTTTGTGTTTACATGCGCTGTCTCAGGCGAAAAAAAACTGCTTTAACTGTGCCGCACTGGTCTATTTGTGTAAGTTTTAACAAGCATGGACCAAAGTGTGTGTGTGTATGCTTCTTCCTTCAGGAAGCTGGATATGTCCCAACGCAGCCTTTGCCTGTAAGACCCCAGTGTAAACTATCCCCTCTGCTGGTCCACCCTGGCCTTCTCACTGCTGAGAACTTGGCACTGCGCTTTCTCACTACAGAGATCTTAAGACAGCCCAGTTGGACTACTGACAGGACGGAGTGAGTGTTCCCATGGAGAGAGAGGCTGCAGTTTATCGGGGTCATTCAGGGTCTCGGCCTTGCACTGTTATTGGAGGCATATCTTGGTAGTAAAGGCTATATAGGCTAAATTCTTTATGGGCCATTTTATAGGAGTTCTCAGTCGACCGGGGAAGTGGTTTCTCTCTCCCCTGTGGCTGATTGTCTCAGGGTCTAGCGCAAGCCGAATGTTTAGATTGGTGTGCGTCAGGGCTTTGATAGCGCTCCTAACCGCTGGGAAGGCGGCGGGTGTTTGGTGGGCTTAGCAAACCAATTTCCAAATCAGCCCTTCTGCCGGGATAATTTGAATATACTAGCTTGAATGTTAGTAGGAGGAACTGATTATGAACACTGGACCCTAAAAAAAGAGAGAGAGAAAAAAAGAAAAGAAACCGAGACTGCGCAGAAGAAAAAAGTTTGGAAAGTGTGAGAAATTTCCAACAGATTTATTTATTTTCTTTCTCTTAAAGATCAACAAGTCTTTCAGAAATCCATAGCCTGTGTTTCTGTGTCTCTTTTATTCCATTTTCTCTTCCTTTATCCTGCCACTATTCACAGTGGGTGGTATATTGTCTGAGCGAATGAGCGATTAATAGTGTCTAAACTCTCTTTCCTTCCTTCTTCATAAACAGAGGCACTTTTACAAAGGCCCTGCATGGCAACGCTGCATTCCTGTTATACCCGCCACTAACAGTTGCTTTAACGCTCTCTGTAGCCCTGTCACAACTGATATGTGCAGACTGGTATTGTCACTCATTACATTGATTAGCAAGCTGTGTAAACAAATGCTAATCCGTACTGACAGAAAAGGCCATAGCAATGTGCTAAGCTGAAAATAAAATGTAACGGACACAGAAACGTACACATACAAATAAAACAGTAATAAAATGAAGTTTTCTCTCCTTTCTACCTAAGCATATGTTTCCTTGAAATTTAGAAACTACTGTTTTCAAGATATGTATATATTTCTTATATTTACATTTTCAAGCAGCAACTCATTAGCATGTAAAGAAACATGCACTAAAACAACATATATACACACTTCAAAGTTATTTAAGAAACGATTTGTGGGGTATTTTGATCTGAAACTTTACTGACACATTCTGGTGACACCTGAGACTCATATAACATCTTATAAAAAGAGGCTTAATAGGTGCCCTTAAAGTAACTTGGTTACGTGCTTAATCATTTACTTGTGCGCTTTTTTTTCCATTTATTTCTCTCTTGCTTACCAGGAACTTGCGTTTCTGTTTCCAGTGAGAGCCCTGCGCATTGGTGTGGCGGTGAGCTTCTGTCACCATACGGATCAGCTCCCACTCTGAGCTGGTGGGTTCTGGCCGATTCTTCATGGTTTTGACCATCTCCTCTTTCTTCCGCTTCTCACGGTTCTCCTCAATCAAGCGTCGCTTCGCAACCCGCTTGGAGTCGTCCAGAACCACTACCCAAAGCAAAAAATTTGTTCATTCTTCCATTCGCGAGATGCATGTATCAACAGATCAATTTTAGTTATGGCCCTCTAAGTGGCTTTTCCATTTCCATTTCACTTTTTAGATGTTTAGACATTTTTCCTGGAAAACAAGACAAATACTGAACAGCAAAATGGTTCTGAGATGAAGAATGGCAGTGACAGAGCGAGTAAGAGCACCGGGGAAGGATCAAAGTAGAAACGAGACATCCATAAAACATTATAGAACAGAGGGAGAGAGAGGGAGTGACAGAGGAAGAAGAAATGTGGTCTGGGTTGAACACGTGCTGAACATATGTGAGGCATACATAAGGGAAACCCCAGAATGAGCACTTCAGTTTACATAAGATTAATGTACATTCGCTGTCAGCATGCATTTGTATATGTAAGGAGCAGAGCTGCGTTAGTGATCCAGTAGGGTGAGGTCCAAAACGCTTCTGTTTTTAGTTATTTTCTAATTGAATAATACTTAATTACAAAAGGACATTAATTAAAAAATATAAGGCAACTGCTGAAGATCAGTGAACAGGCTGTCTTAAAGTCCCCTCGTGCGTTTTCAGTTGTCTGGGTGTGGTTTAGCATGTTCAGTGATTTTGTATGTTATTTGCATGAGCGCGTGCGAGGTCACTTACGATCCATGGCCATGCCCACGGCGATGCATTTCTTGAAGCGACACAGCTGGCACTGGTTGCGGGTGATCTTGTCAATGATGCAGCAGCCATCGTACTTACAGGAGTAAGAGGGGTGGAGGTTCTTCTGGATGGTGCGCCTGAAGAAGCCCTGAGAGGAGGATAAAGAGTGTATTTGGAGGCAGGGTGTTATGGGTCACAAACTCAAACATAAGAAAGTGGACTGAAAAAGCCTTTGTGTCTTGTTTTGCTGTAAAAATATCTAAATATCCATTAGAAAAGCAATCCTGTGTATATGCTTTTGAACAAATTCCTAAAAGAAATTAACTTAAATAAAAATGAAAAATAAAAATAACATAAACAGAGGAAGTCCAAACATGAGAGCTGGAAAGCAGGTGCTGTCACTCAACACTTGTTCGTGTGCTTACTTGTGTGTATATCTATTATGGACATACTGTATGGATACGCACCCATGCTTATATATATTTAAGAAAAATTTGTTATGTTTATATATTATATTAATGATAGCAATATGAATATGTACATGTAAATATTTTCTAAATATATACTGTGTGCAAGCTCTTCAAATCAGCCTGTTTAGGCAGGAGTCCCAGTCAAGGACGTGCACTGCACAGTTGTCACTCACAATTCACTCTCTTCGTGTAGAGAGACAGACAGTGAATAAGATGGTTGACGCTGTTCTTAGGCTTGTGATTTGACAGGATTGAGAATGATAGGAGTATAAGTTTCACAAATGACAACAGGATGTTTTGTTGAAGAGATCAGACCTGCGCCACACCGTAATTCTCAGTGAGGTGACAGTCTAGTCTGTCTATAAATGTGTCGGGCTCAGATGTCTGTTAACACTGTGCACAAGTGATAGCAGAGATGTCGTACCTTACAGCCCTCGCAGGTGATGCAGCGGTAGTGGTAACCGGTAGCTTTGTCTCCACACACCACACACGGCTCATCCTTCTCCAGATAGCTGGGGATGTACCCTACCATACACAAAAACACTGAATGTTAACGGATAGCAACGAACAAGTACAGACATCAGGGAAATGTTAGAAAACATCATTTCAATTCTGTTTAGAGCTGCAATACTGCAGAAACGACGCTCTTCAGACCTATGTGAGTGCCTATTTAACTCTTGTTAATCTTGATTGGTGAAAGCGCTGAAGAGCCCTGAGTGAGTTTGAGAGTGTCACTCGACAGCATTTATGGTCTCTCATCTTAAGCTAGTTAACTGCCTTCATGCAAATTTGTGAAGCCCTTTTAATAGATAAGAAACAAACGATTAATTGTAATACATGACATTGCAATTAGGAAGGAGAAACAGTCCACTGCCCACTATTTCAGTAAATACTGTATTTCAGTAAAGTTCCAAAGTTTGGTATTTTAAAAGGTTTTTTTTTTTTTTTTAAGTCCCTTAAGTTTAATAAGGCTACATTTATTTTAATACAGTAAATGTATACCAGATAAATAGAGTATTATTAGGAAATATTCCAACCCTTTTCAATTTTGTAAATTTAGAAATCTACTAATTTGGTGCAAATGGTGATCTTTTAATAAAAAAAACTGCATTTAATTGAAATTAAATTAACTAAAACGTGTGAAAAGAAAAATGTTTCATAAACATCTGCAGAGACCAGCAGGTGGTGCAAAAATGGGGTTAAACAAAACTATTACATTTTTATTGGGATGTGTTTTGTAGGCTTTTTAAGCTATCCTTAACGTTAAAGCTAGCAACGTACCCATTATACAAAATAAAACACTAAACAGCAGCGTGGAATAGCAAATCTTACACCACATCTTTCTTTCCCAAGTGAATGCGACACCACCAGTATTGGAAAACTCAAAGGTTAGAGGGTTGTCCATAAAACTGCAGTCACAGGAGGCCTGGTGGGTCTTAACCAAGCAAAGATGAGGTGAGTGACTTCCTCAAATGAAAACCACCTCAATACAAAGTCAATCCATACAGAGCGCTTTAGCCTGGGAGGGTGATCAGTCTAACATGATATCCTAAAGAAGGATCACCAGAACATCACAAAACAACAAATCTATTCATGCTGGAGAATCATGGGACAACTGAAAACCCTTCTCTCCCTCTAGGATTTGTGGAGTGAAAATGTGGAGTCAGTGATGCATTCTGGGAGGACAGAGGAGTGATAAGCACACTGCAGCAGGCTCTGGGCAAGAGCATCCGTGTCTTCTGTGAGAGATCTTACCAGACATGCTCTTCACCGAACATTGGCTGTTCTTTCTCTTCCTTTTCGGGCCATCGAGCCACCTGGAAAAAAAAAAACAAGCAGAGCGACAGAGACAGAGAGAAAGAGGTTGGTATTAGTACATTCCACAAAGATGGCACGCAGGAAGTCTTTGTGCTGATTTGATGTCTGCAATTCCCTGTGGTATCGCTTTATATTTTTAACCAGCACACATTCAGCTCCAACAAGTGCTCCAACAACATGACAACCCTGTCATTTTGATTTGACGGAGTGAGGTTCACGAAAAAAAAAGAAGATTGCAAATACAGGCAACTGTCAAGAGCCACAATGCACGTGTTCCTGACACGTTCATGTCTGACTGCAAAAGGATAGAGGTCTTTCAATGCTCTATTTTCACTAATTTCCTGCAAACTTCTCATTTATTTTCACATTGCTAACATGTGATTATTTAGTAAAAATAAAAACACTTCCCTAATATTTGTGGTTAATTGTTAATCATAACAATTCCCAATAATAATAATAATAATAACACATTAAAATAATAATTTCAAAACAACCATGATCTAACCTCAATAAAGAATCAGGTAATCCTTTTGAATGTGAAATCCTAAACAGCTAACTAAACAAAACCAAAAACAAAATACCTTACGAGTGATTAAGTGATCAGGAATAGAAGATGCATTATGACGACCCTATTTTGAAATTAAATCAGATTTTTTCATAGCAATATATTCCAATTCTGATCAACTTTTAAAAACCAGTCCAATTTTGCCCACCAGCAACATCAGGCCATCCAGCAGTAGGAACACTCATTCTGACTGAAGATGCAAAAACATTCATACAGACATTCAGTACTAAAATGATCGAAGATCATTAATTATCAATGAGAGCTGTCGATTTCCGGAATCATGCGAGAGAGTTGCTGATGTAACAAATATGAGCAGCGCAAATGAGCAGAGATGCAATGAGATGCAAACCACCAACGAGACGGCAGACAGCGATCCGACTTATACAGCCGGACACCGTGGCTTCACAATACAGCCACTCTGTGACCTCCAGCAAGATGTAAGTGTGAATACCACAGTCTCCCGGTACATGGAGTCTGGCTGTGATGAAATGGCTAGAGCGGCTCAGCTCAGAGTTATGTAACAAGTGCCCAAATAATGCAGGCAAATCTGTTAGCATTCGGGGCTAGTCTCTCAACGCCCCTTCAACACCTTTGACGTCGCTAACGCTAATGCTAGCCTTTTTAAATATACATCAAAAAGAGTTTGATGTCTCAAAAACTCCACATGAGTGTATGTGCTAGACCAAGCTGGATTCGGAAATTAATTTAAACATGAAAAGCAGTAGAGGTGGACATCTTTGAGGTTGCATAAAACTACAAAATAACTGTGGTGGGACAGTATCAATGAAATAAAACTGTAGTACTTCGATAAACAGCCTCAGTTCATGTTTTTATGTGCTATTCTAAGAATCCAAATGGTACATTTTTGTCAGCGTCTCGAGTTTGCCCTTTTCTTATTTGATAGAATCTTCTGGAAATTACCAAGAGAACACAAAACAAGGTTCATGTGATGTGCTCCCTTAAGCCATCGTGATGTCACACGCATAAACACAAAAAAGGCCATCTTTGTTCAAAGCCATGGGGAAAAAATTATAAAAGGTTCAAAGTCTAATACTGGCTTGTGTGTTCTTTCGCTCGTCACATTGCTTTTGTCATTTGCTGCATTGATTCTGCAGCTGTGGAACGTTATGAATGTCATTTAATATGTCCGACTGAGGTTCAGTGAGGACGCAGAAGCCTCTAGACTTTTTTCTCTCTGGGGCACACGGAAATGTCACTCTAAAGCCGCGTCGTCTTTGTCACAATCACTCTGATTTGCTGTCGTGGATGGTTTTGACCAATACAACTGTCAATCATCTGCTGTCCTCGTGAGAACCTGCTAGTCACAAAGAAAACACATTGAAGGCATTGCAGATTTCACATCTCACCTCAAGTAATCAATACTGAATGCCAGATTCGTTTAATCCCAATGTGCAAATACCCTTTGAGAAAGATGGGCATAAAGAAATATAAAGCACTCTGACACTTACTATAAAAAGAAACCTCAGAGGATTCTGCCTAGTCAGAAATGGATGGGAGGGGTAAATCAAATAAATAAATAAATAACAGCCAAGTTGGCACTTGCTCTCTGCAGAAACATCAATTATTCCGGATCCAAATGGAGGAGCTACACAACTTTCCCATTAAAGGGACAGAGGACAACCGCTGTAACATCTGAGAGGACAGGTTGCAGTTTGCACAGTAATCCTGTGATACGAGCCGGGAATGAGCATCTATCGTTTTTAACACAGAGCGATGAACAACCAGCTCATAATCGGTCCGACCTGATGATACTAAAACATATTCTCATGAAATTCTCAGATGCAGCAGCATACATGATTCAGAAGGATCAGAAATCTGCACATCGAGTGCCCAAAAAAGACAGGAAGCTGTGCATTTTGAAGTAGATTCCTTAGTCTGCGAAGAAACACGTTCTGGGTTTTCTACACTTTAATTTATTTATTTTTTTTCATGTTTACTAATATTAACAGTAGCACTAATAAATAATAAACTACTACTATTATTAATAATAATATTACAAATGATAGACATAACAGCAATAAAAAATTATAACGCCAAGAATATTATAACAAAAAGAATAAAAATAATTGAACAATATAAATATAATTTTCTAAATATGTTATGATTTACAATGCATTTATAGAGACTGCACAGATTCTAGGTGAAATCGTTTAAATATTAGCAAAACTGAATGCATTGATTTAGTCATTTTAAAAGATCTCCCTAAATTGATCCTGGTTTCAGTATCACGATTTCAAACATTTGCAATCTTTCCATGATCGTAGGAACCTTGTTAACGGTGTTACGAGAGCAGCATGACTAGTTTGTAGAGCGATACAGGTAGGAGAAGCGTCTCACCTGATAACGCAGTGGGATTGGAGGATGTGCATGGTGAAGACGAAACGCTCCGCTGTTCTTCAGGATTATAACTCTTCACCACATCAACGGAGCGAGCCGTATAAACACAGTCTGACTGAATTCTCTTTGATGCTTCTCTTGCATAAGTGCTCTCTCTCTCTCTCAATGTCGTTTGGCAACCCTCCCTCTCTTTTTTCCCCTCTGCCCGCTGTCTCTCTAACTCTGTTCTTTACGAATTTTTCGAAGAATCCCTCGTGAGAGATTGTCTCTCTAGCTCTTAATCCCTTCCGTGGTCTGTGATTGGGTGTTGTGATCTCTCTCGCGGGCGGTAATCCCGGGTTAAGAGCCAGAGATGGTGAGATTGGGTGAGCGGTGTAATAAAGCAGGAGAGATGGAGCCTGAGATATGCCAGCGCCCATAAACATGCCAACTGGTTCTGTCACCTCCGGTTATTTTCACCTTTATTTACTCCGTACCTCTGTGGTGTATTTATATCCTGCGAGGTTTCATTCATCCTCTAGTCTACGACAAGGCAAACACAGTACAAGCAGTGACAGTGGGTTAATTCAGGGGAATAATATAAATAAATAAAATGAAGGAGGGAGTTTGAGGAAAAGGAGCTAGAAACTCCACCCTATTTTTAGATGCACAGCAATTTTTTTAAATATATTTCAAAAGCAATCTTCACAAGTTAAAGCTATTCTATTTTAATACAGGTTAACATTCATTTATTCTGGGAAAAGAATGCTCTAAAATGCTGATTTAGTAGATTTTTCATTATTATCAGTGTTGTTGTGCTGTTAAATACTTTTTTTTTTTTTGATGAAAAGAAAGATATCTGTCACCTTTGATTCATTTAATGTACTGACACTTCTGTGTTTGTACATGTGTTTGCAAAGACATGCCAGGTAAACTTAATTGTTAGGGGATTGAATTAATTATTCCCAGAAAATGAAGTGGTGAAATCAAGGCTTTGCTTTTTAAGAATCAGTAGCAAAGTGCTGCGGGCAGGAAGCTGAGAGTCTTAGGATCTGTCAAGCCGCAAAGAGAAGTTTTGGAGTCACTCCACCTTGCGTTTCCTTCCATCTAAATCTCTCATTGTGTGTTTGCCGTTTCCCTCTCTCTCTCTCCCTCGCTGTCTCTCTTCTCTCTGCCAGCTTTATGAGAGCTTATTTTAGACCCTGTCTAAATGTGATCTGGCAGCTCCCAGCTAATGTCAGAACAAAAGCCACGTGCACGCTCGCAAAGAGCAGAGAAGAAAAGAAGCTGATGGGATGCCGCTAAATGTATGTAAATGTGAATTCACACTTTTATGCGTTAGTCTGGGAGCGCTGGCATATCTGCTTGAGAGGGCAGATGAGATAAACAGTCAGCAAGACTGAAGCTCACGTGACTGTAGCTGGAGGTATGGTGGCGCTGTTGTCTAATGTGTGTCAGTGTTTATATTAGTGTCATGTCTCTTTATCCCTCAGTAGATGAGAACTCCAGGTTTAGTGTTTGTATATTGGTGCTGGGATATGGTGTTGAACAGAAAGTGCAAAGAACAGTCACAGAGACGTGCAAAAGTATCAAAGGGGTCATGAGATGCAGTTTCAGATTTCTTATTTCCTGAGGTTTGCCCGTTTCAGTTGCTTTTGCTTGCTTAATTATCAATATAGAGTTTTAAATTTACTATTTTTCAGTCCCACCAGGATATCTCTGGACTTCTTTCGGATTTTTGCAGCCTTAAATCACTAAATTTGCTCTGATTTTCTCAGACATTTGTGGCATTTCTTGTGGTTTTTTGCAATGTAAACATACCACATTCTTGTAATATTGATCTAACTAAAATATAATAGATGCCTACTTTTGCAGAATACACAAAATGTATAACTTAAAATAAAAATCTGTCATTAATTACTCACCCTCACATTATTAGAAAGCTATAAGAGCTTTGTTAATATATTTGGAAAACAAATTATGATATTTTTGATGAAAAGCTTTCCGATAGCTTTCAGACCCTTCATAGACAGCAATGCAAACTACCACGTTCAAGTCCCAGAAAGGTAGTAAGGACATTGATAAAATAGTCCATGTGACATCACCGGTTCAACCACAAATTCACAAAGCTATAAGAATATTTTTTTCCTTGGAATTAAAAATAAATAAATAAATAAATAAAAAATCCATGCTGCTGCTAGAGAGAAGAAAGATCCCTATAGCAGATCCAGGCTGGATGTGTCCCGGTTATAGAAAGACAGTAATGAGTATGTGAATCCAAATGACTGGAAACATTTAATTTAACAAACCAATCAGAGCATGTCTGAACTAATTATTTAATCATTGCCCTTGCATGTTTTGCTTGGTAATTTCAGATAAATACTTGTCCAAATGTTTTTGTGATTTCTTATTTGCATAAAAACTAAATTACAACTAAACTAAAATTGAAATACATTGAAAAACAATATATTTTAAAAGCCAACTCATCATGAACTCCCTCACAGGGTAAAGGCTTCAGTGCTCTGCAGGCACCCTGTCTGTCTGATTAAGGTGGATTACACCTTTTCAACAGATAGACATGCAAACAGCAGGGAAATCCTGTCAAATGAGTTTATGCACATCTAGGAGCTTTTAAACATAAATGGTGAAGATCCAGAAACATGATGTCAGCTGGAACAGATTAAAACCAGGTACAAGCATTAATCTCAGACCACCGAGGCACGTCGACTCAAATAGACATGCAGTGTTTGCATAAACACAAAAGAGCAACATGATCATGCCTGGTTGTTCTCCACACATCTCAAGTTTGAAATCAGCCCAGACATTTGTGTAATGCCCTGATACAGTTAGTTTACCACAAACTAAACGGTATGCTTGAAGTGCCAACAAGCATCAAATACAACATTAATCAAGTTATTCTGTTTGGAATTACATCATGTTATGAAATCGAGACTAGATCAACCAATGGCATAAGTTCGGAGTGGGTCTCAATGTCTTCTTAGACAACGGCAAATAAAAGGAGTGTTTAAAACTAGGGCTGTAACGATACACCAAACCCACGATTCGGTTCGTATCACGATTTTTGACCCACGAGTCGGTTTGTATCACGATTTTTAAAACAATTTGCGCCCAGCTTGGTAATAGATAATGGGGCTCGAGCACACTGACTAAATACTTGAACCCCTCGTTATCGCCAACTGAAAATGGTCGCATATCTATGGCGGCAAATCTATGCCAATAATACGCAAGCGCACCACTGATGCTGGTTTGAAATGTCATCGATTTCGGTTTCATATTGTGTATCGTTACAGCCCTATTTAAAGCTTATTCTCACTTACTCTGAAAAGAAACATCTGAACCCCTATGGACAAGAAGCTTGAAAAGGTGATTGGGAGGCGGTTAGTAGAAGCAGTGAGGAAGCAGGAGAGCAAGTAATGAAAGTGAGGGAAGAAGAAATCAGCTCGATTAAGAGGAACGGAACCGTGTGATTGCTACTCCCGCTCTTTGATTTAACCCAGTGTGCTCCGTGATCAGCTAATCTACTGACAGGTGGCCTCAGTGTAATTAGGCTGAAGGGCCCTCGTTTAATCGCTTCTTGAGTGAGCATGCTGGGAATCTGACCCCACATTCCTGGGGTCTTGTCCATTATATGCCCACACACACACACACACACACACACAAGTACGTACAGGCACGTAAACACAGGTCTGCGGCAAAGATAAAGTTGTGTTGGGGTCCTGATGTATAGCCTTGCGTGCTTGCTCCTGTGTTCCTGATGATGCTTCTGTGTAATTAAATGTGCGGACTAATATTAGCACTGAAAACGCTTGAGCAGGATGAAACACTTTCACCTTCTCTCAAGTGTCATTGATTTAATGGTTAATCTTGAATAACATTTATAGACTAATTACAGCATAATGCATTGAGTGGGGTGTAAAATAGTAAAGGGTAAATTTCAAGACACATACCTTCAGCTATATATTAGGATATATGGCCCCATGATTTCGGCGATGCAGAAAACATGAACGGAATCACAGAACACAGCCATCAAAATGGAATTTACACACCTATCACACACCTATCCTTAACAAATCACTAGGTATCTGTGGTCAGCAAAGCGGAAAAGCAACAATAGATGCGCTAAATAAAGAAAACGCTCAAGGACAGATCACACATTAGACATTTCACACACATTGAGATGGAGGGTTTTGCTAACTGGCAGAAAAACAGCTAAAACGAACTCTTTTTTTAGAACGTGAGGGGGCAGTCCTGCTAAACCAAAAGCCTACACGTGTGTGCGTGTGTGTAGAGTAGATGCTGAGGTAAAGGCTGATCTCTAAGCGTCAGCCTTTAAAGCACGGCACAGAGCCAACACCACACTCACTGTGAGATGTTCACACACAAATGGAGCCAGTTACCTGGAAAACTGAATTATGTAGGAGCCTGTGTGCATTGACCAGAAAATTTGAGTTTCCCGAATTGTCACCATGCGAAATAAAATTCGATAAACACATACACACAGAAGCGAGGATCGTGGGCAACATTGGACCAAGGCAAACTTTCCAAACGTGTGAGATTTATGACTAATGTTGTAGCCAATAAGTATAAACAATGAGTTTTATGAGATCAGTTCTTAACAGTCTCACCGTTTCTCTTCTCCCTCTGATTGGTTTGGGTCCTGCTCCTTGGGCATGTGTTCCATTCACCTTATTTCCATCCAGCAGCCAATCATGTGAGACTGAGGCGGGCCCCACCTTCGAATGCACGCCTGTCATTCGCGGGTTGTGATGAGTCAGATAGTCATCGGATGGCTCTGCTGAGCGGCGCTCGCAAACCAAGCACGCCTCACTCTCCGACTCAGACGGGCAGTGAAAATGCAGCAATATGGGGTGAGGTCTGCGGAAAAAAGAGAGAATCAAAATTAGCGTGTGCTCTAATCAATGCAGAATGCTGCAAGAACATACAGTGATGAAAAAGATTCTGAGATCAAGCAGTAAGTGTTGCTTTCGTTCACAAAACTCTGAGAAGTGGAACATTTCCTAGAGAAACGTTTTGTGAGCTAACACACGTATTCATGGCGAGCACAAAACTTTTGAGAGAACGAACGCAAAGTTTCTTGGGAGAGAACCAAAATATTCTCTGGGAGGTAAAAGCTATGAGATAATTGTTTCTCTGATCCCATATTTTTATGAATGCTCGATACAACAACTTATTATTGATAAATATTTGTAATAAATATACACAGTACACACATAAATACTATGTAAACAAAACCTTTTATTTTGGATTAATCGTTTAACCGCACTAAAATAAATACATACATGCATGCATAAATACAAACATAAATAAATACTCCAATATAATAACTCTAGACTTTATTCTGCTCTGAATCTGAGTCAGATGTGTGTGCATCCCTCTCCGCTTTAGCTGTCTGTCCCATGTGACAAGCTTCCCAAGAGGTCTCCGGAGCATTGCTGGCTTACTGGAGACAGCCAGCACACTTTCCAGGCAACAACTCACGTGCACCAGCAGGCTGCTCTTTCACTTCTTTGGCAGCAACAATGTGTCTTAAAACCTGTGTAAATCCCAAGGCCTCGACTGCCTCGATAATCCGGATTAGGCGGTAGGATATTGAGAAAATGACGATTGCGGTTCCACAGGCCATGCATTATGATCAGCTGGACCACTTAAAGAGTCACTTGTAAACATGTCATCGCTTCCAGTATGTCAGCTGTGTATTTCTGACTTAATTGTGTAGACTGTACTGAAATTTAGTCTAAACAAAACAGATGAGATTAGACATAGGAAGTAACAAGCAAATCAGGGATTTGGCAACTCAGCAAATCGGTCTGCTAACTTAGTCTCTGTTTTGCTGTTGTCACAGTTCAATAAGATCAGACTAAGAGTTAAAAAAAAACGTTGATCCAAGATTCTTTTTATATATAGATTTTTCATTGATGTATGATCATAAATAATGCCGATATACAGTAGTTTTGGTGCTGTCAGTGCGTCTGAAAAAAGCAAGATTGAGCCATCTGCAGGAAAAATGCAAGACCTAAATATTGCTTAACATGAGGCATGCTTTATATTAATGACTTCAACTAGCTCATGAGAATACAATTTAGCTCAGCTTTCCGTTAGGTACTCAGATACCTGTGCTAACAGATACACTGTGCTGTTTGAGACATGTTTTCCCCACTGCATAACCTGAGCTTCACAGGTATATTCTCACCTCTAAATGAAAGAATGTCACATGAGTGTTTCCATTTTGCATAAAGACAGCAAGCAAGTCTACGCTTAACTTCACAAGCTTTACTTAAAAAAAAATAAATAAATGTGTAACCATAAGGGAGCACAATAAAATATAGATTGTTAATCCATCGCATCCATAGTAAAAAAAAGTTTTTGTAATATATGAGTGTGTACTGTATTTATTTATTATGTTCATCTAAATACACACACATACATATTTGTAAAAATATTTACATGTATACACAGATTATGTTTATAAACATATTTAGTATATAAACATGCATGTGTTT
This sequence comes from Enteromius paludinosus, assembly GCA_032361165.1. Lineage (NCBI taxonomy): Eukaryota > Metazoa > Chordata > Actinopteri > Cypriniformes > Cyprinidae > Enteromius > Enteromius paludinosus. The sequence continues at coordinate 8,365,646 of JAUMHQ010000069.1, forward strand.
GTATTTATATATACTTAACATGGCTTGACATTGGCGCCCGCCCACTCTAACCACTTTGGCGGGTAGTTTATTCTTTGGTATGACAATATATTTTTGTTGTAGTTTTCTCTAAAGGCATCTGATATTATAAACGCATTGCAACGTAATATTACGCGCATAAAACTCCCATGAGCACCTATATCAACATTCTGATACAACTTGGCCCGCGTCCGACAGAGCAGTAACCGAACCCGACTTGAGCCCGGCATTAAGATATTTATGTCCGAGCCCGATCCCAGCCCGACACAGTTAAAATCTATTTCTTTTATACCTTTTTGTGTGGAAAGCCCGCTTTTATTAAGCAACTGTAGGAAGGCGTTCGGAAATGTCAACAGATGAGAGCATCAGCATTTGCGCTGATGTGACCGAGCCAGAGACCGATTCTGAACGAATCGTTTGTAGGCTTCGATGACTGATTTATTAAAATAGTCACTTGCTTTACTTTCATAGTAGGCTACTTTCATCTTTTTTTCCATGATTTCATGTATATGTATACACTACATGTATATTAAAACACCAAATGCAACATTACGCTGTTATAAGTTTGCCTTCAAGTGGAAACATTCATGCTATATTTTGGCTACAAATAACAGTCATGAATGCATCTGAATGCTGCTTCTGTTTCTTCTGCAGTGGAATGATCAATTTTGTGGATGTGTGTGTTTTCATATGAATGGTAAAAGGTAACATTGGTAACATTTCATATGATTGGTAACATTCTCTTCAAATGACTTTGAAATATTTGTATGCATTATTAAGTCATATAAAATGTAATTTCCTAACAAGACAATTGTGGCCAGTGAAAATGCTGAGTGGCGAGTAAATTTGGAAAACCACTCGCCACAGTGGCTGGTGAGCAAAAAAGTTCATGTCAAACCCTGATACTTAATAAATATTCACAGTACACACTCACATTATGTAAACAAAAGCGATTAATAATTTGACAGGATTATTTTTATATACACTACCGTTCAAAGGTTTTAGAAGAGAAATATATTTCATGGTTTTTAAAGATGTTTCTTCTGCTCATCAATGCTGCATTTATTAGATTAAAAATCCAGAAAAAACTGTAATATTGTGAAATATTATTTCAATTGAAAATAACTGTTTTCTGTGTGAATATATTTTACAATGTAATTTATTCCTGTGATACAAAGCATCATACTAAAATGTATCAAATTTCCATCTCTTAAATTTAGATTTAAAAAATTTGTACCCGAGTTAACATTTAGTCTGTGCTTTTGTTTTTATTTTCATTTCAATTTAGTGATTTTAATGTCTGCCTATTTTGCTCAATTTACTGCCTAGACTACACAAATAAACTAAAGTAGCTTAAAAAAAAATCTTGTTTTTGTTGTTTGGGGGACAACACTGGGCAGGATGTAGAATCATATGTATTTATATATATATATATATATATATGAAAACAGTCAAACCCTAGTTTGCCCTAGTTTAATAATTTGGAGATTATCCATATCTAAACGATCAGTAAAGCAGCAATACCATTAATCTGCATAGAATGCCATGAACATGTTGCATCTATAAAAGGAAGTACTGAAAATACTGATATGTATATCGTAATTTGTCATCAACCTAAAAATACAGAGATATGATTATTGGCTCATATGGCCCAGCCGTAATTCTTTCTGCAAGTTGTCTGGCCTCATCTACAAACGCGCCTTAAGTGAAAACTGATATATCGAGGCAAATTCCCAAAGCGATCCGCTGACAGATGTGCATGGGTAAGTGTATATCGATGTTTCTTTTGTATCTATTATGCTCGCAGTTACTAAGCACACTCCCCAAACACAAACCAGTGTGGAACATGCCGTACGGCCGTCTGAATCCATCTATGAATGGGTGGCTCTGGACCAGAGAGGGGAATTAGATCGTTTTATTGTGTGTGAAGAGAAAGAAACGGATCTGGCGGCTTAAGCTCAAAGCTTGAGAAAGCATGATCACAGAGCCGAGTGCTGCGGTACTCCATGATACTCGGATACTGATACGCTCGCATATCGCTGCATCCGAGCGGCCCATAATCTGACTGCGGAGGTGCTCGGTGATTCAAGCGCATGGCTAGTGTGTGACGCAACCCTTTGACAATGAAGCCAAGAGGACATTTGTTCAGCATTAGTTAATGCTCAGCTGGCCTATCATCTTTCATCGGACTTGCCTGTTCGCATATTCGCCGGCCTAACAGGTCTTTTCATCTGCTTGTCCGGCTGATGTGTGTTCAAGTGTGTTCCTGTCGATTGTGTGTGTGCAAAAACATTTTTAAGCAGGTTATTAGCAAAACACGAGCGACGCTCAGCTGCAACTAATCACAATAATTAGTCTCTTATGATTAACAAAGGATTTGAGAGGATTATGAGTTATGAGAGAGTAGCTCATGACATAAAGTACTTTAAATGGTGGCGTCTGATTGGTGGACGGCCTTTAAAGGCATTGTTCAGCCAAAATTGAAAGTTCTATAGTTTTTACTATGGCTTTTATTGTTTAGAGCAAAAAATGTTCATGCTGCATTCATAATACAATTAAAGTACATGAGTACTGGGCCTGTCACAGTCTAAAACCATAATAAAGTCATAGCCATACAATCACTTTTGGGAAAAAGAAGCTAAATGGTTTCTATCCATTGAAAATCTTGTTTTAAGTGTGTGAAGTATTTGGTCAACATTTATTTCCATTGTACAGTATAAGAATTCTGGGTTCCTGAAACATTTACTCCTCATTGATAAAACTTCAGATGACAATTTATTCACTGTGAAGGAGTAAGTTTTGTTTTGTTTTTTCCTTCTTAACAGCTTTCACTTGCTATAACGTATGGTAAGACCAGAAGTGTGCACACAACAGAAAAATGGTGCAACACAGCAAAATCAGCACAACGCAACTGAAACAATACGTGAAACATGTGAATTGTGTGAATTCGCACGAGTTAGGTCAAACAGATTTGAATTCATTAGTCGCTTCATAAAATATGTAAAAATTGCCGTTAGATTGGGCTACGTAGCACTACTGGGCCACTGTAGTGATGGAGCGGTTATGAGAAACAATTACTGTCTGAACAGGACTTAGGGAAAAGAGCAGCCTAAACACTCTTTAAAATATCTTCTTTTGTGTTCCATGAAAAGTTAGTCACAAGATTATCAAAAGCCACTGTATTTTTGGATCAACTACAAAGCCCTTTACGCACCTTTTAAGGTTAAAATGTACAGGGATAAACTTGTGGCTGCCCAGGCCTGTATACTGTAGGAGGTCTACCTCTCTCTCCCGTTCAGTCAAGGTCAAAGTCATAAAGCCCCATACAATCAAACATACGGGATCTATAAATGTAGCTTTACAAGGCAAGGTTCCTGTTAAACATGCAACTGAGCGAGCACAGGGACAAGAGAGAGATCAGGAGAGAAAGAACACAGCAGATTAAGTTTAATTCCACAAAGGGCCATAAACAGGTAAAAAAGAAGAGATGGTGTTTGTTAATGATGACTGTTTGTTTTAGTGTGTGTGTGTGTGTGTGTGACTGTTTTTAAAAAGTGCAAAGGGAGCCAAAAATGCACAAAGGCCACATAAATTTTAAAGTGGAGCATTGCAGGTCTCTTTGACACTGCACCTGTGTACGTGTGGGAGTGGGTATTCTGTGTGTGTGAAGGGGCAATGCTTGACATATATGTTGACACAGTGCATACATTGGATATAAAAACTGCCGCAGGTGCAGCTGAGTAAGGTTTTCGGCCTCATTTTTCTTGCTGTAAGTTTGTCGCTGTTTTCTGCATTCTGAAACGCGGCACTAAAACTTTTTTTAATTGGCAAGAAGAAAGAGGACTCTCTTTTTCTCTTCCTCTGTTTTCCTACTTTCTTCTTGCCCTTAATTCAATGCTTTAAAATGCTGGTTTGAAAGCAGCAAGAAAAAGAATAATTAGATAGCATGTAGCAGAGCGAATCAGCCTCTGTTAATTAGCCAATCTCTTTCAATCTTTCTCTCTTATTTCATTTAGGATAAAAGTCTTTCTAATAGTTCTAAGATTTTTTTAATCTAGGGGGATTTGACAGGTTGGCCGTTCTACTTATGAACAGCTAATGACAGAGCACTGATGATCCAGGAGATAAAGATTCTAGACTGTGATTTGATACGATCTCAGTGAAGGCCATGTTGTGCAGATGCCATTATGCCAGTCAGAAGGCACCATCCTTTAATGAATGTTTCACAAAGAAGCCAACGTCAGAAGAGATCCTTACATAACCAGTCAAACATGTCAAAGGGACTGAAAGATTCCACTTTGCTTGACTGCAGATCTCAGCATAACTAAAGAATCTATTGCCCTGATCACACATATGCTTGCTGAGTACCACCTTCACGTTAAAATAAAACTAAAATTGTGGCTGAAATACCATTAGATCTGAGCAGTCTCTAAAAGCAGAGATGGTGGCAATTTTAGCTTATAACCAGAGATGGAGACCCACTGTGACAACAAAAAACCTTCTAGTTAAATGTACAGTAGTCAAATACTAGTACAAAAAATACATAACCAAATACAAAATATTAAACAAAGCCACTTTTTTTGGTTGATTTGGAGCTGGGTGAGTGTTAATATTGGACCCTGCCTCACTCATCCTCCTTCCCAGCGATTGCTGTTTACATTAGGTGGAGTGGGCTGATAAAGTTGTGTGATTAATGGCTTGTTAAACTGCCTCTGTAAGTCACCACATGCCTGATTATTGTCTCTCGGTAGTTGACCTTTTAGTAGTTGTTACTACTTTGTGTCATGTTTACAAAGAGTGGATGAGATATGGTTTAGAAAAGGACAGAAGAAAGAAGTTAAAAGAGAGAAGAGTGGTCAACCAGTTTAGGAAGGTTGGCCAATGGAAAGTAATAACGCTGGTCTATATGATACTGTATAATGCGATATAATGCAATTTAATGACAGTAAATGATACATTTACAAAATGTATAAATTACACACACACACACACACACACACATATATATATAATATTAGGGGTGGGCATAGATATTTTTTTTTTATCTAGATTAATCTAGATCTGTGATAACCTCTAAACTAAAATTCTGATTCTGAACTAAAGTAACCACACATTAACATGGTTTTGCTGTACTCGCCATTTAGCTTCGGGAAGATTCCCCGATTCGCTCAGTGCATCGGCTTAAAAAGTTAACGATGCGATGCATCAGTTTAAAATGTGTCTGCATCGGTAAAACCCAATTATTTCTTTAGAATTATTAGTAGACATACTATACTTTTATTATTTAGAAAGTGGAATTTGTAAAATATGTCGTGCCACTATAAAATACTGTATACATATTTTGTATAATATGATTATATATACACATATATACATATTGATAAATTACATTTTGCCATGCAACAGAAGGCTTGCATGCTGATGCTAGATTGAATAGGTAACGCTTTGAGATCCAAGACATCCAAGATATATATATATATATTAGGGCTGTCAAATGATTAAAATTTTTTAATCAAATTAATCAGGATTTTCAGTGGATTAATCATGATTAATCCCTATTTGCAACTACACCTGAATCATAACCATTTATTTTTTCTGAAATGTATACCAAAAGATAAATAACAGGACACATATACATAATTTTCATAATATATCTGTTTATTAACAGCCAAATAATGGTGGCTTAAATCAAGCTGAAACATACCATAATATTTGTCTATGCAATGAGAACAATATCTTACACAATATCAATACCTTTACACCGGTTTCACACTGTAAGCAGCGCATATGCAGAGAAGAAGTAGCGCGCGCCATTTGTGATTTCATCACACTGGTCGCGCGCAGCTGAATCGCGACTTGCACTGCTTTAAGCTATATGTAACGGGTATATTATTTGTAAAAGATTATTTTTGGGAGACTTTTTTTTTGGCGAGCGATCTGCTTTTCGCGTGCGTAAAAAATGCAGCAGAAAAAAAACGAAGAAGAGCGCAGTTTATGAGTGAGTCGCAGTGTATGCAGTGTTGTTATTGAGAAGCTCGGGCAATAAGGTTGTTAAAACAGAAAATTGTCGAGGCTTAAGATGAATGAAGGACGACAGTACAAAGTGCAAGTGTGAAGAGTGACCCGCAAAATGACGCTCCTCAGTTTTTAATATAGTCATCGTAAAAGACTTCAGTACCCATGTGTCACTGATGCGAAGTGCAGTTACTCCGAGGTAATTGTTGTCCCACTTTCCTGACAAATAATTCGTCACACTGCGCATGTGTGAAATGCGTTAAACAAACAATTTACGTAATTAATGACAAAAAATAATTAACGTCATTATTTTTGACAATAAAAATATTTTTGCCCTAATATATATATATAGAAATATTTATTTTGATTTGTTTCAAGGATCATTTAACACTGAAAACTGGAGCCGTTCATAACAGCCGTGAAAAATGAGCCATACAGATGACAGTGAATACAATACAACAGCAAATACTTTTCTCAAATTGTAAAAATACATGCAGTTTAGACTGTATATATATTTAGCATGAACCCATTTTTGTTTACATATAATATTTTAAGTGTAAAGATACAGTACAGATATAATCTAATATAGGTCACAGAATGTGCAAATTAAACAAAAAACATATCAATAATGTCAAAAAGTCAAATGTGAGTCAATCCATCAGGAAGGTACATATATAACCATCCACAATTGTACATCTGACCCTGTAGAATATTTCTTGATGGACAGGGCTGGAACGTAGCCTCTTCTATCCAGCACTTTGCTTTTACAACATAAATCGCCCTAGACATTTATTGCGTTTGAATAATCGCCTTCTTATCTGAGGAGAAATTTAGCTTGTGTCTGTTTAGCATCTCCTCTAGTTGAAGAATAATGAGGTTTAGGTGGATCTGCTCAAACGCAAGACAGAGACTACGCAGCGAGACGACTGTTATCTTGCGTAAGGTCAGTCTGACTAAAGTCACTTCCCTTAGGCACAGACGGATGTTTAGGGGGAAACAAAAAGGGGAAAGGAAGGGCATTGTGGGAAACTGACCCAACCTCCCCAACACACACAAACACTCCCCTTCAAAGAGTGCACGGCCTCCTCCCTCATTCCACCATGCCTTTGGCAAAGACAGGTCAAGACGCTGCCAAGAATGTGACTGTATTTGAAAAACAAATTAGAGGCTTTTCCCTTCCCTAGTTCGCCATTTCTAACTAAGGTGGATCAATCCAAAAAAACAAAACTTTGATGTTCTCAAAAGGTGTTTGAAGAGAAGATTCTGCGAATTGAGCTCTCTGTGGGTTTCCCGGCTTTGTGCATAGCTGAATCATGCTCCATTAATCTTTCACAAGGCCAGTCAGGCAGGCATAAAAATCCCTGAAATTTACTTTAAGATGGATGCTTCAGCATTTATTTTTTATCACGGTATACCAATAGAAATTGCTTGAGCCTAGTCACTCATCAAGTAAAATGTGAACTTCCCTTCAGATCATGGCAGATGGCGCACTGCTCTACCTTTGACGCAACGTAAAGCCGAACAGACCAAATGCACAGCTTTCCATCTAATGACCTACTTTTTAGGGCTGTCAAAATTAAACACGTGCGAATAATTAAATATATTTCAAATGCTTATTGAATTTGACATTGTAAGTGTTTCATTCTGTGTGATTGCTAAAGAAATGATGGAAACATTCACAGCTGATTAAACGTGATTGGAGCCACATAGGGTGTCTCATACATATACATGCAAGTATAATAAACAATGCTGATATCTGTCGTTATTCCAAACCTCTATGAATTTCTTTTTTTATTATTCTTTAAATGTAATGAAAATGAATTGGGGCTCCACAGAAATGTTGGGTTTACTATATATTTAATTTAAAATAAGTGACAGTACATGTTTATAAAAAAAGTGTCCATTTTTACATTTTTTTGTAAAAGTTCGTTTTCTTTCTTAAAAAAGAACTACATGCAGAACTATTAAAAATCATTACATTAATTGTGATTAAATATTTGCCCTGAACTTACAGCCCTACAGCTTACACATATAATCAGCCTGACTTGAAGCAGGATACTCAAATGTAGAAAAAGAGAAATGGAACGAAGTCAGAGGTCAAGGAGACGGATGGGGTCAAAGGTCACCAATGTGTTTTGACAGGAGCCCAGATCTATCTTCTTTGCCCCTTACCTGTTTGAGTGTACAGTACTTCATACACATCACCAGGGTCTATGCCTGGGGCAGCAGTACAGAACTGAGATAGCACGCGATAAAACTGCCATCTGTGGAGTGTGAGATATCTGACAGAGCCTAAATGCTCCAGCACACTTCCGAGCAAACACAGGAGGTGAGGTTTGGCAGTCAATCAGATAAACAGGTATAGTATTTTTATGAATGGAGCAGAAGCCAAGCCAAGTGGAAACAAAGGGAATTCCGATGTGTGTGTGTGTGTGTGTGTATTGGCAGAGGCTGGGACAGCCCTGTGGCTTAGTGACACCCGGTAGGTCATGCTGGGAATTAAAGCAGATTGAGAGGTGTGGTACTGTATCTTGGCCAAAGGCCCTTCGATTTGCACATGTGCTGCCAGAGCGTTCACCGGTCTGGGCAATCTCAGCTGCAGGCGCTGCCTATCACTAGCTCTCTTTCACACTCTATTACTTTCCCTCACAGAGTCTCAGAAGCTGGACATATACACACACAACAGCAGAGCAGGAAAAACCAGACATGACAGCAAGTCTCACTGACTTTAAACCCCCCGTGGGCTGTTTGTGTAAAGGAACCATTCACCTAAAAATGAAAATTCTGTCAGCGCTCACTCACCCTCATGTTGTTTCAACCCCGTATTACTTTCTTTCCCCCATGAAAAACTAAAGACAGTGTTTAATGTTTGAGGTGCCCTCTTCATGCAACTTAAAACGAGCTGGAATGTATTGCGCAATCATTTTGTATGAGTAAAATACTGGAAATCTTCCCCTCTGATTAAGCACTCAGTTGTCACTTGCAGGCATGTTTTCAAATGTAAACACAACAGTAGAGGAGAAGATTTTCAGGAATTAAAAAATACAATACGTAAACAAGTGAATGCAGTATGGATTAGATTATATACACTGCCCTCCACTATTATTGGCACCCTTGGTAAATCTGAGCAAAGCTGGCTGTGAAAATAAATTGGCATTGTTTACCCTTTTGATCTTTTATTCACAAAATTCACAAAATTGTAACCTCTCACTGAAGTTAAACAATTGAAAATGGGGAGAAAAACTCATGATGAAATAAATGTTTTTCTCCAATACATGTTGGCCACAATTATTGGCACCCTTTTTTATCTTTCCCAAGCTAACAGCTCTGAGTTTTCTCCTGTAATGGCTGAAAAGTTTGGAGAACACCTGATAAGAGAAAAGAGACCATTCCTTCAGCCAGAATCTCTCCAGATCCTGCACAATACCAGCTCCATGATGGTGCTTCTTCTCACTCAGGGTTCAGGTGAGAGGACTGGGACAGCCATAGCAAAAGCTTCATTTTGTGCTCAGTGACTAATTCTTGTGTTTATTATGATGTTTGTGTTTGGATTATTGTCCCAGTGGAGGACCCAACCATGGCCCGTTAGAAAATTTCTAACAGAGTCAGTCAGTTTTAGATTTGTATCTGTTGGTATTTGATAGAGTCCATGATGTCATGTGTCTAAACAAGATGTCCAGGACCTCCAGCAGAAATATAGACCCACAACATCAAAGACACAGCAGTATACTTCACTGTACACATGGAGTACTTTTTATCCCTGTGTTCACCAAACACATCTTGAGTGTTTGCTGCTAAAAAAGCTCATTTTTTAGTTTCATCTGATCATGGGTTCCAGTCCCATTTGTGGTTCCAGTCCTGTCTGACAACTGAACACGCTGGAGATTGTTTGGAGAATTTTTCTTAAAGCCTCTTGAACAACATGTGCTGATGTAGGTTTGATAGTTTTTTTTAAACCCTGAGACTCAATTGTGAGTCTGAGACTAAAAGTGTATTAGGAGGATAGAGACACACATCCTCTTCCAGGCAGCTTCGTAACATTGCATGTTGATTGGAAATTCTTCATTATTTCATTATTTTCACTGCCCTAGCTCTTTTCTTAAAGCCACTTCACTAATTGGTGAAGCTCAATTATCTTTTGCTGCACATCATAAATGTATATATTTATATTTCTCATTTTGTTGATAATTAAAAGGAATTTGGGCTTTGTTTTCCCTCCTATATATAGTTCTGTGAAACAAGAAACCATGGCTGGATAATCACCCTGGAGCGCTCAACACTGTAAATATGAATGGGAATATACTTCAGAGATATTTTACTCATAAAAACTTCTAGGGGTGCCAATAATTGTGGTCAACAAGTATTGGAGAAAAACATTTATTTCATCACAATAACTTCTCCCCATTTTCAATTGTTTTACTTCAATGATAGGTTAGAATTGTGTGTGTGTTTTAATGAAAGATCGAAATGATGAACAACGATTTATTTTCACAGCTACCAGATTTACAAAGGGTGGCAGTATTAGTGGAGGGCACTTGTGAGGTCTGATTTTCTTTTTTAGCATTTAACTATTGTACACATGTTCACAAGAGAGTGGAGTTCTAGCAGATGACGTAGGACATCGGCAGAACGTCATCTCTGGTAAAAAGTGGCAAACATGAAAAGCACAGAGAAGATAGTAAAACAAAAGACAATGACTGAAAAATATCAGAGGATTTCAATATTATCCAAGAGGAGATTGATTTTCCTTTGCTTGAAACAAAACTTGGTATATGGACTAGAAAAGATTAAAGACCTTTAAAAGATTGATGCAGTCCACATTAGCTAATGAATTAGATTGGATTTGCTGCTGAATCATTCAGGCCAATTTGAACCATTCTGAGCAATTTATGCCAACAGAGATTCAGTTTTCATCTACTAGAGAGCAATATTTAGTTAAAGGTGCCATAGAATGCATTGAGAGAATATTTTAAATTTTTCTCTGATATGTACATAGAAGGCACCTTTAATAAAACATTTTAGTAGAGCAACTAGAAAAATGTTCCTTGCCTATATAAATAGCGTACAAGCATTTACAAAAGAAAATGTTTACCCAAGAATAAGAACTTAAGCTACTAATAGTTTTGCACGGTATGGACGAAAAAAGAATCTTGGTGAGACATGAGGGTAAGAAAATGATGACATAATTGTTTTCCCAACACTCTTTGTAGGTTTTCTATGCCAACTTTCACCATACATGTGAAGTGACATAACATACCAGAACATCAGAAGCCCTTTCAAGTTGCGTAAAATTATGCAAGATGTAACTGTGTTAAAGGTGATCTGAGGAACTTCTATTATTTCTCACGACTCCACCACACAGCTCGCCTGTCACTTTTGAGAGAAAACGTATGTGTTTATTACTGGCAGAAGCATTTGTGTCCTGTAAGTTCTCATAAAATACAGAACAACATGTCCAGTTGTTGCTGTGCATACACACACACACTGTATAAATCCAAGCATCAGCATGGCATAAAACACACCAGCTGTCGGCCAAATGCATAAACACCAGAGCAAATAAAACCAGAGGAATAAATAAGGCCACATTTCTTCAAAACAAAAAACTACACACTGTAGACCATCATGCAGACTGTGGTGTGAACAGCCTGTAAATGCTTCTAGTAGGGCAACCCGCCCCTTGAAGCAACCACACGCTGCTCTCCTCCTGCATCACGCCCCTACATCACCTCACCTGTCACCTCCACCCATCACCTCCTCATCTCAGTCACCTCTGTAATGAGCTATAAATGTAGGGAGCTGTGGCATACAGTGGGCCGAGGGAGCTCGCACGCACCCCAGAGACTAAAGGTGCTGGCGGGTGGGTGAGCGGGGGCCCTCTCCCGGATGTTGTGCAGCCTTGAAAGCCGAGAAGGTGGCGGCGTTCACCAGGATGATGGCGCCTGTGGGAGAGGGGTGATTTTTTTGGCCCGGTGCCGGAGTCAGGACCCATCCTCCCACGCTTGTGTGGTCCTGGATCATATTAGCACCCCTAGTACACTTGCATATTGTACCTTCAAAATCCATAATACACGTATGTAGAAGCTGGCTGGAAATTCCCGTAACGTTGCCTTAAACATGCACATGCTTGATTAATTCCACATCTCGAGGCAAAAACAACCTCTCTCCCCGTCAAATATCAGGGCACAGTCACACATGTTGCAGCACATGCTTTTCTCTGGACTGTTTGCTTCTGTTTTTTGTACAGAAAAAAAAAAGTAGTTGGTTCAGTTTGTCATATAGGTTGACCTTGTTCATAAAAAGAAAACCTGACTGTGCAGAAGTAACTGGTGAGTAAATACAATGAAAAGGACACTGGAGCACTGCTGACAATCTTTCATTCAAACTATTCTCTTTGCTGTTTTTCAAGAGCTTGATGAAAATGATCAATGATGAAGAGGAAACGGGGAAAAAAATTGTTGGGAAACTGCTCACAATTCTTTTTATATATATATATATATGCTCATTTCGGTTATTTCTCATAACCGACGACCGACGCTCGTTCACCGATTATTAACCGGTTAACGGATATTATTTTAAATGAGAATTGAATTCAAAGGATAAGCGCCTGTGACCCGTTAAAAATAATAATATTAATATCAAAGAT
>JAUMHQ010000069.1:8378421-8390516 GCA_032361165.1 Enteromius paludinosus
GGTTGTCACTTCCTGTACTCAACAACTGTATTCTGCTGCTGTGTGAATGTGGCCAATAAAATGCGATTTTTTTTTGTCAACACAATTTTATATAGGCTATGAGTAGCTAAAATACTGAAATAAATAAATGAAATGACCTTTTAAACCGTTTAACTGATTGTATTAATCGGTTAAACTTCAAATCGGTCGGTTAACGGTCAAAATGAGCATCCCTAATTCATTCATATTTGAAAATACTAAAATGAGATGAACTCTTTTTATAAAAACAGGTTGAAAGAATGAATGAATGATTCATGACTTACAGTTACAACCCACAAAAAATTATGCTCCCTGCCTCTAAATTTATCCAAATTCTTCCCTATTACTTAGTCTGTGAAATTAGTTCTGTGTATTAATTCGTTCAAATTAATAGTTTAATATTAGATTAGAATGTTAAAAAATGAGTACAATTATTATTTTAATGCATTCGGCAGACATTTTCAATTAAAGCAACTTACAGTGCATTCAAAATGTTTTGGTGTCCACACATTCCTTGGGAACAAAACAATGCTTTACTGTTTGAGCTACAGGAAGGCTTATTAAAACTTTAATGAGATGAATTATATACTTATACTATATACCGCAAATAAATATATTCAGTACGTATGTGTATATATATATATATGAGTGTGTGTGTTTCAGTGTTAAATTGACTTACAATAACTTATTTTAATTTCACATGTGAAAAAAAAAATCAGATGTGATGCCTGGATCATAATATCACACATATATTACTTTTCATTTATAATTTTTTTCCATGTCATTTTACTCATAAAGTTATGAATCAAACAAATTTCAAACTTCTCAGAGGACGCATTAATGAAAAACAAAGTGTCAAAATGTAGTTTGCTTTGCAATTTTTAAAGAGGTTGTGAGAGAAACGTGTACGATAGGGATAAAAACCAAGTATGTCTGAAAAACACAAATTCCCATAATCTTCTCAGAGCAAACTAGTCCCAGTCCAAAAAAAGGCTAAAGAATGACGCAACAGGCTCAGATATGTGAAGCAGATAATGCAGCAGAAGAGAGAGGTAAATACATGCGGAGGAGGGGAGCCAGGAGATGGAGGGCTTGTGGCAAATTGCCCCAAGGTTTGAAATGAAACAGTTACTTAATCATTTTTTCTGCTTTCCTCACTTTTCTGCATTCACTTTGTGTCCTTTCACGAAGCCAAGGCCTTACTCCGCACAATGTTAAGGAAAGAAGAAGCGAGATGAAAAACTAGGTGCCTGACAGCTTTTAGCAGGGAATTCATCATTTTTTCCTGTATACATCCAAGTCTGTGAGCAAAGCATCTGTATATGTTTGCGTGTCTTAATCGGGTTGTTTGTGCATCTATGTTTGTTTTGTGGGAATGCGTAGCTGAGCTGTTTTTAATAAATGTGCATGTATAAGTCTCTGAGGATAACTCTGTCTATTTATTTTTAGGTAAACACTGTGCTTCCTGTGCCTGTGGATTGTGGGTAATGGGGTTCTACGGTCTTCTTTCTCAGACATACATTATGCATCGCATCTTCATCAAATCCGCAGCGCTGTAGGTATGGCCCCTAAGGGCCCATCAAACACCATGACCTAAAGCACAAATGGCCCCTTTCTTATACAATAATACTGCATTTCTTAGTCTTTTATGGTGCGGTGGCGTACAGAGGAAATGGACTCCAATTCCCAGAGCACTTGCGGTGGGACTTCTCGCACATGCTCCGTGCATTTGGCAGCTCGAGCTCCATGTGCAGCTGTAATGAGAAGTGCCGGCCCTCGGCACTTAATCAACAGGACAGCAGTTCAACGTGGCCCACTAACATAGCATGAGACGGGTCAATCCTTCCTTCACACTGACGCCTCAAGAGAGTCAGGAAACATTATGGTGCATAAACATTGATCATAACCACACACAGGGGAGGACTGGAGAGATGAGGGAGGGAGAGAGAAAACCAGAGGAAGAGGATGGAAGGAGCTGAATCTGACAGACCGAAGCAATCAGTCTGTGTGTCTGATCTTAGATGCCACTAAATACTGTGTTTAAAAAAAAAAAACAATATGCAAAACTTATCATCTTTTTTAAGAAAAAATAATGGAATGATGATGCCTATCAGAATACAAGTTAGAATGCTGCTATATTTCAAATTAGGAAAGTTAGCTTTTTCTATTTTATACGTTTTTGCTATCATCGCTATATGATATAGTTAAGTAATAACACATAAGCAAGACTGCAAGCTGTTTTCCTGAATATTAGAGCATGAACGTGAACGTGAAGTAAGTCAATATTTAGGGAGTAGACAATGTTTTGTGGGGTTTTTTCTGTTTTACCAAAGAAAAAAGTTCCAAACAAACAAGAGCAGAACATACAGAGCAACACTGTGGTGTTTTGTTCCTAAATTAATCTGTTTGAATTAATCGTTTGAGTCAATGTTTCAATAATCATAAAAAGAGAGTATCTTGCTCAGTTTCTATATTTCTATATCTATTGAATCATATTGAATCAATAGTTTGAATGAATGATTCAGTGCATCACATTAATCTATAAGGTACTTGCTGAATTCTATATTTAAATAAATGACATAAACCAGTATATTTATGATTTATTCATCCTGTAGAATGTTTCAATGTAGGGCTGGGCGATTTGGCCTAAAATCTAAATCTCGATTAATTGAACGTTTTAACTCGATTACGATTGATGAACGATTCTTTTATTTATTTTTTTCCCCCTCATATTTACTGTACAAGATTTGTCAGTGAACTATGCTCACATATTACAAGTGATTTTTGAACGAAGGGTGCATTACTTGATTTTAAAATCTACGATCTATGATTATTTATTAAACATCAATGTTGAACAACTGAAACCAACAGTCACTTTGTTCTTATAAAAAAAGTAAAAATAAATTATTTTCAATGTTTTTCTTCTTAAAAGTAGAAAATAAGCAGTATCTCTTCTAAATACAATAACTCTTGTATATCCTGTAAATAATATTTTAAACAGTGCAATACTTGCATCTTCTGTAAACAAATATTTTATTGTGCAGTGTATCAATGTGAACAACAGATTGTTGTAATGAAAATATATCTCTCCTAAACACGGTTGAGTTGTTCTTAGTGATCTTTTCATGTCACTATATGAACATGAATTTTACTCTTCTTACTAAGAAACACGAGCATGTTAACCTTTTCAAGTTATGTCTTGTACATGTCTGGCAGCGCAGGAAAGATGTGATCGTGACGGTATCTACTGTCGAGAGTTTTAACGAGGTGTTTAAACCCGCTTCGCTCCACTGTAGCCTAGGGAGTCATATCCTTTGTGATGTACAGAGACTGGAAGCGCCTGGCAGAAGCCCCTCCCATGACGTGAATTCGCGTTTGCTATGAAGCGAAGTAAACTCAAAATGTTCAAGCGTCCAACTACGCGTGAATAGCGTGATTTATTTGCGCAAGTTGTGTCTGGTGTGAACGTGGGGTAATGTAACTCCACACACTTTATTGTTTTTAAAAGGAAAGTAATCGAAATAATCGACCTGGAAAAAAAATTGATAGATTCTGAAGGTTCTGAATTTCGATTTCGATTACTTTTCGATTAATTGCCCAGCCCTACTTCAAAGCTCTTTTAGTCAATATCAATTACTCCACTTGGTCCCTCATTCATGTTTTCATGTGTTTAGTACTTACAAAGCATATAATAACAGCCTACTCTGCATGACCATATTTTAGATCTCGTAAAGTCTGCGTAAAATCTAAATTCACTATATTTATTTTGTTAGCTCACATTGAACAGATCGCCCTTGGCGGCACCAATGGTTCTCTATCAGAATGTGTCCACTTCATCCCGACCATATGGAATCTAAAGGTCTTTGAGAGAACAGATGGTCCACTGGAAAAAAAAAAAAAAGTACTACACTAGCAGTAGAGGCCGAGTACACACACTCACAGAAAACACACATGGCTGGCAGTTGCTGGCTGCTATAAGCATACATTAAACCTGATCTTTGTACTCAGGTGTCCAGGCCAAATGCAGGTAGAGGTGGAACGACTGAAGTGAGGTACTGAGTCTGACATATAATGACACAGAAGTGATGATGCAGATACTAATGCAGATAGTAATTCAATTTCTCAAGTCTTTCTTCCCCGTGAAGCACATCTGATTGGATTTACTATAAAGACCAGATTATACGGCCAGGTACTTTAACTGTACTATGTGAAATAGAAACAAAAACATCTAACCCAGACAAACAATAATCCTCAATTGGGTGGGTCGAAACCCAAAAATGGCTTAACACAAATAATACAATGCAACTTGTGGCTTGTGGTAGATAAAGTGTTAACATCCAACAGGGAACGCTGTAGAGATGTACTGCACTTGAGCAAACGGTTTCCATTTTCCAGACATCAGGTACATTCTTTTTTTTTTTTCCTGTAAAGAGTACTGCAGTGTGTTCTGGGCATGATTCGAACGCCGCTGGCAAAAGCCGTGTCTAAAGATGACGAGGATGAAACTGACACTTTGGGTTGTGGGAGAAAGACGCCACTGTTCTGTGCATTAGAGGTGGAGAAAGTGAGAGAAAGAGAGCGAGAGGGAAACGGGTTACAGTGTTACACAGCTACAGTGGTGCTCGCGCCCTGACATACATACTGATTCAATAACGCTCAGGTTTCCTCACAGAGCTGTCGTCTGTAATCTCCTGTAACGCAATACAGTAGCTGATCTTTGAATGAAAGCTTGGTTTACTGAATTCAGTTCAATGAACTTTATAAACAATAACTTTAAACGCGGCCAGCTTAAATGCGTAAAAACTGGAATCATCTAGATATGAGTCAGCATGTATTCATGCATGATTCATTTACTTCTTTCCTTTATGGCAGTACTAAATCGCAGCACTAAAATTTCGCAGAATTCATCAAAGCATGCGATTCCAATAAAAACATGTTCATTTTTGTAAAGTAGATCTTTCTTGACTTTCCTTTTAAAACGCCCACTTTTTATTATCCAATCAATTCCCAATGGGTACAATCAACTTTTACATGCATTTATTTCACACGGAGAATTTCAAGCTGACTGTTTATGTCTCTGGCATAATTTGTATTAAATTAACAGCTTACAGTAACAGCTCAGACGCCACAGGATAGAAAAGGAGAACGTGAGAGATAAAGAAAAGGAAGACTAGAAGGTATAGAGGAAAGAGGTGCTGGAAGATTGCATTACTTCAAGGGCTTTCTGTTACAAAAAGGCCTCAATTAACAAACACACAAAGAACACCTGTGGCCGCACACCTGCAAGTGAGGGCAGTTGGGATATCTCACGCTTAAACGCTCTGTGGTGTGAGCAAACTTGATGTTCACGCGACAAAAGGCAGTTGTGCGATATAAAACAAATGTGTGTCAGTGCTGCAAAAAAATGTGTATCCCTAAACAAGAAGATAAACTGGTAAAGCAAAATTGTAAGAAAAAATATTGCGTATGGAAAAATGAGCGAATATACATTACATTTTGGCATACAAAATGTCAGAAATATTTTAAAAATACACTTCCAAAATACAATATACACTACCAAATTGATTAATTGGCTTTTATAATATTACAAATAATGAATGCTGTTCTTTTTCTATTCATCAAAGAAACCTGAAAAAAAAATTTAAAATCATGATTTGTTTTGCAAAAGTAAGCAGAAGAACTTTTTTTCTTTTTCATAAATATTACTCCCTATATGTTTCTTCAGCACCACATCAGGCATACTAGAATGACATCAGAAGGATCATGTTATGCTAAAGACGCATAAAAATTCAGCTTTGGCAAATTACATTTCTATATACATACATATCTCAAATTATAATTAAGATTTTACTGTATTTATTATTAAATAAATGCAGACTATGTGATAATGAGAGAATTAAAAGGATCCAAGAAGCCCCAGACTTTAGATCAGTAATGTATTCTTTTAAAATAACTTACGCAATATTGCTTAGTTAATTTGTGTTTTAAGGTTGCTTAGTTATTTTATTAGACAGTAAGGCAAAGAAAAATAATCGTACAGACACTAAATCTGTTCAAATCAAGCTTCTTTATCGTTGAAATATTCAAGGTTAAAGAAAATGAGTTCCCCCCAAAACACTGCGTTTCCAAGTCCAGTTTTACAGCTGAGAGGGAAAGAGAAAAAGAGAGAGGGAGTAAGAGGAGAAAGAGATTGACAGATTGGAAGAGAAACAAAAAATGGTAAAGAATGGCGAGTAAAAGGAGGGGCTGTGCACCTGAGACACACGGCGAGGGAGACGCCGCAGGAGGCGAGGGACGCTGAGGGAGTCTGATTAAGTGGTGCTTGAATAGGTTCCATTCTTCCTCAGCACTCTCTATGACTCTGGTTTCACAAGAGGAATGCTGCTTATAGAGTCACACACACACACACACACACACACACACACACACACACACACAGCAAAAAGGCAGTGGCTTTCTGTCAAGTGTATATCGTTCATGGGAGTTAGCGCTCTCTCAGACAAACAGTCACGGCTGGGAGAGTCTGTGAGGCCTCTGGGTCTCGTTCCATCCTGCTTTAGTAAACGTCATGCTGCCATGCCTTCCTCTCTCAACACGCCATCATTTGAACAGATGAGGTAAATATTGTGCCTTCTCCAGTTAACTCACTCCTGCAGGGACCGGCGGTCACCCCCCCCCAATCCCCACATGACCGGCGCAGTACCTCAGACCCTCCTGCAGGGGCCCAAACACAAACAAACACTCGATACGTTTAATCTAAAGGGAAAGAGCAGCAGATCAAAGCGTTGTCAAACCTTCAACGTAACAGATAACAACGTCTCCCTCGGCAGACATGTCAGTACTTGGTCAAGCTAGGATCTGAAGAGATCGTCTTGTTCAGGTACACTGCATCCTGTCCTTTATTCGCCGCAATTGGCCTACTAAATCTGCAGTAACACGCAGAAATTACAGATGAGCAATACAATGCAGATAGACATATATCTACATACTGTCACACCACATCTGCTCCCAGAAGAATTACAAAAACGCTGGTGAATGTCAAATATTTCTTATGTAACACTATAATTATGTTTGTTTTGCCAACTACATAACCTTCAAAAAGCTTTCCATATTTTACTTATTTATTTTTATTAATTGGTTACAGAAGTATTTCATCATTGTTTATTATTATGAATAACAAATATTTATATGTAATTAAATTATAAAGTTTAAAACCAATAAAGTAACATTTCCCACATTAATGCTGCAAAATAAAAATAAGCATACAACTAGGGCTGAGCGACTAATCATATCGCAGTCGCGATGTCAGCCTATGTGATTACATTACAGCAAATGTTGCGATTATATTAAATAAACAAATGCATTCGTGGACGTAACAAGACATTCATTCTTGCGTTCACACCAGAAGCGAATGAAGCATTAAGCACGAGTGATTTACATGTTAAGTCAATGCAAAGACGTAATTAGACATCCTGCAGCGTGATTCGCGCGAATTCAGAGGCGTGTTAAACGCGCTGGTTTTACACTGC
Source organism: Enteromius paludinosus (assembly GCA_032361165.1). NCBI lineage: Eukaryota > Metazoa > Chordata > Actinopteri > Cypriniformes > Cyprinidae > Enteromius > Enteromius paludinosus. Next base: position 8,385,969 of record JAUMHQ010000069.1, read on the forward strand.
ACGAATAAGCAGCGCGTAAGCGGCGCAGATTGTGTCCCATACTGGCAGCTTGTACTGCAGCCAGCTATAGCCACGCATCTTTCCGTCAAGCGTTCTTCTCCAAACATTGTGTGCCATATGCTTTGATTTATGTCATTTCTCTACACCTGTTACGCGCTTCTGCGCCGCCCCTGTGTGCTCTCATCCGTTAACATGGGCGCCGAAATAAAAACGCGCTGACGCATGCAGTGTGAAACCGGTGTAAACGCAACATGTTCAAGCGTTCAACTACACGCGAATAGCGAGATATATTCGCCCAAGTCGCCTCAGGTGGGAATACACTTTTAACAAAGAGGGATTTGAGAAAATGATTGGCACACTGAGATACCAAAAGAAATATACTAAGTATGTGTTACATCCTGCTAAAATGTTTTGGGACAACATGTAAAAATATAAAAATGGGTATTTGTTTTATTTATCTGTACTTTTGACTTTTTAATTTTATTTCAATGTTAATTAAATGTAATTTAATTCAGTAATGTAAAGATGTTACTGTTATTTAATTTTGTACAATTTAGTTTTGATTTGTTGTTGCTAGATTGCACCGTATACTGTATCTCAGTTGAGAAATGCAGATTTCAGCATTCTGTGTGTGCATTTTCCTCGATAACAAGCAAGTTGAGTCAAAGCACTTATATATCGTATCGGAATCGCAAATCGCAATTTTGACCTTAATAATCGCAATCGCACATTTTTCCCAAATCGTGCAGCCCTACATACAACTATAATATCTTATAAGAAGATAGATTTGTTAATAATTCTCAATAACAATCTGAAAAGATGGAAGGTTCGTGTGGAGCAGTATTAACTGCGAACTGAGCCGCTCAGACACAAAACACCAGATCATGAGCTGCATGGATCTAAATTAACTCCAGGCCAAGGTTGTTAGGTCTTTAAAAAAAATAATAAAACAACAACAACCCAATTGCAATTCAAATCTAGTTCAAAAGTAGTACAATTGTGTTTTTTTCTCCCCACTGTTTTCCACTATGTCACAGCACCAAAATATGGGGGAGAGATCACTTTAACCCACAGCAACAGTCTGAGATAAAAGTAGCCCAATTTGCACACTTGGCAACCCTGCTCCAGGAGGAACCAGGAGCATGTTGTTCAAGAGCCACGGTTTTCATTTTCCCTTGTCTCTTTGTAGATAGAAAACGCTAATGGACCTGAATGCAATAATACACAGACCAACAATGAATGCACACACTGCTAATATCTAGTTTGCCATTTATAAGGCAAAACAATGCCCGCATTAGCATTTCTTAAGATTCAACACGGTTAATGTTACGCAAGCTTATTGCGAGACTGCCACCAGCCTTGGCTGCTTCCCATAATCTCATTTGCGTCGTACTACTGTAGCAACAATCATAGAAAAAAGGGGAAACACACACGACACAGTGCATATCTGACTATTTACCAAAGGGGGAAGTTTCATTGTTGTGGTTTACTATATATTACTATATACTAGATATTGTCTCATTGTGTGAGGAGTTGAACATTTGTTCCCATTTGTTCACCTACAGACACACCATCACACACACAATCCCACCATGTAGATTAAAAGAACACGTTCCAACTCTGTCTCTTCCTCAAATGTTCTCTCACCTCCACTACACACCAGCTGTTCACACTAATGAGCATTTCATCAATGAATGAATTATTGCTCATCACACAATTAATGGGCAATTTTGCTTGAATTTAGAAATAAACCGCAGATGTTCTCGGGTTACTCTGAAGCTGAAAATGGAGATGTTTTTCTAAGAGTATGAGAGAAGGAACAAAGAACAGAGTCAGAGAGAAAGTCTAGAGGACAGATTTATAATGTCGTAGCATCACTTTGACAGATCTGCTGCGAGTTGTGCCTGTATACACTATGAAAAACTAGTGGCAAACAGAACTGGTGCTTCTAGTAAAAAAAAAAAAAAAGAAGTAGACACATCCTTCAGAAACTGCAAACAGCATTTTCAATTTACAAGCTGGGATTAACAAAAAAGAAAATGCTCTCAAACAAACCTTTGAACGTGTATGGACACTAAAGTAATGCATCCTGATGATATGAAGGTTCAAAAATTAACCAGTTAGCATTAAACCAATTATTGTCTTACTGAATCATACTGGCCAGTACGCTATGCCATTTTTATTATTTTTTCATCACTTTGTCTGTCAACAATTCTTAAGATTCCGTCTCCATTGATAATCACTCTACAAATCTTTTGGTTAATACCTGTAGAACGATGAACAAAAACAATATAGAGCATTTATTTCAATAAGCATGAGCACTTCCTTTGGATAACCTTTACAAACTAATTCTTTAAGACATCTAGTCAGATTGTTTTTTCCATAAAAGCTCAAAAATAAGCTAATGAAGCCTTTTTACATCCATTTATAGGAAATTATGAAGAGATTTATAATGTGACATACAGACGGCTTAGTCTGGGTGGATCTACTCGTCATAACATTCTGCTATGTTGATTAATGTTAACCACTTTCTTTGGCACTTTAACGTCATTTACAACACCAATTATTAAATCCTGACAAAATAAAAACAAAAATGCATGCCTCAACATATGACCTGTGTTTACTGCTTCATATGCTCCACACTGGGGGTGCATAAACAGGAACTGACAGCTGTGGTTAGGCTCATGTCAAAACTCTTTGCATGTTGGGTTTGTAATGCACCATTCGAAGATGCCATGAATGCAAATGGTGGCAACCTTGACATTATAACCAGTTCTGGCCAGGTGTGCTGACAAACAGGTTAAACAGGTGTTGATAAATTATGCATTACTGAACATAGCCTCAACAAAGTATACCCACACACAAGTCCTGGCATTTTACTCTCATTAACATTAGTGTGCACTCACAATGAATTTAGTTCATTTACCTTACCACACATTCTTTTTCATTATAAATAGATTAATAAAAAACTACTATTACTATAACTATTACAGATATAATTGATTAAAACCTCACATTATGTGTTGGTATAAAAATGAAGCAAAACATTAAATGTTGACCTCACTTTTTAAAAGGCCTTTTGTAAAAATGAAACACTTTAACATTTTTTTTAATAAAATTTGCCTATTTATTCATTTATGTATTTATTTTTAAATGTTGCATTTGTTTTGTGTGTGTGTGTGTGTGTGTGTGTGTGTGTGTGTGTGTGTGTGTGTGTGTGTGTGTGAGAGATGCAAGATATGTTTGTATCATTTACAGATCTGAAATTATCTGATATTAGACATTAAGTAATCTTTTAGTGAAACTAAATATTTAAATGCAAAAAGAATTCCAATAATTAATCGCGAAAAAATTGCATACAAAATTAGTTTTTGTTTGCATAATATATGTGTGTTCTGTGAATATTTATCATGTATATATATAAATATATATGTATAAAAAAAAATACACACACACAGTATACATTTTGAAAACGTTAACATGTATTTATATGTCTATTTTTATATGAATATAGTTTATATTATAAATAAATATATTTAAAATATAAACATAACATATTTTTCTGAAATATATGCATACATACATAAATATACACAGCACACACACATATATTATACAAACAAAAACTTTTCTTTTGGATGCCATTAATCGTTCATTCAAAAACATCCATCCATGATCCAGTTAGCTGCAATATAAAGGAATGAATATTCCATCCACAAACAGAGAAGGAAACAGGAGGGGAGCGGCTGAAAAGTAAAAAGATTAGCAAAGTCAAGCTGAAGGTACATAATGGATTATTCCATATGATTAGAAAAACCATGCTAAATCATTCAGAGTGAGACCAGGAACATGAATTAAGAAAGTAAACAGTTGATTTTCATTTCATGTTGACTTTAAGTGCAAACACACTGCAAGAGGGAGCCGATAAACAGGCCTTGTGTGTGAGCATGCATGCATGCACGGTGCCTGTGTAGCTTCAGCCCAGCAATAAAAGGATCCTATGTACTGAATAAAACATCTGAGCTCCTCGACAGGGCACTAAGTTCCCCGTGAGCAGCCTCGGCTTTGATGCCCCATGCTGCTACATACATCTTACAATCTGTGGTTACACTTGCCTTTTCATGTTTCACCACATCCTGCTTTATATCACCCCCCTCTGCTCTGACAGGTAGCTTCATGACGCTAAACCCTGAAACGTTGCTGAGGAACTATGATAAACTGCCAGAAGAAAATTACACTGTCAGTGATTCTGCTACATCAGAGGAAGTAACATCCATCGACTATGAGTCATCAGTAATCCTGGAGTTTCTTACGGGGCCAGGCTACACCTGTGTTTGCTAGGGGTGGCACAGTTCACAAAACCCACGGTTCGGTTTGTATCACGGTTTTCAGTTCGGTAAGGTTCTTGTTATTTTTTCTTCTAATCTTTAACACGCCAGAAATGTACTTTAGCATATGATATATAGCTTAATATCCACAACTTAGGATACAGTATTTAAAAAGTTATATCATGTAATCATGCGTAAACTGAATTTGACTTGACTTAAA
>JAUMHQ010000069.1:8414262-8426156 GCA_032361165.1 Enteromius paludinosus
GTGCGATGCAAGATTTTAAACCATGACGTCTTAGTGTATTACTGATAGTAGCCTTGGAAACGATGGTCCCAGCTCTTTTTCCGGCATTGACCAGCTCCTCCCTTGTAGTTCTGGGCTGATTCTTTACCATTCTTAGCTGCTTGGCAATTGCCCCGTTGCCCTTTCCAGATTTGGGAAGGTGTACAATTTTGTCTCGTGTCTTTTGAAAGCTCTTTGGTTTTTTGAGTTCAAACAGATGCCATTAATACAGGTAACGAGTGCCTCTTAAAGGTGCAGTGTGTAATTTTTAGCGGCATCTAGCGGGTAGAATTCAAATTTCAACCAACGGCTAAGTCCACCCTCTCACCGCGCCCTTTCGAAACGCATACAGAAGCTATGGAAGCTGACACAGGACAAAAATGTAGTCATGGTGACGACGACAAAAATGTTCAACGTGGCGACGACACGAGCGGCCTCTTAAAACACCAAGAAGAAGTAGAACAATGTACTGACGAAACGTGCTCTGTAGAAGTTTGTCCGTTTAGGGCTATTATAGAAACATGGCGGCACTAAATGGTGACTTCCATGTAAGGGGACATGAGGTGTATGTAGATATAAATTGCTCGTTCTAAGGTTATAAAATCATACCAGCTGATTATGTAAGGTCTTTACACACTTCTGAAAACATAGTTTTGCATGTTATATTGCATTTCTGCCAATAATATTACACACTGCACTTTTAAAGAAAAAGTTATAGGTCTGTGAGAGCCAGAAATCTTGCTTGATCAAATACTTACTTTACAGAGGAATTTACCAATTAATTCATTCCAAATCCTACAATGTGATTTTCTGGATTTCTTTTTTAATTTGGCTTTGATAGTTGAGGAATACCTATGATGAAAATTACAGGCCTCATCTTTTTAAGTGGGAGAACAATTGGTGGCTGACTTTTTTGCCCCACTGCATATGTAAATATATATATATATATATATATATACACACATATAAATTTAATGAAATAAATAAAATAAGTATAATAAAGTGAGTAAAATTAAAAAAGTAAACTAAAATAAAAAGGAGAAAATTGTTCAAAATATTAATAAAAATATAGAAAATGTAATTTATGTAATTTAGTATTTCTCCGTGTGTTTTTAGATTCCACGCAACACAGTGTTTAATTACACAGGCAGGCTAATGCCTGTTCTATTTTGAGCCTGCTGATCTCTGCAAGTCCTGCCTTGCTTTGTGTCTATACACGTTTTCTTCAGAATGTGCAAGAATCCAAAAGTCCGTGATTTCCCTCATTTTGAGGACAATGGAGAGCTGCAAATATCAACAAAACAATCAACCTGATGTGACCTGATTTCATTTCACACATACAAAACAAAAGCAGCACAACTACAATTTTGATTACACCTTACACCGGATGTTCTCAATCGCTGATCATCTGAACCATACCAACCCCACATACACCACGAATGTGCCGAGCTTCATAATGAATCTGCGTTTCCCTAAAACCTGGCTGCAGATCTTCTACCACACTCAGCAGCTTTCAAATAAATACACATTACGACAAGATGCAGACATTCCCAACCGGCCAGCCAATCGGACGCTTGCATGTGAATGAAACCTGCATTTACAGTAAAGAGTTGTAAAATGTTCTATATAAAACACAGTCTGTCTGTGCCTTTCCAAGTGATTTGGCTGCTGTTTTATTTTGATTTGCACTTGTGATTACACATGCTGCACAGGCATGCCGCCACACCTCCACGTGGAACATCACACACACACCCCATTAACTTTATCACACATACACCACACAAAAAATGTAAAAACATGAAAGCGCACATGGTTCTTTGGATTTTTTGGGAAAGTTATGGTTTGCTCATATTAGACATTTACTGATGTCTGTTTCCAGAATGCTCAAAATTTTAAGCATTGATTATAAAAAAAAAAATTTAAATAATGAAAATAACTGAAGGATTAAAAAATTGTGCTTTAAAATGATAAATCATATCCAATATAAATGAGTTTGTTTACATATGGTAATATATTAATGTGTACTGTGAAATACAGTTACAAAAAAAATTAGAAGCGTAACAGATACTTGAGGATGACTTTACATTTTAATAGCAGTCTTTTTATGTTTAATATAGTCACAGTCACTAGTCCACATCATATGACTGTATGAAGTTTACATGTTGTGATTAATGATTAATTGATTAATCACAATACTGAAATGTAGTTGCAAAAAAGTGTTGTCAAACTGTAACTGGTTAAATAACTTTTTTCTTATAACAAAAAGAACTGAACATTTACATAAAATACACACAGTTCACACAGATTAAAATAGTGTAAAAAAACAGTGACAAAACTCATATTTAGAAGATATAAGAATTCAATGCTTTTTTAATGTTACCTCTTAGCTTCTTATCAATCCTTCTGACCAATCAAATTGGTCCTTTGTTCACAATGCTAGTATTCATTGTACTACGAATAGATAGCACGATAGAACGATTCAGACAGTGTAAATATGTTTTCGATTGGGGCAAATGAGGTCTGGGTTTGTATTGTTTTACCCAAATCATGGCAGCACGCACAGTGTGTCTCTGAACCGAACTTTGGCTCTAGTCCAGAGGGGATCATATGTTTGAGTCTGCATATACAGTATTAACCACTTTTAAAACTACACAGCCTCAGAATGATAGTTGCACCAACAAAGTGCTATTAAATATTGCTATTATTAACGATTAATGAATGTTTGGAAGAATTCACTGTATTTTGAAGTGCCCAGGATAACAATATTGTGCATATTCATTAACGTAATATATACTGGCACATGTCCTTTAGGTATGAAGCCCTAAATCTTAAACTTTCGCAAATTCTGTGACATTTTGTGCTGTACAGTAAATTCCATTTTTATGACTGGATTCCTTAATTCCGTCTGCCCTACAGACAGAAGACCGCCGGACCGCCACCGTCTACTCTCTCATGAACCGCATGTCTGTGGGAACGAGAGTTCAAGCTTGAGTTTATCCTTCAGAACATAATGTACAGTCATCTGTCAGTGAGCTATGAGAAGGAAGTGATGTCAAATGCGACCAAGCAGAGAAAACCAAACACCGAGATGGGGAAAAAAGGCTCGAAGAGCTTGTTTATGTCATACTAGTGAAACTCTACAAATCCATTTCATTATTGGAAACTAATTCAGAGCATTCGCCTGTTCTTTAATAAGCTGGCGCAGGTCTTGCAAGAGTATTGTTTGATTAATAATGCACTTTGAGGATGAGCCTAGAGTTTTGATCTGAACTGCGTGGGCCGCCGCTACACGGGAGACGCGTCATAACTCCATCTAATGGGAACATGACTAATGCGCTACCTCCAGCGAGAGGTGTAAGATAGAGAGTGAAAAATCGAAAGGAAGAGAGATAAAGAGCAACAGGCTTCTCTTGTTCTGGTTCAAGACCTCTTTGGGTCGATCCCAAACTCCCACGGCCAGGGGCCTTAAGCTCTTTAGATCATTCGAACACAAACACGGACGCTCCTCAGGGACACCGGCACACGGCGCACATCCTGTAGACGGCTCTTTCAAATATCTGTGGTTTGTTTGGTCTGGAGAACGGATGTGAAAGAGTGCATGATGGGAGTTTAAGTCTTGAAAGAAGGGCCTAAGAGCGTTGGCAAAAGAAAAGCTTTAATGAAGTACTATCCTGAGGTCATTTCGAATGGGATATATCATGCCATACGTATGTGTTCATTGCATTACACAGAGGACAGTTTAATGATTAATGTTGCTAGCATAAGAGGCTGTTATCTGGAGGGTTTACAGCGGTCTGAGGGAAGGGCAGTACCAGGGGAAAGGGAAGGACACGTATGGTTCGATCTTCTCTGCTGTAATTCGCCCTGAGATATTCCCATCCGCCCTCCCCTCCGCTTATGGTACATTCCACTTCATAATGACCTTCCACCCTGACACCAGCCACCACTAAGCCCTCCATGCTGCCTCCGTCTAAAGGACAAATATACACACACATCGTAAACATGCAAATAACACCTTCGTAATCCACCACACAAAGTAAAGTGACATCTCTGGAAAGCAATGTGCATGTGTGCAGACATATATATTATATATATATATACACACACAGCAGGGTTGTCACAATACCAACTTGTCAGTAGCTGATCCTTAAAAAACCACAATAATAAAGGCAAATTATGTAAAACAATACATTAAAAATATTATTTTAAATACATATTGAATAGAAAACAAATGATAACACAAATTTAATTTACAACATTTAAATGAGATAAATTATTTATTAAATAATACCACAATCTGTTCATATTAATACTTGAAAACACAAAATGATGAATGTTGTTAAGAATATATAATATATAAGTCATAAAATAGTAATAAAAATTATTAGATCATTTATAAAAAAAGAAGAAAAAGGTTATATATGCATAGATTAAAACTCAAATTTGAATTTGTGCTGTCAAATCAATTAATTGCATCCAAAATATAAGTTTGAAATTACATAATGTGTTTAAACTGTGTATATTTATGTTAATTTATATATATACATACACATATGTATACATTCCAGAAATGTTCATATTTACACATGATTTACATTATACATATATAATATCAATACTTATTACATATATGCAAGTGTGTGTGTACATTTACATATAAATATGCACAGTTCACATGAATTCAATTGTGTAAACAAAAACTTTTATTTTGGATGTGATTGATCATGTTTACTCTATTAGACAGCACAAATTTATTTATGCTATTGCATATTAGATATATTAGATACAATACAAATAAACAACTCTCTATTCATCACACAGAATCCCAAGTTTACTCTTGACACAGCAAAGTTCCTTTGTGTGGCCTGCATATGCAATTCCATGTTTGTGTGTATAAAAATTCAGCCATGGTGTCATTACAAGGGCATGGCTTGGGCCCAAGTCAAAGAAGCGATTCAGCCAGGGAACAAATGCATCATGAGCAGCAATCAAAGAGGAGGCAAGAGAATAGGCAGAGTATGAGTGAGATAGCATAACAGACAGAGAAAGTGTGCATGTTTGTCTGAAGGAAGAGACAAGGCCACGTTGAGTAGCAAACCACAGCTGGGCAGCTCTAGGCCGTGAGTATGTTAGCTCAGGGTTAGGGGCTGGGCAGGGGCGGGGGGAAAACAATGCAGTCAGGCTTGTCAAAAGTCTAATTTATGGCCGGGCATCCAGCGAGCAGCAATTTGGCTTACAGTTCTCTCGCACGGGGGATGGGAGAGAGAACGATACGCGTAGAGGCTCTATGTGTAAATGTGGCGATTGTGCTCATGACGGAAAGGAGAAGAGAGAGCGAGAGACAGAGAGGAAGAGAGAATTTGGGGTTTGTGTGGTTGGACCAGTTTCGAGAATCTCTGCTTTGCTGGCACGAGATTTAACTGATCGAATGTAAATACAGCAAAAAAAAAAATCACTCGAATACACATAGCAGTGAAGAGCCTAAATAAAATCCCATTTACTGTTTGGAAGCACCCCGCCCTTCAGCAAAGTCATTATTAAAGAGTTATTGACAGGAAAACTGACTGGCTGTTTGGAATAGTAAATCCTTGTTTAGCTTTTCCAAATGGATGTACAAGAAACAGACAAAGCTGCTAATTAATCCAGTTACAACGTCTGCTTTAAATATACTCTACATTGTAGAGGAAATACAGAGTGGGCTTAAATCTGAGCTGTCGTCGAAAATAATCATTAAGACCCAGACTAAGAATAAAAGAGGGATCCAAATTTGGATTTTACCTGCTTTAAAATATACTGATCTGCTTTAGTGACTGACAGCAGAAGCTCTGGGAACCTTGGCAGCTTTGAATGGCCAAAGACCACCCAGGAGGCCATATGACCGACAAGTAAAGCTACCACCGTGCCATGTTTGTGGAATTGTGTATAAAATTCTCTGACGTATTTTAACGTCGCACCGCACCACGCCGCTCGGGTCCGATGTAGACACGTTCACCAGACTGTCACACCCTAAAGTTCTTTATTTGAAGCACAATTGTTGGTGCTTAAAGAAGTTTCGAATGGATCAGGCCTTAACATAACATTCTCAATGAAAAAGCTGTCAATCTTCATCCGCTTATCCAAACTCGTCGCACTCTAGAGCCCTGCCATACTCTTCAGACATGAAAATCTGAGGCTGAGACTAGGTCTCTACGAGCTAAAACTTCATCAAGTCTGTTTTTGCTGCGTGTTTTAAAGTGAAGTGCACATACGGCTCCAGTTCACAGTGAATGAATGCAGTGAATTAGCTAGTTAGACTTTATTCTCAAGCTCTATTTCAATCCACTTTGTGGCATGCTCAGGATCCATGACAGTATGACTTCTTTTAGAAGCCATAGCATACACTAGGTGATGAGACGGATTAAGTTTTTGGAACAGGGTAACAGGATCTGTTCCAAAACTTAGTGAGCCTGCCTAGTGCCTACAAGAGCATCTGTCCTCTATGCCAGCATCATAACTGAAACAGAGCCTCATAAGTGTCCAATTTGGAACGCTCTCCATAGGCAGCAATTCAAACCGTGCTCTGTACTACTTACAGAGATCATCACGGTCCGTACTGGAATTACTTTCTGAGGGAATATACACAATTACATCCAACTTCATTCAATGGGCTATATTTAGAGGCAGCCAATGAAGTATCTAGCGTGTGGAACGACCTGTGCTTTGGTAATGCACCAATATCCTGCAAAGTTTAGATAAAACGTACCAGCCTTAAAGTTTCTGGTGATCCTGAAGACTTTGATTAGCTGGTCTAGTTGTGTTCAGTTAGGGTTAAAGTTCAATTCCCATACTAGGAATTTGTTCTCTGCGTTTAACCCATCCAAGTGCACACACACAGCAGTGAGAAGAGATAAAGCACACACACACACACACACATCGTGAACACACGCCCAGAGCAGTGGGCAGCCTTGCTCAAAGGTCTCACCTCAGTCGTGGTATTGAAGGTGGAGAAAGCTCTGGTTATTCACTAACCTCACAACCTTTGGGTTACAAGTCCAACTCCCTTTCCATTAGGCCACGACTGCCCCTAGAAGGTGACTCTCCAAAAAGAGGACCAAACCACCTAATTAGCCAACGATACAGACAGTAACATTCTGATGAATATGACAGCTGCAGTATTCGGTCTGGCTGTCATGCTAATTTTTGATGAGGCTAGTCACTACCAGGGGACGCTTAAAGTCTGTCCTCCCTGTCCACACATTTTAACCTCTGTCCAGTGGGACGCCTGCAGCGCCTTGAGCGAGCAGCCTTCCTCACACCCCTCAATCAAGCCACTGCGTCAAGCCTAATCATCTTCCCACCACTGTGATGAGGACAAACACTGCTGCAAACAACCAAATTCACAGCAGAGATCGTGACAACACAAGCAATTTCCTCAGCAGACGTCCCTAGCCCTGAATCTTCTGCTTGATAGCTGTCCCAGCCAGACCTTTGTCAAAGGAAAATTAAAAAAAACTCCTCACATCAAACACTGTCACCCTGAGTGCATTAACCCTGCTTCACTAGGCCGCTGTATTAGGTGGTGCGCTTTCACAACTCGCCTCTGGGAAGCATCACAGCACCCAATAAAAATCCATACTCATTCACATATCCGTATCAACTAACGAGGGCAAACAGGGTCATGTGACTAACACTGAGCCCCCATATGCAGTGTAATGTCAAAATCCACTAACCAGGACAGACATTATAAGGAAGAACAAGAAAAGATTATTGACAAAGAAAGGAAGGCGAGGTGGGACGGACAAGCTGAACTCTATAGAGGGATTACTGTGACCGACCAATGGAGTCAATGAAAGGAACCAGTAGAATGAGCATGAAAAAGAAAGGGGGAAAAAGGCCTGCGGGAGGGAAAGACCCAGAGATAGCAGCCGTCACACTGTTATATAATAACAATAGTCATTATAGTCAATTCCAGATTGTAAGGAGCCTGAATTTGCTGGAGTTATTCTGCCTCATCTGAGAAAAACTTGACCATTATTATTATTATTTATATTGGTTCAACTTGATACAACTTGATACTTGAGGATTGGGGAAAAGCCCACAATGCTATTGACACTGTAAACATTGATTTCATATTCAATCCTAAGGGGCCAATGAAAACAAATGAACACTCTTACATGCATGTCAGTGCATACTGCAAACACACATGCACTAGAAGATCCAACAGAGCTCCCTTTGGACTGAGGCAGTATCTTTTGACTGTTGTTCCATGCCAAACAGAGACACATATGCACACAAGACTACAGAATACTTGTTTGTGTGAATGCAAGTGTGTAGGTTCAGTCATGGGGACTGGCATTCAGATCCCACTGCTTGTATTCCAGGGCTGGAGTGAGACAGCCAGTAGCAAGTTGACCAAAAAGAAAATAGGAAATTGTCATTATTGGCTCACTGTCATGTCAAAACCACCATATAACTCAATAGTAGAACTTTATTTTAAGCACCAGTTCTTCCTACTAACTAGATGCTTATTATAGAATGCATATTACTTGCATAATGGCTGTTTATTAGTACTTACCAAATGTTACTGCCTTATTCTGCTTGAACATACAATCATACAATCTTATCCATAAACCATAATCCTACTCCATATCTAAACTTAACAACTACCTTGCTAACTATAAATAAGCAGCAAATTAAAGCATTCCAGGACATTCCTGGGTCTAAAGAGACCAAATCTGATAAAGGTCCATACAAGAAAATGGAGAGGAATTAATAATGAATATGTGACGGCACAATACATACTACCTTTGTGATCAGGAAGATTTTTTTAAAAAGTCTCATGCTCAGCAAAACAGCATTTATTTAATAATAAATAAATTAAAAGTAATATTGTGAGATATTGGAATTAATTTTTAAATAACTGTTGTCTATTTTAAAACATTTAAAAATTACATTTTTTGTGCAACGGCAAAGCTGTGTCACATGATCCTTCCTGCTGCTTAAGAATTAGTACTTACTAATATACAATGATTTTTTTATTATTTTTTGAGGAACAGAACATTCTGAATAACATTTATTTGAAATGGAAATCTCCTAAAAACAGGGCTCCAGTCAGAAAAAAATCCAGCGAGATAAGAAAAAAAAACTTATCTCAAATTATTTTTTAGGTGCCACAGAATAAAAGTGATTTTATTTATTTATTTATTTTAAACATTTTGACATTTTCAATCTTCCTGTCATGTGTTAATGCATTTTTACTTTATTTATCTGCATTTTAATCCATCTTGCAGATTAATTAGCCCAAATTATTATATATATATATAAAAATTACAGACAATCAGATATGTCTAATCAAAAACATGTTCAAATATGTTCTAATTATCAATAAAAGATTTTTATTTCACTACTTACAGGGTAAATTTAATTCAAGGCGTTAAAAAGATTGCGCATGCTGCATTAACAGAACACAGCATAAGATCTCGCTCATGACAGCATTGTGTCGTTAACGATTTTGCCTATATCCACACAGCTGTTAAAGTTTGTTCAAGTTGTGTACGAAATAATAGACACTGCTTTTGTCCTTTTTTCTCTTTGCACGTCTCCGTCATTTTGATCACAGCTGAGCTTTGTTTAGTAGGGATTTCAGTGGAGATGAGGAATGTTTTTCCATTAAAACTTTGATGCGCATCGTCTCAGTTTAATACGTGAACATAAAAAATGTGAATGCAACAATCAGGGAATTTTTTAAGTCATAACATGTAAATCTACATAGTCGCCAGTGGTGACCTCAGCAAAAACTTCACTCGCAAATTCATATTTTTGTTCGCAATGGCAAACAATTTTAATCGCAGTCTGGAGCCCTGTAATAATCATATTGTCTTTACTGTCACGTCTGATAAATCTAATACATCCTTGCTGAATATAATTATTTAAAAAATAATGTTCCTTGTTTGAGTTTCAAATCCATAGTAAGTAAATAATGATAGAATTTCCCTTTTTTGTGTGAAATATTTCTTTAAGTCACTGTAGACTGTCCTTCAGATGTCTGAATAATGAGCGTTAATCCATTTAGTCTGACATTTTCGTTGCTTCTTTATTTAAATCTTGTTCTTGGGATGTGTTCAGTGATGCAGCACAGATCTTATGTTTCTTGCAGTCTTCATTGGAGCTGAACAGCTGACAGCATCCTTGTTGGCTGATCGCGTGCAACATCTCTTCTTTTAACATGATTTGTCAACGTCGTGAAAAGTGACTTAAAAAAATATGCTTTATTTAGACTCCTATTAAACCAGATGGCACCAGGTATTCTTCTATGACAAAGTTCTCACATTAACCTTCATGCTATATGCAAATTCAAACACACCAAAGTGAGCAGAAAGAGAAGATAACTAATAAGGACCGAGAGAGAACGCCCAAATGTATTCTCATCACAACATATTCCTTTCAAAACACAAAGACCAACCACCCAGAAACCCATCAGAAACACACAGTGACACCCAACTGGATAAAAATGCAGTCCACCAAGAGCTTTTTTTAACACCACTGACAATACATCCTGAATGCACTGACAGGCTCCTTGCACCTCCATAAATTTATCTGTAAAAGTGTGTACGTCCATGCGAGCAGGACAGTACATCACACTATGCACTAGCTCTCTGCAGCTCCATGTGACAGCTCAGTCACATGCAGTAAATCGGCACACACTGAGAATGTGTGAAAGACACCCAGTGCGTGAGTGACAGAGAAAGAGGGTGACAAAAATAAGGGAGGCGCACCTCCTCCCAGCTGTGATACCAAAACCAAACATCATAGTAAGGAAAAACCTCATTTACATTGGCTGACTAGAACGCAGAAGGTTCTTCAGGTTTCTCTCAGGCTATAGAAAGAAACGCTGTCTTCTGCAAAGCTGTCAGGTTCTCAAAGATGCGTTTCTCTCTGTGTGTTCTACAAAAAGTTGAGTTCCACAAACGGTGATTTGCAGCAGATTAATGTCCCTATTAAGGTGTTAATTAACGTTATAATAGCACACATCCTTCCCAGGGCTGGGGAGTGCTACTAAGGTCCTTTCACATTGAGCCTGAAATCCGTTTTTTTTTTTTTTTCCTATTAAATTGTTTACAGATGCAAAAATGCAGAAAATCTAAACTGATCCTAATTGTTTTTTTAATGATGGAGAAAAGTTTTGGAGGCAGTGTATAAACACAATTGACACAATTCACAGCTTACAGCCACCAGATGGCTGGTATTATTGCTGTTGTTACTATTATTTTCAATTTTATCTAAAAAAAAATACCATGAGTAATGAGTCATTGTAAATGCCACAAGCCACCTTTATAATGTACACCTCTATAATGTACTTTAAGTGCTCTATTTCTATGCCCTAATTTTATATTTGCTTATATGCTTTAAGTGATTCTTTAGTACTTAAGATCATCCAAGTGTACTTAACTGTGCTATTTTAAGACACCATGGACTTTTAACATACTATCTCTGTATATAAAGTATATTTAATTGGAACCCACTCAAGTGTAAGTTCATGTCCAAAATAGCACACTTAGATCATCTTAAGTTTACCCTAAAAAAGTACTAAATAATCACTTTTAGTATTCCCTCGGGCTTCCCTGTGTACGCGTGCTTTGGCGTAGATTGCGCAAATCCCGGAAGTGTTTTTTTTTTTAAGTTCACAACAGATCACTTCCAGCGTTCGCGAGCATGCGTATTCGGCGTTTGAGTCTCCAAAGCGCGTTCACAACAGATCACTTCCGGGATTTGCGCAATCTACGCCAAAGGGCGTACACAGGGAAGCCCGAGACGGATTTTACATGGGTGTCTGTCAGAGGTAAAAAATTATATAAATACTGTTCAGTTTCTCACAACAACCGATCGTTTCGTGTCTT
>JAUMHQ010000069.1:8437622-8454452 GCA_032361165.1 Enteromius paludinosus
TCAAGTCAGCCGACCTGCTATATCTAACTGATTCTGAACGAACTCGTCTTTGAGATGAACGTTTTCTAATGCATTTTAGTCAATAAAATGTTAATACAATAGTACATAATTTGACCATTAATTTTGTGACATTTTAGGGGAAGCTGAGCTTCCCTTGCAGTCTTAAAGAAATCGCCACTGATGTGGACATGTTAAAAACTAGGTACACTGAGGTATAGGCTGGTCCGCTATATATGTTTGACTATGGGACTTTGAAATATCAGAATTTAAGCCTTACCTTTATCTCTCAGGACTGTTGAATCTTTTCTTGAAGTTTTGGCTTGGGGTCCTTCACACGCGGCAGCAGCACATTCCACCGCATCAATAACATGGGACTGCCCGCGGATGTGCCTGACTTTAAATCGGCGCTACTAAACAAAGATATCGGCCGATGCCGATATATAAAAAAATGACAAATATCGGCGCGATATATCGGTCGACCTCTACTTTGAAGCCACAACCAATTCCAGCTGCATTTCAACCCAGCATCCAGCTGTTTAACCAGAGCTTTATTGTTCTGCCCCAACACACTAAAATAATGTTTGTATTAGCGTTAACGATACTTTAGCATTAAATGTAACTTACTCTATTAAGGGTACATCTAAAAACGAGTGAAAAACGCGAGGCGCATCACTTCCTCCACCAATTTCAAAGCACTTGGGCTTTCGCGCTTCTGTAGCGTCTGCAACCATGAAGGCGCTTGTCAGTTCTAAAAGCATTTCTGATTTTGATTTTAAACTGCGTGGCTCTGTTGAAAATAAAGATGCGAATGTGAACATGCATGTGAACGGCCCCTAAGCCTTTGGTGACACATACACCACGAAAATAAATTGTGGATCTCTCCCCTGCCGTCTTTTTCCACGCGGATTGTTCCGCAGGAAGAAGCGGCGCCCTGGATGTCAGTGGATGGCGCGCACAGTATACGAACACGGGACGCTCAGCTTTCACGATTTGAAAGGGCTCTACTTTTTACTAAGTTTTAATAAATCAATAAATACCCTCCAAGACTGACTTTTCCAAGACATACTTTTATGTTAGTCTTAATAAATAAAAATGTGAAAAAAAAAAATAAATAAATCAAAGAAATTCTCTTTATTTTATTTTTGCTGTATCGAAAACATTCCGAACCGTGACATAACTGTATCGTATCGAACCAAATCGTGATTTTTGTGAACCGTTACACCCCTAATATATATAATTTTATATTGTTAAATATATATAAATATTAATTTCTTTCTATGATGCAAAGCTGAATTTTCAGCACCATTACTCCAGTCTTCAGTGTCACATGATCCTTCAGAAATCCTTCTTATATGCTGATTATTATTAGAATTATCAATGTTGGCAAAGTTGTGATAGCAATTTTTTTTATATAGTATGTCTTCTCCATTGAGACATATATATATATATATATATATATATAGTATTTTTTAAAGAAGATTGCAATAAATATACACACACACACATACACACAGGTTATTTTAAGTAGTTTAAGTAGTGCCTAGGCTATTTAAATCAGTCAGGCAACCTTGAAATATTCAAACTGCTGACTGGTAGAGTAAACACCTGAAAAAGATCTGTTGAATAAGAACAGGTTGTTCGTGATCAATGTCTGGCAGAGCTCCAGTATGGTGTAGATTTCACTGCTGTATCAAACTGCACAACAAACACACACCTCGACGCACGCTCAGTCCACCGCTGTCATTACCGCTAAACAAGAAACGACAAAGCTCCAAATTATTTTGAACAACTGTCCAGAAGCAACTAATGCATGTTTGTTAAAAAAAGAGACATACTGGGGTGTTTTTTTGTTGTTGTAGCTAGTTCTAACTAAAATACTTTTCCCAAAAGAATCATTAGACTGTAGCCGGCAAAATAGCCAGAAGGTGAGAGAGCAGAGAACACAACGACAGTCTCAATTAAATCTAATTTTTGCTCAGCACGTCTGCCTGCTGTTGTGTTCTATTGGATTCCGCTGAATCAAAATCAAAAGAGAAATGCGATGAGATGAATCCAGAGTTAGAGTTTACTGAATGTGCACAATTTCATCTGGAAATTTATAACAGAAACCAAAAGTTCCTATGCCTCTGCATGTCACTGGTGGGTAATGCACATATGCTCTAATGCTGACTGGAAGTTGTGTACTGCTTCCGTTCTGTCCGTCTCCATTAACACAGAGTGTAATGCACATATGTGGCTTTTGGCTGCAGTCTGACATTAGTGGTCATGGTTTTCAAAATATAACATTGTACTCATTATCGAAATTACCGGAAGATGAGAAATAACTCATTTAAAATGGGTTATGGTGCTGTGCTGTGCTTATATTCCAATATGCTGCCTGAATTCAGCTGTTCGTTCATCCCAACTCTCATCATTGGACATAATGCAGTCACACTGGAAGAACCCTGTAAGGAGTTAAATGTAATTCACAGAACATGCAAAGCCATTTAACCTGCTCCAAAGAGCTAATGGATGCCCATCCTGTTCTGCAAGAAAAAGCATCAGAGCCTTTTAATCAATATTGCATCCTGCCTTTGTCTATTCAATGGTCTCTTCTGTCAAAACAGCTCAACCCGTTTACTAAGACACTTTCAAGCATTCTGGACAAACCAACTAGACACTTCAGAAGTGAAGAGACACAGCATATGCAATAATGCTAGTTGAAACAGTTATTGCTTCTCCATTGAGACATTTTTTTTGATGATATTTTTTATTATTTTTCTAAATATTTTAATATCTTTACAGAACGACTTTACAATGGCGGTATATGATTTGTCAACAACACCCTGAACAGAAACAGAGTTCAGTTACCTAAATTTAATGCTTTCCATTTTTATCTAAATGAATGTTTAATTTTCATCTTCAAAAGTAACTTTTACTTGTGTGTATTACTGCACAAATGTGTGATGGTGTATATAAGCATGAGACTGTACTTCTAGCATATCAAATAAAAAAAAAAATAAAAACTCAATAAATCTACATGAAAGAAAAGTAATCATAGCCATGCGGCAGTATTAATACAAATTTAAGATCATTATCCAGACAACTGAAAGACCCAACAGGCCAACTGGGAAGGGACTTATTATTTTCATGAAAAAAGGAAAACGGGAGAATTTTCTGAGAATTTCAATTAAAGTCACTTTCTCTCCACAGAAATTGGCTGATGTATTTCCGTGTACCCCAAAGCAAGGTTCTGGCTGCTCCCTGAGGTGTCACTATACAGTGAACAAAGTGTAGGTGAACAACCTTTTGATATGGAATAAAAACACACACACCTCCCGGGGGAAAAGGACAGAATGCCAGGAGGGCTCCACAGGAGATCTCCCCATGACAACATCATCACCCAGGCAGCTGTTCCGCTCCACATCCAACACTTCCGCCGAGAGATGGCAAAGAAGGAATGTTTACACAGAGGAGTGAAACAGTGGAGCTATACTCAACTGGGTGTTGGTCGCAAAATATTTTCACTAATTCGATAATTTAATTAATCTAAAAATGTCATCTTGTAAAAGGTGCTGGAATATGAATGCAAATAATTCATTACATGTTTTTATTTATCATAAAATCTAATTCAACATATTACATGAAATATTATGTGCTATATACATGAGAAATTATACAAAATATAGAAATTCGAAACAAATAAAAATTCTTCCTGCACTGAATAAATGAGATGAACATGGATGCTCTGAGAAAATAATTAGAAATAATTTATGTTACAATAGATCAAATGAAATAAAAACATAAACGTGCGCGCGCCGCACACATAAGTGAGCACCCTCCCGCTTTTACAGTCACAGTCCTTAAACGTTCCTCCTGGAAACAAAGACGACGTGACCCCAAACTCAGAAGAAAGCTGTCGTGTTCACAACTCTGATGAGGAGAACTTATCAGGATCAACTAAACACTGGATTTCCAAAAGCATGTGAAATATCTAAAATTCGCGGCACTGTGGCGGCATTTCCACACCCTGAAACATGACGCTGAATGAAATGAACTGTGATTGGTTGTTTGACATTGGCCAATGAACGATACCGTGTATTCCAGACCTTCAGCAGTCAGTTTGAAGGTCTGGCTATGTGAGACTAATTACTGACTTCCTACCACAAACACAAAAAGTCAAGGATTTCTTTGTGTTAAAGGCTACAATATGATGCTGTCAAAAACTGTAGGGAAGTAAACAAAAAACATCATGTATATTTTTAGACACTCGCTACGGTTAATCTGCAAGTCTGCTTCAGCTACATTTTAAACACAACTTTCTAAAATACAGATATAAAAACTACCGAACCCAAAGCCGAACACAAGACATTCATCACACCTTCAATACCTCACTTCCTCTCTCAGTAACCCAAACCGTGCTAATTCCTACGCTACCACAATGAAAAATAAACTGAGAGAATGAAGCATGGATAATATTTTCTTGGTCTGCTCTCCAAAAGCCATTGCTATTGCATTATAGCGGTTCCTTGACAGTTGCCTAATGTATTTTTTTAAGAAACCACAACAAGGAGATATTGCCAAGATCCCTGACTCACCTTAGCCTACAAAGATATTATAATTAAACACAATCCAGCTCTCTTACAGCTACAGGAAAGATCTCCTACTTCCATCTGCTGCCATTATACAGTGACATCAAATTAATTTGAATACAGTATGACTATCATTTCCTAATCAAACTGACATATGTTTTCCGGTCCTGGCCCACCTCCCTTTTGTCCCACAATGCTCATGTTCCTGCTCTGGGCCTCCTCTCACACAGCTACTAATGAGCCCTCTAATCAGCAAATGGGTTCTTCAAAAGGAGCTCTCATTAAAATCTGAAAGAAAAAATGAAATGACAGTGGCACAAAATGCTACGCACATGTGAGGCCTTCAACATTTAATAGAGGACGTTTTAAATGTCAGAAAGTTCTACACCTGGCCTTCACGATGAAATAAAACAATTTCAAAGTGAGTACTTAAATGGCCATTATGTTAAATTAAGTTCTCACATCGTGTCAAGGATCGTAGCGACGCTGAATGAATGGTGGAATTATGAAAGTGCTTCACAGCAGACAGAAGCGCAGCCAAGAGCCCACTGTTCCAGGACTGAGAAGTTGATCACAATCCATGGAAGTATTGTGTAGCGTTTGGCAACTTCACTGCTGACTTCAGCGATTCAAAGAACACACATTTCTGCTCAGCTTCCCAAAGATCTGAAAAACCGGCAAATGTTAAGAAATAAAACAGATGCTGACTGAGATTAGGGATGGGCAACATAGCTGACAAAATTTGTTCTCAATCATTTTCAGCCTTTTGGCAATATTTTACAATACTGGCATTCAAAGTTTATTATTATTAAAGCATTTTGCAGATTCATTACAAAAGTGACAGTATGACCTTATGTTTATGTTAATATGTATAATAAATTATGCTCTTTTGAACTTTTAAAAATATTGAAAAAAATATATTGGACTTTTCTTATTTTAATCAAGACGTTGCAGCCACATGTAGATTGAAAATGTTCATGTTTAAAACAACATCAAAAAGAATATTTTTTTATTTAAAATAAAATTAATTCACAGAAATTAAACAAATCTACCAACTCTAATACACAACATGCTCAAGAGTTTGAACCATTTTTAATGGTTTATGCTCATTAACACTGTATTTATTTGTTCAAAAATACAGAAAAAAAATAATGATATTGTGCTATTTTATTTATTTATTTTAATATCCTATAAAATAGAATTTATTTCTGTGACAAAGAGGGAGGGGGGTTGGCGCCTGGGATACTTTTTCTGTGATTTTTTTGATGAATAAAAAGTTTAAAATATAAATAAATATAATATGAGTCTTTATTTTTTTTTATTAATTGTACACATCCTTGCTGAATAAAAGTATCTATTTCTTTCTTTTTTTATGATTTTTTTTTTTAATTAACTGTCCCCAATCAGAATAAATACTATTCTTTTTAACTTTATTTATTAGAACCTAGAAAAAAGTATTACGGGTCCCAAAAAAGATTAGACTGGATTAATGATGCTGAAAATTCAGCTTTTCGTCACAGAAATCTATTACATTTTACATTAACTACAATGCTGTTACTTTAAATTGCAATAAAATTCACAAAATGATTATTTTTTTCTATAAATTTGATCAAATATATACAAGCATAAGAAACGTCTTTAGAAACAAACCCTACAAATCTTACAGATTTCAAATTTTTGAACGACAACGAATAAAATCAGAGACTATTACAAATAACTCTGACTTGACTCTCTCGTACTCACAATATCTTTAAATTGGAGGAAATTATTGTTATTTTTTGAAAAACTGTCCATCTCTTCTGTTTACACTCATATTACAAAACATGCTCCTTCGCAAAACATGTTGGTAAAAGTGTGCAAATTTCTTTCTGTGAGATTTCTTCAGCTCAATCCCAACATTTGAGAGAGCACAGCCCACTTTCCTTAGCAAGCCCCAACTGAAGAGATGGCCAGAGGGAGCTTGTACGAGCTCAAGCTGTAATATTTCTGCAGACAGCAGCAGCGAATCCTCACCTGTAGCAGTACAAAAACCCAAATATGATTTGATGCACTGTAAAGCCCCTTCTATGTGGGGGGCTAAACTGACATGGACATTTGGAGACCTTAAGAGATACTGACAGCAGAAAACTGACTTGTGGCTACATGAAGGATATTTGTGTTCAGAATTACACATGCTACTGATATCACAGCTTTACTATACATGCCAGCTATTCAATATAATACAATTTTGCTCAATGCTTTGGCTCAAATATTCTATAAGAATGAAAAAAAAAGGTGACAGACTCTAGGGTTGGGTCGATCGACGATGCCATCATCCATCGCCGATGGCCGTTAGACATCACGATGCTGAGCCGGCATCGCAACCCTCCACCCCGCCGCAGCAGCAGCAACCAGCTCGCGAAAAAAACACTTAATCTATGGCGGCAAATCTATGCCTTTAATAAGCGAGCGCATCACTGATGCTGGTAAACGCTGTAAATGATTTCCATGAGAGGAAAACCGATGTACATGCGAAGAAACGGGGCCCGGGAGCTCATTTCAAACAATCGCGCATGCTTGATATGTCATTCGCGCACAACTCAAGCACTTGCGGGCGATCATTCCTGCGTGCGATCTTCTCTCACCTGCTCGTGCGAACACTGTTATTTTTGTCAGTCGTGGGGCGGGGCTTGGCGTTGTAAAGCAATGGCCATTGCAATAACAATGGCGATGAGTTAAGAGACCAAATGAACAGGAGAAAACGACAAAAAGGTTCCCAAAATCACCTCAGACCCCAGAGGGTTAAATCAGGTTAACTTGCTATGACGCGGTTCGGCAGCAACCAGTCAGAATGCTTGGCAGGACAGCAAGAGCGAATTTTGGCCCTCTCGTCGGCGGCGGTGTGAATGCACGGTTACACTATACCGGAATATTTATCAGCTTATACCACGGCTACTTATCAAAGGAATGAGTTTACTGTCAAAAAAGTTGTGCATGGCTTTAATGATTACACATACGTAATGCTTTTCAATACCATGGCTTGAATGAATACTCGATTACTAAAATATTCTGTAGCTATATCCCTAGTAATAAAATTTCATTCAATTACCAAATACTCTTCTGCATGCTTATATTATAATTAGCAATTTAAGATAATGTGGCTTTGAGTTTGCAGAGGAAAAAGTTATGATCAAGCAAGTGGCTGCTTCTTTTCTGGTTGAACACCACAATTCGAAAAGCAGATATAAAGAAAAATCAAATCAAGTAAAATCAATCCGACATTTAAAACTAACAAAAAAATCCCACAGCAAACAAAAACAGAACATATCGAGCTGTTTTTATCTCATCACATATGAACAGATAATCTCAGCAATGCTATCATTTTCTATGTAAGCTTCAGATGATAGGATCATGAGATCACAAGACCCCTGGACATAAGAAGAGTGTTCTCCCATGTCTCTTACCTTTGCCTGAAAGTTCCTGTCTTCCAGAGATTCAAATCTCTCACATTTACACCTTAGAATGAAGAGGATGCATCTTGAAAGCTGAAGCCGGTCTAGAGGAAGAATGGACCATACACATCCGATTGAAGTGTTTGTTCCTGGGGAGAAAAGAGACAGTGCAGATTAGCACTCAGTAACTATGTTCACAAGACACTGAGGAAAGTCATTGGGTCAAAGTTGACCAATCACAGGCTTCATGTGACCAGCTTATACCTCTAAAAGGCTTACGAACATAATCCTGTGGCTAAGTGAGGTTACACCTAAAGCCATGCCTAGCCAAAGGAGCTGAAGTAAATACAGAACTCACAGAAGTTCAAATCATGCCTGCACTGATTTAAAGGTGCAGCTATGTTTACAGTTCTGTGAAATCCACTCATTTTAATAGAAATCTATGCAATCATGCATTTCTGAAAAAGATTTCCCATGCAGATATATCTGAAAATGACTTCTTTGTGAGCTGTACGTACATACAGGGTCATCCACACACATTAAAAAGTACTTACAATTATTTTGGTATAATCATATCAGTATTGAAAATCAAGTTTATTTTAACTAATAGTCTATATGTCTACCATACATCTGAATAAAATTAACAGTTAGCTCACAAACTACTTTGTTCTGGTTTCACCTCAGTCTATACTAAATTATTTTATAGGCTGATCTTGGTTGTTAGGACATCGCAAAAGATCACTTAGATCACTGGATATGATTTTTTTTCTAATATTGAAAGTGTTCATGTTAGTTGTTGCGGATCGCTTCATGAGTAAAGACAGAGAGAGAGCCTGTTTAGACATGGTCACATGCGTTCTCTCTTTTCAGATATCAGTCTGATTTGCCAAAACGTTTCCTTTTACACTTAGATAAATGTGTCTCCGCAAAATATATAACTCCAGTCCTGAATTCTCGCGCTATATACAAAATTAACAGAGGCCACGTCAATGAAATCAACAGATATGCACAGCCATTTATTAACCATCAGCTAATTGCAAAATCAAAGTTGACAACAGGAGAGAAAGCGGCATCATCACTGGAAAAATAAATTAGAATGACTCTACCCAAAGAAGATTGCGCGTTAAGGGTCTGCGACTTTGTTTCATTTGCTGCAGTTTGACTGTCGCCTTCTGGGTGAATCCGCGGTGATGCGTCTAGCGTTATATCCGACTTTTAATCCACCTCGAAAGCGTTTCGGAAGGCATTTACTCTGAGAAAGTCCAAAAAGTGGCCAGGTGTAAACAGGCCGAGAGACAGTGTTCTCTCTGTTCTTTCTCTCCCTCAGTTAACAAGAGCGCTATCAGCTCAACACTCATTTACATCAAATGAACCAATCAAATACGGCTTTGGCAGGACAAAATTCGTTTTAGCGGCCGCCAAAAATATATGAATGCAGGAAAAAACCCTGTGCATGTTCATTAATCCCTACACTGTTGACAATAGATAATGGACCTTTTTGCTTGCAAAATTTCACATTAGACGGTGGCAAAGGTAATGTAAATGACAAAAAAGAAATAAGGTGGAAGTGATCAGGCACTATGACATATCTATTAATGGATGATATACAGCATATTGAATATTAACCCCATGTCTTCTTAGCAGACACGGAGGGGAAAAAATGAATGGAGAGGCAATTTTACTGTGTTTAAGAGGTTTTATTACCATTTTGACACCACTGTAAACCCTTCAGATCACAGTAACCAGAGGTGTGACGTATGTTGGAATTACATTTGCAGTTAATGGCTCGTGCACTGGGCCAGTAAAATACAAATGAGCTCAGATTTGCTACATAAAATCTCCAAATACATCATCTGTGTACTTAGATTCCATTTTTCCTTTATACTTCCTGTTTAAAGCAGTGGTTCTCAAAGCAGACTTATTCACTTAAAAATGAAAAATTATACTTGAAATACATTTTGTTTTCATTTTATTTTTTTATTCCATTTTAACAGGCCATCTAAATCAACTGAATTTATGAAATGCAAAATTTGCATATCTATTAGCATGTTAAAAAATACTAGTTAAAATGTTATTACATTTTTTCCTTTTTTTTTTAGAAATGTAAAATAGATTTGAGAATTTTCTAATATAAATATATTTAAAAAAAAATGGTAGTCAAATAAATGCACACAATTTATAAAAGTTTTGTAGTAAAAAAAAAAGAACGTTTATATTAAAACACTGAAATTCTATGATAGTGTGTGATAAAATGCTTTGTTATTTAAAATTTTGTATTTTTTTTCAGGTATTATTGTTATTAAGTTATTGGTACTTTAAGCAGTAGTAGTAAATGTGTAAATTGTTTTCAATCACTGCATCTTCCTCTGAGCCTGTGCAATTCTGACATGCTAAATTTATGTGAAAAGACACATTTGTCTCTTGTACATTTCCAGAAGATTTCATCAGTTCCCATTAAGAAAGGTTACAATTTCAGGAGCCCAAACCTGATGGCATTTAAACCTGCTGATGTTCTCGTCTGGCGAGGAAGGAAAGGTCATCCCTGGCGACCGATTAAGACAGAAGCTGGAGGACAGACGCCACATGCACGGATGAGAGACGAATAACATTAAGCTAGACCACCCGGACGACAAAGAGCAACGCTGAAACTGAAGACCCAGGCCGAAACAATATCTTGTGAACTTTCACTTTTTGATCTTGTCACTGAATATCAAGTGTTACTGTATATCTCTGAGAGCACATACTGTGACGTGGTGCACAATGTACAAAGAATCGATAAAGGTGTATAGAAAATGACGGCAGAGATCTGCAGCTCGTTAAGCTAGCCATTTGCATCTCAATGGTCCTATAGCAGACGGCCTGAAAGAATGATGGGAGCACAGGGGAACAGAGCGCATCTTTGCATTTAGTTTTAGTTACCTACTGTACGTTGCAAGGTGAAGGGGGGAGCTCTCAATTACTGTCAGTTGAGAAGGGACTGCTGTGTATCAAGTTAAACTATGTAGGTCACTTGAATGCGTGCTAGATCCCCCCACACTGACACAAGACACCTTTATTGGAACCCCATCTATGTGTTTTTCTTTACCGCAAAGTGCTACAGTGAAGTTTCCATTAAAAAAGCAAAAGGCTCTAACACATTAGTCAATTGACGTCTGGCACAAGTTCTCCTACACCCTATCCAATAACCTTAGCATATGAATAATGAAGTTCCTCCTGTGTTGAAACCACATAAGCTATATGGATGAGAATTTTATTGAAGACAGCACAGCAACAGTACAATCCAACAACTGATTTGCCAAAGGGGTTCAAGTAAACTCGATTCTAAAAAATACATATAGTTTGATCATTAGGATGAGCAAGCAAAACTAAATACTAATTCATGAAAAGGCTAGGCTTGCATAACAAGATTTTGCTTCAGTGTCAGACAGAGTAAGATGAGATTTCAGCACTAATGTCCACCATAAGTCATGAGGCAAAGAAATTCTTTCAATTAGGGCTAGGTATAAATTTGATTCTGATTGGCAAGTTGTCAATTTGATTTCAT
Organism: Enteromius paludinosus; assembly: GCA_032361165.1. NCBI lineage: Eukaryota > Metazoa > Chordata > Actinopteri > Cypriniformes > Cyprinidae > Enteromius > Enteromius paludinosus. The sequence goes on from JAUMHQ010000069.1 coordinate 8,449,169, forward strand.
TTTTAAAGGGATAGTTCACCCAAAAATTTGATGTTTATCTGCTTACCCCCAGAGTATCCAAGATGTAGGTGACTTGGCAACCAAACGTTCCAAAGCTCTGAGAGTAAAAAAAAAAACATACACAGATGAAACCAAATCACCAGATGTTGTAAATTAAGTCAGGACAGTCAGAGATAGTGGTGTATGAGAGGTAAGAAATTATATAAATACTGTTCAGTTTTTTGCACACAGACCAATCGTTTAGTGTCTTATCAATGTATGTAGGGTTTCATTTGGTTTCATCTGTGTATTGCCCTATACGGACGGGACTAGTTTTACAGGGGGTCGTTAGAGAAGATTTTATTTCACAGACGTATTTGGTGATTTTAATCCCGTCCGAATCTGCCGTGTCTGTGTTTTTCTCTCACAACCTCTGTGATAATTCCAGAGCAAACTCAGTGATGCGATGTCGGTGATTGTCGGTGATATTATTTTGATAAGAATCGAAACTCACACGTAGTTTAGAAAACTAGTCCCGTCCGAATAGGGCTTTAAAATCTTAATTTGTGTTTTACTGAAGCAACAAAGTCACCTACATCTTGGATGCCCTGGGGGTAAGGAGATAAATATCACAAATTGTATTTTTGGGTAACTTATACCTTTAAATAAACTATTGCTTATGGCTATTTCTTTCTGTATTCAAATGTACAAATGTGCAACATTTAGTGCAAAACAAAAAAAAATTAATTCAATTATATAATTTACATTTGGCATTACATTTTCTACACTATTTTTTATGTGTAAATTAAAACATTTTAATGCTTTTTAAGTTGATAAATTAAAATGAAATTGTATTACCCAAATTGATTACATATGATTAACATGCTCAAGCGAAAATTGTAGCAAAATGAAATTTGCTACCCATATGCTTAGAGACCTAATGTCCTTGCGCTATTCAGTATGTGGGTTAATGTTGATTGACAGGACAGGCTTTAAGTACACAGGCATGGAGTGCTTAATATTGTCTTTGAATGTTGATTTAGAATGTTGCATTTATTTGAGGAAATGACTCCTCTCAAAACATATCTCATCTCAAAACAAACACTTTCATTTATTTAAAGCGCTATTCCACATAGAAAAAAAACAGACATGCCAGTTGGTTTCTGAACTGATGCAGACACTTACAGCTAAACCTGACTGATATTGTCCTGGTCAGAAGTGAGATTTTTTGAGGATATAGGATACTATTAAAATGCAACCCAGGATATAATAATAATTTGAGAAATAAATAAATAAACAAACATACTTTATAGGGCCTTAAAAGTGTAGTTCCCTTTCAAGTGAACTACTCTGAGTGTATGAAAACACGCCAATGAGCTGATTAGAATCCAGCTGCATCTGATCGCAGCGCAAGTATAAATAGAAAGCGGATGAAGCGCTCATTAGTTTTTTGCTTCGGAGCCGAGCTAGCATGAGTTCAGCTCTCCAATCTACGATGGTGATTGAAGAGTGGCTGGTTTGCACTACCCCACTGTTGTGTGCATGCGGCCATCTCCCCTGTGCGCCTCAGCACACTAAAATAGCTTTTCTAAAAGAGCAGCTCACGGGTGGTGCGTCTTTGTAAAGACGCGTCTTTTTAAAGATGTCATGCCACTCGTGCGCTTCTGGATGTGGTCGTTCCCTGGCATCGGGTGATGGTCATGATTGCCGTCTCACATGTCTGGGCTAAGCACGTTCAGGTGGCTTTTGTGGAGGAGTCATCTTTTCTCTCTGGGAAAATGATCATCGCGGAGCTGCGAACCAAACTCCGCTACCGACAAGGGGGCGGGGAAACCGTTCCTCTGCCTAGTTGAGGAAAAAGGTGATGGTGAGGAAAAAGTCCCTCCTTCCACCGGCGTTCTGCTACTAATGAAGCTGCCATTGGGGCAGTCTGGACCCTCGCAAGGGGTACCAGCTGTTACCTTTGGCACTTCCCCGGTGACCGGACGTTGATTGCTGCATTGGAAGGAGAGTCAAAAGGTTCTGGAAATGAAGTTCTCGCTGGCGTGGGGTCCACTTGACGTTCCACGGTGCCACATACAGATCCAGAATTGCTGGCTATGTTTGCCTGGGCCGCTGAGGGGATTGGGCTCAAGTGGGAAGTCCCACCGCATCCCGAGTCCTCCAAAGCTGGATGATTGGTACTTAGGAGTGGCTCGTGCAGGTTCTCAGGGCCCCGCCCCGGTACCTTTCAACCCTGAAGTACAAAAATAGCTCACCAGAACGTGGATGGCACCTTTTCACTGCCAGAAACCGATCTGGTGGCGCCGCTACCGCTGGGCAGGGAGTTCCTCCGCTCCCCTCCTGGGCCTGTAGGCACTTGTCGACAGTGTTTATACGTCTGTCTGTCACGGAGGCCGGCAAAAGGGGAATGCCGTCTCCAAGCAGAGGATGGCGCACTGGATGCCATCACCCTGGCCTACCAAGCACAGGGTGTGCCCTGCCCCCTCAGTGTACAAACTCACTCAACAAGAAGTGCGGCATGGTCCTGGGCGTTGGCACGCGGCGCCTTGCTTGCAGATATTTGTAGAGCTGCGGGGTTGGGCGACCCCTAACACTTTTGCTAGATTTTATAGCCTTCGTGTGGAACCGGTATCCTCCCGTGTTTTCACCTCAAACAGGTAGAGGAACGGAGTGGGCTGGTTTCAGTCGGCTTGGCAACAACTTCTCCAGAGTGTCCAGTAAGTAGACCTTGTCGAGCTCCTCCGTCCCCCCTTCTGCAGCCGGATGCTGCGGAGCATCTGGCCCCAGGCCCTCGATGCGATGGATCCTGTGAGAGCCGCTAGAGGGCTGGGGTCCCATGCGCAGTACCCTTTGAGAACCCCATGTAGGTATTACACAGTAAAACAAAATATACTCACACTGCGATCAGATGCAGCTGGATGTTAATCAGCTAACGCAAATTTCATTGGCGTGTTTTCATACACGCCGAGTAGATTGGTCATCTCATCGAATCAGCGAGATTCCTATTTGTCAGTCACCGACGTGACGTCTCCGTTCCCTTCTTCAGGGAACGAGGGTTACATATGTAACCGAAACTTTTTTTCAAACAGAATCTGGAAAATTTAAAAAGGAAAAACGGAATTTGAAAATATATATATAAATTGTCATAGGGCCCTAAGCCTGTCACATAGTATCTTGCTCGCCCGCCCACTGGTGTATGGATGTTCATCCAATTCCCATGTTAATCCCAAGTAAGCCTTCTTCACTGTGTCCAGCAAGGGATAAATAAAATATATCAGATATTGGCCAAAAAAAACAAAAAGACAACAGGCTTAACTGTGGAAATAAAGCCATCTGAGCCATTCCTTTAAGCTGAGCCCAGATTCACACAACAGCCTCCAGAGGAACGGCTTAAAGCCAATGCTGCATTATGCTAAGAGGCAACAGGAGAGGGTTCACATACAGCCTATTCCCCAGGCTCCAGGTGATACTGTGTGGTCTTAAGTGTGAGAAACGGACAGTGAAAGCAGAGCATCCTGCCTATGGAAAAACCAGCTTTACTTGCTCATAGAAAAGAGACTTTCTGCCTTTATTGACAGTGAAGGCTCGGTAAAAAGTTTATATGCTCCTTCTACCAGAACAAAGTTGAGAAAAAAAAATTAACAGAACAGATATTTGGAAGCTTGTGAACGAACGACTAGCACAACATCATATGTAAAGGGATTAGGTTTCTGCAACAATAACATGACACTTAGTTACTGGTTTACTACTGCTTTGGAATCATACTGGTTAGCCCCATCCACTTTGAAATCCTATTGGTTCAAAATTCTGCTTTCCTTAGGAGCTTAGCATTTTATTACTTTCTCACCAAAGATTCTCTGCAATTGTCAGAATCAGAGCTGATACAAGGATAAAAATAATTGTAATAATCAAACAATAGCCTTTCCATTACCTTGTAGAGTGAAAAAATGCAATGAAGAAATTAATCATTAAGATGTTTTTAATTTCAAATCATTGTGTCTGGCTAATATACATGTCCCTATCCATAATACTGAAACAATTTGTCTCAGAAGAAGATAAGTATGCACACATCAAACACTGTTTATAAGCAGAAAGTCCATTAACAGTTAAAAACAATTAATTGTTGTTGGGTTTAATTTAAGAGCAGATGAATTATTATGAAAATTTAAAAAAAATCGCCTTTATAATGAGTTTGTTTCTTACAAAGACTCTTTAGTGGATTACTGGTGGATTAGTGTGATGTTTGATGATTCTGACGGCACCCATTCACTGCACTGATAGTCATCTAGGTCTTGGATGACCTGAGGGTGAGTACATATTCAACAAATTTTCATGACAAGCTGTACAAAACTTGTATACATATTGTAAATATTGATGTTGAATAGAAGCTGAAATAAAACTATTTTAATATCAGTTAAACAACTACCCAGTGGTATAAACTCTCTTTCTCACTGACAGATTCACACAAACTGTCAGTAACATGCGGATTCACTTGCTGCACACAAATGTGCATAAATATGTGCTCTGTTTGGAAGCTGACACAGATGGTCAGCCCGTAATGTATTATTGACAAATGAGCAAATAAACTGGCAGTAGCTTTTTGGCTGTTGTGGAAAATGTGTCTGCTGGATTGAAGCACCACATGTAAAATCTCACAGCTAACTATATCTGAACTGGTGGGTCACGACTCAAAAATAGGTCAGACAGGGGAAAAAAAAACAACAACGCAGGAGCAGATAATAAAATGCAACTAGCTATACAGCTGAATAGATTGTCAGCTTTTTAAATGGGGAAGAAAATGTTGTACGTATCTTTTGTTGTTGAAGTCAAAGGTGAGGAGTCAATCAATTCACAACAGTCAAATTAATTAGTCATTTGGTAAAAGCAAGGGAACGACAACACAAAAACTATGTAAGGCATAGAAACAAATGACCTTAATTCACATGAAATAACCCATTAGACTTTACATGAAAAGACCCATTAACATCGATAAATGTGGTTTGTGTTGATTTAAAATACTGGCTCCTTTTGAGGTTTGAACACATTCTATTTAGCTTTGGAAAATGACTTTAGGCAACATTTTTGTGTGATGACAAATAATGAATCAATTCAAAACATTCAAAATTTTACTTAACTCTACCCTAGTGAACATATATAAACTAAAAAACATATTTAAGTACTTAAAGGGATAGTTCACCCAAAAATGAAAATTTGATGTTTATTTACTTACCCCCAGAGCATCCAAGATGTAGGTGACTTTGTTTCCTCAGCAGAACACAAACAAAGATTTTTAACTTTAACC
>JAUMHQ010000069.1:8481735-8492430 GCA_032361165.1 Enteromius paludinosus
GAAAACACACATAAATACCCTGATGCTGGAGTGCCAGCCAGAGAGCTGGGCTGACACGTCCAGCTGAACATAACAGTGATAGTTTTATTACTATTTAATTTATTTTAATTTAAGTTTTAGTTAGAGTTTATATTTCATTTGTTTCCAATTAGTCATTTAAAAGCTTCAACTTAAGCTTATTTAATATAATGCCAATTTAATTTAGTATAGCTAATATTTATATTTGATTTTATTTCAGCTTATTTTAATTAACAAAATGTTTTAATAGTTTTAGTTAAGGATAGTAAATTAATACATTTTCGACAAATGAATAAATAAAGGATTGTCAAGCACAAACCATCCTAAAAGTGGTCCATGTGCTTTGTGTACTATATTCAAAATTTCCTATAGCCATTGCATTCTTAAAAAATAAATGGTTTTATAAAGAACCTTTAACATCTGAAGAATCTTTCTGTTTCACAAAAGGGTCTTTTTGGCAAAAGAAGGTTCTTCAGATTCCAAAAAGATAAGAAAGAGATGGTTCTTTAAAGGAAAACGCCACAGTTGATCTCTCTTGAGTCTCACTGTGCCACGTTTTATTTTGTGTCACCATAATTACTCATGCAACTAGTCATGTAACCGCCTTTAAATACGGAAAACGCGATAGTGTTTGGTGGTTCCTAAATTCATCCCTGTTGGGATCCTAAGGAATGAATGAAGCTAAGCTAAACGCTAGCATAGTGGTGCCTCTTGCTAGGGCAATTAAGTAAAGGCGCTGAGACGGGAGAGATATGTATCAACTCATCTAAGTTGAGTGAAGGACATAGTGGAATATGAAAAAACGTTTCCTTTAAAGAACCTTTGACTGAATTTGCAGAACCAAAAATGGCAACCCAAGCTCATTGGAAATATACATGTACAAGTACATTTCTGGAACCCCGTAATTATGTACCTTACTGCACTACATGTGTTGACGTTTAAAATGATCAGTTTTCAAATCGTGCAGGATGTAAAAATTTTTTGAAGTCGTTACATAACATTCTGCAACTAATTGTGTGAAAATTAGCCTTTATTAATCAAAAATGTACCTGTAAATCTTTTGTGGGAAAAGGAAAAAAAGTTTTATTGCCTCTAGTGTTTTTTCAACTGGAAACTGCAACGATTCGTATGTTACGATTCAATAGGTAAGTTTTTTTCAGTTTAGCAGAAATATATGAAGAGGGATGTATTTCCAATGAGCCTAGGTTGAAAAATGGTTCCCTTTCAGTCAGTCACTATGACTGACGTCATGGGATCCCGCTTGGGAGATTTCGCCAGTGGTTTTTGAATGCCAAGCCACTCCTCCTTGTATACGGGTATATAAGTTGGCGGCGTGCTAACCACCATTAGCTTTCTGCTTCTGAGCTGATCTGGTGTTTGAAGTTAGAGTAGAGAAAGAAGAAAGATCCACTTGCTGTGTGGAGATCCTCAGTCGGAGCGTCCTGCGATCCAGCGGAGAGACTGCACTGGGCAAAACCTCCCAACCTAAAAGAGCAATTTTCCAAAATTTTCTGTGGAATCTGTGGAACCTGTCTGTTTGGCTTCTGGGCGGGACTTGGTAGGCCTCTGTAGTGGCCTATACTCGGTAGTGCTGTGTCCCGTATGTACCTTGCGCCTCTATGTGGAACACACCCTGAGTTTAGGAACTCCAAGCAGCTCTTTGTCTGCTTTGGAGGTCAGCAGAAGGGGAATGCTGTCTCCACACAGAGGTTGGCTCGTTGGGTGGTATATGCCATCACCCTGGCATACCATCACCTTGGAAAGCCCATTCCACTCAGAGTGTAGCCTCCTCCTGGGCGTTGGCGCAGCGCCTCTCTAGCAGACACCTGCAGAGCTGCGGGTTGGGCGACATCCAACACCTTCACCAGATTTTATAATCTTTGTGTGGGTCTTATGGCCTCCCGTGTTTTGGGTAATATCAGGTAATTCCAGCAAGCCGGGGCTGGTGTCGGCTTGCAGCGCCATTTGTTTGGGATCCGAGGATATTCCAGCGTTTCCAACAGGTTACATCTGGCTCCTTCGCTGCCCTACAGTTCGAGCTAAGCGGAGTAGCTTGAACTGTGCCCAATGGAGCCCTGTGCTCTGCAGCATGTCAGCATTTTGGCCTTCTATGTAACGCAGTCCAGGTTGTGGCGTTTTCCATAAGGACCCCATGACCTCAGTCAATGACGTAACGTCATAGTGATTGACTGAAAGGGAACATCTCAGTTGCACATCTAACCCTCGTTCATTGAAGGAGGGTACGAAAATGTTACGTCCCTCCTGCCACAACCTAATAGTGGTTAGCACGCCACCATCTTATGTACCCGTATGTATGGAGGAGTGGCTTGGCATGCAAAAACCACAGGCCAATTCTCATTGCCGTTTTCTCCAAAGATCCCAGGCGGGATCCCATGACGTCAGCCAATGACGTAACGTCTCTGTTCCCTCCTTCAGGGAACGAGAGTTACATGCGTAACCAAGACGTTCTTCTATTGCTTTTCTGTAAATTATAATTTTAATCACCTTTTTTTTAAAGAGCATGATTCATGAATGAACCAATTCTTCAATTCATACATTTTATTCATTTATAAAAAATTAAAAAAAACTGAAAAGAATTGGAAACTGAAAGAATTGTTCATCAATCTGACTCATTCGGTTCTTCAGCTCTCACTAACTAAATAATCTGTTTGCAGCTGGAGAGGAAGAATATCAGGGAACCAAATATTATAAGTTATCCTATGACCTCAGAAAATTTGGAAATTGACACATAAGTCATCCGAAACAGATTTTATAATTCTTTTATGGTGTGTTGACCATAAAAGTCAACCAGTACATTACTCAAAACATCTCCTTTTGCATTCTATGAAAAGACAACAAGTTGTACAGAAACATCCTAGAAAGATGAAGACAGAATTCATTTTTTCAGTGAATAAATCTTTTAAAGCTTGTGCCATGAAGCGTCTGTGCAAGGTGGTTACACTGTCAAGTTACATTATGAATAAAAAGGTTTAAATTTATAGCTCTGACTCCCTTCACTAAATCTAAGTGCTGCTCATCTGATTTCAATCTCTCCTCAGCTGCATTGTTAGCAATCCTGCATTCCTGAACACTGTCCCAAATACACATCTCATTCAACTCTTCATTTCCACTAATGGGATAGAAGCTGGCGAGCGTCAAATTCATTTTTAACTATGCTAATTTTATGACTCTTGAAGACCATAAAAGTGCCACAGGTTTGGCCCGAAACATGTGATTCACAGTCCGGAGGCCGATTTTATTACATCTATGAACTCATTAGACAAGATGAACCTTAATTAAGTCTAATATTGTTCGGATTCAATAACAGCAGGTCAGCTGATACCACCAGAGGGTGTTTTATAAGAAGATTCAAATTTGCCATGCAGTCATAAGACCCGACTAAATTATGAGGATGACATTCCAGCAGAGCTTGTTGCCCTCTTCTGGAGCTTGTGGCATAAAATTCACACAGCCTGAATATTTCTCTGGCAAAAGAATAACACAACTGTCAAGCTGTAAGGAGTTATGAATATCAAGACTAGCTCATTTCTAAAGAATAATTCTAGCCAAATTCATACAACACAACGAGAACAATGAAATGCATCATGTACTGTTTCATGTGAGTGAACGATGCATTCCAACATGAAAAAAACGTGTGCCCTTTACTATGCTGACTGGTCCATTGGGCAGTTGCATGATTTTCTACTGCAAGCAAACTTGCTTCAATTAGTCATACAGCATCTGTGAATGCTTCAGTAGTTTAGCAGTCATCAGCTGGCCTAAATGGAATCTGCATGTGCAGAATTGCAACATCCATCATTCAAAAAGCTGTACTCATCACCTGCCCTTTTTTCAGCTCCATTTAGCACATTTGGCCATCCCAAGAATACTACAACTTTCAAGTCACATTTAATTACAGTCATAACGTCAGTCACATTTCTGAGCAGGCAAAATGAGAGGGAACAGGATATTCTTCATTTTATTTTAATTAGATCTTGTCTCATTGGATATTTAAAATCTTGTAAATAGTTTAATTCTCATAATTTAAATGTTCTTTCATTTGTATCTCACTGATGTGACATTACATATCATAATATGAATTTTTATCTCAGAATAAAGCTACACCAAAACTATGAGAAAATCATACTTACAAGATATTGCTGCAATTTACCTTTATTTCTCACAGTAACACAATATTGTATAAGATTCAAAATTATGATAACATACATCTAACTAAATTTTTTTTAATCAACTAAAAATAATTTCGCTAAACAACTTTTATTATTATAATTTATTTTCATTTAAATCCTGACTTGTATGTTTCGTAAAGTGACATTATTCTTAAAACTGCTCTCCATAACATTTTCTTGGCTGCAAATTATCCTAATTAAATTTTTGTACATAACCAGTCACTGTTCAACAATATCGCCTTATACTTTAGCATTACTTTAGCCTGATTCACAACGTTAAGCGTATAATAATGTTTTCAAATTTGATTGAAATTCTGCGCAGTGTCATTACGGTATAGCCTTGTATACACTATCGTATCGTTCTCACAGTAGCTGGAATAATTCATATTATCATTTTAATTTTAATTCCAAAAGGATTATGTTTTTTTATGAAACACATTCTGTAATTAACTGAATCAACAGAAATTAAATTATATTCCTGTTTAAAATCTGCATCTGGTAACAGATTACCTGAGATTACACTAAATTTGTATTTTAGGGAAAACCAGTTTAAAGGAAGAATAATTTGCTTTTGGGGTTAAAAGAATTTCTTTATATGAACATCAAATGGTATGACAATTAGAGATTAATACATGTTAATACACACTACATATCCTACACATAGTCACAATGCTGATGCTGACAGCATAAACAATTTAATAACAATGTATAACAATCATAATAATTTGCACAATTTGATTTGATATGATATGAGCTAACCGATCGTTAGATTAAATCACTATTGTTATTCGCAGACTTGTTACCTGTCCAAATTACAATATCCATTGAAAATTCTTACTTGGGTCATCTATTCCAACACTTAAGGTTGAATCTGTGATTCCTAAGTACAGCATCCACACTGGTGCAGTGACAGCCGCGCATACTCCTCAAAACATTAGATTCATCCACACTAGTGAGACGTGCCTGTGTGCGTTATTAACTTACATAATAAATATAATTGCGCAAATAACTGCAATTGAAGGTTTTCAAACATAGATGATGACAAAGAGGAAATATTTACAGACCCCAGCTTTAATGTAAACCTAATCATTTACAATAAGTTGCAATTAGTTAACATTAGTTGACTAAAATGAACCAACAATTAGTCATTTATTATAGCATTTATTAATCTTTGCTAATTATAGGTTTTAGTTGTGTTAGGTTAGGTAAATAAAGTAATATTAACCGATACAACTGCTGTATATTTATATAATGCATAAGATAATGTTGCAATTAACAGTACTATTTTTCATTTCAAGTTAACTAATGTTAAGAAATGGAACATGTTAAGAATGGAACAATGTTAAGAAATGGAACATGGTAAATTGTGATTGTTAACCCTTTTTTTATTATTATTAATATTATTTTACTTGGCCACAGTAATGTGCTTTCATAGGAAATGTATGTACTGACAAGTAAAAACTCCTGATCCAGTCTGGGTGTTTCTTCAAACGCACCCCTTCATACTTCTGAGTGAAGCTAAAAATACACATTTTGTCCCTGAGGCCAACATCTCATTCCAGATTTGTGGTTGCTCTCAGTCTATCTATTCTCAGTGCCAGTTTATAGGCATCCATATGTCACGTCGGTAGGTCCCAGAGTAATTACTGTATGTGGCCGGTCTCAGTCAGAATACTGGGTCTCTGAGGTTGGATTAAGGTTAGCATTATACTGTTTATCTTTGTATGTGAAAAAAAAACATGCCCTGAACAAAAGAAAGGTCATCTAACTTCATCTTTTTGAACTACCAAGAAAGCATTTCTGTTTAGAGGCAGATAAGTACAAAGGCATCTATCTTAAGGCAGTTCCCCTGTTGATTCATACGGTTACAGCCCATGGTTTTGCAAACAAGCGTTATCTACGCATGTTATCAGCATGTTCATGTTCTCGTTCTTATCTGAGCATGACCGTGCGCCTATGCACATTTATCTGGGTGCACACGTTTGCACATATGCATGTGAGGGGAAAATGCCAGGCTTAAAGTGCAGATGTGCTATAGCTCTGACTGCTGCTCTCAAATTTTACACAGTCCTCAGAAACCCTCACTAATTTACTTGCATTCCTTCCCAGAATAATTTACTCTGTGTGCACAAACTGTCACATAACATTGGCTAGACACGAGCTAAGATCAGTGCTCCTGGAGTCGCAGCTAGAAAACCACATTAAAATGTAACAAGCTAGTGCACCTCGAAAAGGATTTGGATATACTCAACACTGTCGCGAAGGGTACTAAATATACCTCTATGGGATACAATGTCTATAAATACTTCTGAGGCATAGTTATAGTACTAGCCCAGGAAAAGACTGAAAAAGGTCTATGAGAGGACATGTTGCTGTTAGCTCCTACATGGCCTTGTAAAACATTTAAATGCCCTTACTGGGCAGCCCTCCAAATTTTATAAAGGCCCGGATTGATTTACTTTTAGTCATTCCAAGCCGATATGTCAATGAAACAAGTGAGTTAAGAGAGCAGAGGACAAAGGGAGAGAGGAAAGAAAACATTGGGTCTCCCTGCAGAAAGAAAACGATAAAAAAAAAAAAAACACTCAAATAAAAAAGGGAGATATACTGTATAATTTTTGTTGTGTTCGTATTTAAGAAATTTGACACAAGCTGATGTAACTGTAGAATTACTGTGAATGTCACAGTATTTGCTTTTGTACAACAATATAATGATTAACTTCAATTTCACACCAAGTATTGTCATTTTTTGTCTATTTGTCTAACAAATTGTTTTTCCATATTGGTTAAATTTGCTGGCTCTTACAGACATAACCAAATGGTAAACAATGACTGTCCATAGCATGGGGAAAAAAATACTATGGAAGTCAATGGCTATCATCAGTTGTTCAGATTACCAACATTCTTCAAAATATCTTCTTTCATTTTCAGCAGAAGATAGAAACTCTGTCACACTTATGTTTGGACTGATTCACACTATTAACTAACCATAAACCATGAATATATCTCAGTAATGGCCTAATTATATCATATTGTAACATATCATATCATATATCAGAACTGTATCACTCCATACCATACCATAACATGTATATTTCTTATCGTGTCATGTTTGATACAAGGCCCAAAGTGGGAAATAAATTGCAATTTGTTGTACAGTTGCTGCTGGCCATCTTGAAATATTACTTAGAAAATATCTTATTTATTCTTACATTTACTTTATAAAATTCAATAAAGATTTTACAGCAAAAACACCTGTATACCATGACCTGAAGGTGTACACACACAAAACCCCACCACAGATAAACTGAAAAAAGAAGGCATCTAACAGACTAGCACACAGCGTAAAACACATTTTTAGCAATTTAGTGACCTAGTGATATAGTAGACTTTATAGTGTCAAATTTTAACTTGATGAATCATTATTTCTTTGTAAAAAATGTTCGCACAAGGTTTTACTCACCGATGCATGTACAGTACATACTTAGTGTTAGTGAATGAGATCCATTATTTATCCTCTATAAGGAACTTCCTGTACTGTAAGTGCTGTGAGGTCTTGGCAGAAAGGCCAGACGCCTACAGATGTCCTTAATATGCACTAAGAAACTGGAGCCAGACCTGTGTTTGGAGATGCTCTTACCAGGAGGTAATGGCTCTAAGTAAGACTATACTTTAGGATAACAAAGCTCCTCAAACACATTTCCTGAAATCCATAGCACATTATAGAACAACTATTAATGCAATCGAACATTCATATGTAATTGTACAAACTTAAATACTTTAAGACAAAATCAAACACTCTATTACCTGGATTGTTATTTAAACATTCAAATGATGTTCATTCTTGTTCATAATTATGAAAAATGGCAATATTTATTAAGAGTTTAAAAAACGTTTAAATGTCATTTTTTTGTTTTCTTTTTTTCCCGAACTCTTTGTGTGGCTCATTTTCTTCATTAAAATCAAAGCAAATCTAAGACTAGCACTTGTCCTTCACTGCAAGGGTCTCCGAAGTTCTCTTTAAAAACAAATTGAGAAGATCAAAAGAAAAATGCATTATCATAATGCATCAATAGCACTTTCCTCAAAGGCTCATTTAGAGCTCGTCTCATTATATTCTCTGGGCTTCTCTGGAAATCGAAACAGAGCGACTCTTTTCTCACAGTAGGTTGTCATTTGGAGGTTATCCCAGTTATCCCTCCGACATACATTGAGCCCTGGGATTGAATCGGCTGTGTGATGGCAGGCAGTCAAGGGGCATCCGTGAGGGGTAACAGCCCTGCAGTGACACCTAAGACGTCAGTCCTCAGCAGTACATCCTGGCTCTTCTCCAGCTCTACATTCTCCTAAAACAAATCAATCCACGGGCCCGCTGCAGATAACAGAGTGCTCCATTACACACACCTTCCAGCCCATAGAGCAGGGTATGAATTACTGGTCTGAATACATCCCATATTTTTCAGAGTTGGTATATTTTCTGTTATGTATGACGCTGAACTCTATTGCCTTCTTATATGCCTCAATGCTTTATGTGAAATACTCATTTCCTTTTTATTGTGAAATATTCAAATATTCATTTCATTACACAGCCCTCTGAAGTAGTTGTTCCATGATTATTTGTATAATGACATTTGCCAGGCAACAAAACTTTTTCTTCTCACATAATCATAAAAAATATTGATTAAAGAGATAGTTGTTGTTGCAAAACCGTGAACACATTAAGATATACTGCATTCTTGTAGCTTCATGAAATGGACGTTTGATGTCATTTTTGGGCCTTAAATGTGCTTTCTATGTTGGAAATTTTCAAAAAACATCTTATTTTTTGTTATGAAGAAGAACGAAGGTCTTATGGAATGACTTGGAATGACTTGAAGGTGAGTAATCATGACAGAATTTTCATGTTGGGTGAACTTGGGTGAATCATTAGGTGTGTTCGAGATGCACCACTTTAGCCTGCCAGCGGCTGGTGAGAGCAGCCCCTTGCAGTCGGGGGAGGAGTAAAGATACGGCCGTCAGGTCGGACACTTAAAGGTTTCCATCTTGGTTAATAGCATCCTTATGATGGGAAAATTTTATATACATAAATGTAGATACCTAAAATTTAAACCAGCCTTTTATGCGTTTTTATAATGAGTTTGTTTTGTACACAAAAGCCCTTAAAATTATGGAAAAGAAAATTGCAACCTCTCTGTGGCTTCCTTTTGCACACCCATGACAGACCTAAACAGTTTAAAGAGGATTTCGCCAGAGGAGATCCTCGAGCGCCTGATGTTGGGGCTGCCTCTCTTCCCCGAGCTGCAGGTGTGCGGCCGGCCACCCGTGATGGCGATGCCCGGTTGCCGACTCGCCATTCGCGGTGGCGGATGAATCCCGCGCCGCAGAAGCGCTTCAACGAGCCAGTGCTGCCCAGGCGCTTCATCGAGCACACGCTACCCGAGCACTTCAACGAGCCGGCGTGGCCCGCACGCTTCCACGAGCCTGCACGCTTCACCGAACATGAGCACCTCCACAAGCACAAGTGCTTCACTGAGCCCGCGCTGTCCGAGCGTGTCCACGAGCCGGCAGCGATATCAGTACCGGTGGGGATACTAGTGGACTTTTCTGACGAGGATCTTATCGACTGGTATGGAGAGGTGAAACCCAGCCCTCTTGAATCTCCTTCTTCTCCGCTGTTCCCAGACAGCTCTGTGTTTTTAAAGTCCCCTCCCAGCCTCCCTCTCCCACCTCCTCTTACACCAGTTGATATCCATAGTCAATCCCCACTGGGGTACAGCAATCCCCTGTCTCCACCTTCAGCCGGCGACGCCTGGACTCCACCTCGGTCTTGCGACCCATTGGCTTCACTGGGCCTCATGGTGCCTTCGACCTCGTCGTGGCTCGTTGTCCCACCAGCTCCACCTGGCTCCCTTGTTCTTCTGGCTCAGCCTTGGTCAGGAGTTGTCCATCCGCCACCTCTGGACTCCACTCCTCCGGCTGCGCCTCATCCCGCCATCCTGCCAGCTCTGTCAGGCTCCTCCTTCCCTTTGGCTACGCCGCGGCCCTCCAGCCCATCGGTGTCACCCCAGTGCCCCGTCTGCTCGGCTCCACCCTGGGCTCTCTACACTTTGGGGTTGTCACCGTCTGTCGGCCCCCTGGAGTTGTCGGCCTCTCCTCCTCCATGGCTCCTCCCGCCGTCAGCTCCACCCTGGGGCCTCATCCTTACTGGTCACTGGGCCATCACTTGTCTCATCCTGCTCCTGACGCCGCACTGGCTCCTCCCACCTTCAGCGCCTCCATGGACTATGGGACTCTTTTGTGTTTTTTTTGCTTTTCTTTCTTTCTCTCCCCTGCTCCACGCCCTCCTCCAGAGCCCCCACCCTATTTACGGCGTGGGACACGCCTACTCAGGATGTGCTTTCCCGGTGACCTACGCTGCGTCCGAAATCGCTTACTTCCCTACTATATAGTACGTGAAAAACAGTATGTGAGGCGAGTAGTATGTCCG
>JAUMHQ010000069.1:8521073-8540657 GCA_032361165.1 Enteromius paludinosus
ACGCAAAGTGCAGTTACTCCGAGGTTATTGTCCCACTTTCCAGACAAATAATTTGTCGCACTGCGCATGCGTGAAATGCGTAAAAAAATTAACGTAATTAACGACAAAAAATAATTAACGTCGTTAACGCGTTATTTTTGACAGCCCTACTTAGGAGTCTTGCTTGTCTCTGCATCTCGGTCTGATGACGGCTCACTCAGGGCGGCTCTGAGGTAAGACACCAGTTCAGTCTGTGTGACACGCTGCTGTCAATCAACTATTGTGGGAGTGGCCTCTGACAGTGTAACGCCACACCGACATGCATTTGAGAATGGCTTGATTTCAGAAAGGGCAACTTAATTTTATTAAATTAAAAGAAAACTACTGGTGGATCTTGATCATTGTAGGGTGGTTGAGTACTCACACTCCCAACACACTTTTGTGTTGCTCCCAACACAAACAGCTTGTAAAAGTGCATGTGACACCGGATGACCACTTTAAAAGCCACAAACTCTAAAAAATAAAGGTGCTTCATGATGCCACAGAAAAACCTTTTTGTCTGAATGGTTCCATAAAGAACCTTTAACATCTGGAGAAGCTTTTTGTTTCCCAAAAGGCTCTTCGCGGTGAAAGAAAGAGATGGTTCTTTAAAGAACCTTTGACTAAATGGTTCTTTAATGAAATGGTTCTTCTACGGCATCACTTTGAAGAACCCTTTAAACGGCTTTATGCCACGAAGATCAGACCAAGAATTGTTAACTGAAGTCTGAAAACAAAACAGGGTTCACAACCACTCTATGTTCACTATGGTTTATTCTGGAACATAATAAAAAGTATAAACTAATCAAAAAAATATATATATCGTAGCACAATAAAAATGTTATTAGAAAATTTTTTGTAATGTTTAATTTTCAAATAAGCTGAAACCCAGTATTTACATTTAAAAGTATAATTAAGCTTGTTTTCTCAAAATAAAAAAAAATATTGTCACTGATGCACAATGAATCAAGGGCTTTATTTCTAAACAATGACACTCATCAGAACTCAAACTCACAATTATGCATTACCAAGGGAGTCATTACGCTCATTTTACGCTCACAGCCACTGAAAGGACCTTTCCAAATCCAGTGTGACTACTGGTCACTGAAGACTAATCAAGCCATGAGAAGACTTGTGAGAACCTCTTATCTGTTTGATTAATCATTCATGTTAAGTGTTTAGTGAGCATCTCTTTCTTTGTGCTGTGGCTTATGCCTTCTGTCCCCAGGGCCCATAAAATACCCCTCATAATACCATCACACACTAACACTCACACATATCACTTATCCCTCTGAGTGCAAACAGCTTCCTCATGAATGCTGCTCTCAGATTCAGCCTTACATTCAATAATGAACTAGTGTTCATCAATAATACTCTTAGTTTAGTCATAGTGTCACATGCTTTGCTGGGATAGCAGCAAAATTATCAGGGTCAAAAGAATGCACAAAAGCTTGGGTGATCATTTTGTGAGGCTATTTACTGTTGCAGGGTGTGTGTGTACCCGTACGTGTCGACTGATTTGAGCATGAGTGGGTGCTTCCAATCGATTCTCTATGGGAGATAAGGGTCAGGCTTGTGGGGTTGAGGGATTGAGAATAGTTGCAGAGCAAAGAAAAATTGCTGAACTTCATGCAAATGAGAGGCAAGAGTGCCAAACAACAGTCAATCAGTGTGAGGTGAAGGCAAGCCAAGTTGGTGACGTCTGTCATGAGCATTTCGAAACCTGGAGCTAAAAGAGCTGGAATTTCTGGTGGATGGAATTTGAATCAGATCTAATCAAAATCTAAAATGAAAAAAGGATAGTTCATCCTAAAATGAAACGTCTGTCATTTACTTACCCTGATGTTGTTCCAAACACATAAAACTTTTGTTTATCTTTGGAAGAATAATTTCTGTCCCGTTTCATAACTTATGTACCCCTTTGGTGCTGATCATTTTAGTGGTTATGTCCAAATATACAGTATTATTTATTTTCATACAGTTTATGGGCTAGATTGTCAAAACAATAAAAATAAACTAATAAAGACTTAAAGAGCAAGCTAAAATTGCATGATTGTTTCAGCTCTAGACTTATTCTACCCACTGGTCACAGTGGTGTGCCTCACAAGTGCATGATTTATCTTTGGAGTTTTTTTTGCTATAACACAGGTCTTACCAATGATAATGAATACATTTTGTAATATGGACTGACCCAGGTCTGGGGCAGTGCACATACGAAGTAGGTCTCTGGGTCAGGTTCCACCCAAGGAAGGGGGAAAAAAATCTTGACAACAGAGACAGGCCGAGGGAAGACACCAGTTTACCAAGGGGAACTTTACCGTTGAGTATTACTCACATAAGATTACCCATGGGGAATCAGGCATGTGGACACCTAGCCCAGTACAGGGGCTGACCAATCGGGCAAGCTGACAACTGAAACTGGGCCTGGCTTCAGACCACTCCGCCAAGTCAGACTGCCGATGGCCTTGGAGGATGCTCAGCCAGGGTTCGCACTAGGAAACACGACTGGGAGAATATAAGCACTCGCATCCCCGTGTGAGGGGGAATGGCACAGCAAGCAGGACACCGGCCAAAGGTATTTGGTGTCGCCCAGCCTGCAGCTCGACAAATGTCTGCCAGAGAATCTCCGCGTGCCAACGCATGGGAGGAGGCTACACCCCTATTGGAGTGAGCTCTAACGCCCAGGGGACACGGCTCATCTTGGGCCTGGTACGCCAAGACGATGGCATCCACTATCCAGTGAGCCAACCTCTGCTTGGAGACAGCCTTCCCCTTCTGCTGACCTCCGTAACAGACAAAGAGCTGCTCAGAGCTTCTGAAGCTCTGGGTGCGGTCCACGTACAAGTGCAATGCTCTGACGGGACACAGCAATGCCAAGGCTGGATCCGCCTCCTCTGAGGGCAGTGCTTGCAGGTTCAACACCTGATCCGAAAGGCACTCTTCGCTTTTCGAAAATGCTTGGAGGTCGCCAACTCTCTTGATGGAAGTGAGCAGCGCTGTCTTAAGAGACAGATATTTAAGCTTGACTGAATCCAGTGGCTCAAAGAGACCCCTCTGAAGGCCAGCCAGGCCAACAGAGAGATCCCAAGAGGGTGTCAGGGGCGACCTAGGGGGATTTAACCTCCTGCGCCCCTCAAGAACCCCACAACGAGATCATGCTTCTCTAGGGACTGCCCATTGACTGCATCGTGATGTGCTACGATAGCGTCTTCAGCATGCCGGATACCCAGACACTGAAGGCGTTTTTATGAGACCAGGTTCGATTTTAGCCTCAACAACTGGATATCTTAAGATTGAAGATTAAAATTCATCTATTTCAGAAGTAAACAAAAAACCTTTTTACATGCACAAAAACATGTGCCACTTACTGGACATTTTACTTTAAAATTGTCCAAAAAAAAAACATGCAAGAAGCAATGCAACATTTTGCAGAAATATCATGTTTGAGTTTGGGTTGGTTGTTTTAATTGTACAATGCATTAGGATATTTAAGTTACAAAAATTATAGTCAGACATCTTTTTCCAAAGAAGCACAGGACATTAGAGTTAGAAGGAAGGTATCACAAAGATCATATTCTGTTTGTGCACTTCACAAGATCACTGAATGAATAAAAAAAGACTATAGAGCTTGTTTCATGAACAAATGTTTGTTTTATAAACAGATTTCGGTAGGAGTGCACGAAGGTAATCATTAACAATCTCCGACTACCAATCTCCCAATTATCGTTTCTTCCTATCAGCTTCCTAAACTCGCCATATAAAACCCTCTTCTCCTTCCTCCATCTCGATTTTAGCATCCAGATTTGAACATATCTAACCAGGAGTACTCCTCTGATGAATCCGTCTATGAGGACACGTTCCTCCATCAGCTCCCCCTGCTAACCTCGCCGCTCCTCCTCCAGGCCCTGCTGCCAAACCAACCGCTCCGCCGGCAAGCTCTCCAAGAGAGCTTGCGGCGTCTACTAGAGGCTGCAAATCCTCGAGGCAGCTGCCTGCGCGCTCTCTCCGCCGATTAAGGTCTCAATCTCCGCCTCCGCAAAGAAACCCACAGGCCTCGCCGGCCTCATCCCTTTCCTCAGGCCGATCTCCGGCCCCCACCACCGAGAAATGGACCATGCCAGCTTTAAAACAAGCTTTAGCTAAAGCTGGCGTTTCGTTTTCACGGAAGGCAACCAAGGCCGAGCTACTATCCCTTCACGCTTCATTAATTGCAGGTACAAAACAACCAAATATCGCTTCCCAGGGGAAAAGAAAAGAAAAAACAAAGCATTGTTCCACTCACCTTAATGTCGTTTCTATACCAGCTCGACCTTGCTCCTCTTCCTCCCGAAGCGCCCCGCCAGCCAGCACCGGGAAAGCGGATACCCAAACGACCCCTCCACTTCCGCTCCGCCGATGGACGCTCTCCCCACTGCCGCACTCTCGCCAGCTCTATTAAACCCTGCCTGGCCAGCCGCTCCGATCCTCGCTGAGCTCGTGTTACCATACGGTGGCTCACACTTCTGCACTTATCACCGCCTATTCTCAGCTAAATGTGCCATTTGCATTGCACATTGGAATCAGTGCCCATACTGGGGAGTTTCTCACTCCTCTATCCTCTGTCCGTACGTTAATCCTTCTATCCCACCCTGCCCCGAATTCTCAGAGCCTAAATCCACTAGCTATGTTCCTCGGGTTCTCTCACTCCTTCCCCGCTCTCTGCGCCCTCCTCACCCTTACTCACGCACACCACCCTGCCAAGAGTTTAAGTGTCGGAGCCCATGCTAAATACATCTGCTCTGTTGAGAAAGCATGGAATAAAAATAAAAAAAAGTACCTGGCGTCTCCCGTGAATGTCTCATGAATTGTCATTTCACCCCGATCCTAACTTCTGTCATTATCTTTTATCAGGTCTAAAGCATGGCTTCCAACCAGGTGTCTGCTGCTTTCCTACGCAATCGAACATTTGCCCCAACTTACAATCCACTAACACAGACCGGGACTCCGTAGACCTTTTAATCAAAAAAGAACTTGATTCTAATTTCATGATGGGCCCTTTTGATAATCCCCCTTTCGACATCTTTCGGGTCAGTAATATTGGAATTGCTACCCGTAAATACTCAGAAAAAAAGTGCCTCATTATCGACCTCTCTGCTCCCCACAATTCGGCCGTCCCTAGCATTAACAGCCTCATTCCCTTAGAGGAATTTTCATTAAATTACCAAGATATCGACCAAGCAATAGCCATGATCAAACGTGTAGGACACGGCGCCTGGCTAGCTAAGATCGACATCACCCCAGCCTTTAAAGTAATGCCAATCCACCCCGACTTCTGGCATCTTTTCGGCATTCACTGGCAGAAAGCCTTCTACTTTGCAGTCTGACTAACTTTCGGATGCAAAAGTAGCTCTAAAATCTTCAACACTCTCTCAGAAGCTGTATGCTGGATCTTGACAAATAATTACCAAATTCCCCACGTCATGCACCTGCTA
This sequence comes from Enteromius paludinosus, assembly GCA_032361165.1. Classification (NCBI taxonomy): domain Eukaryota; kingdom Metazoa; phylum Chordata; class Actinopteri; order Cypriniformes; family Cyprinidae; genus Enteromius; species Enteromius paludinosus. The sequence continues at coordinate 8,526,563 of JAUMHQ010000069.1, forward strand.
GATGATTTCCTTATTGTCTTGCATAGCGACAATTTCCCAGCAGCTAATCTAGCAAAAACCCTTAATGTCTTCTCAAAGCTCGGCATTCCGATTGCAGAAGAAAAGACTTCAGTCCCTAGCACCTCCATCGAATTTCTCGGCATCAATTAAGACTCAAAAAACTTCTCCGCCTCCCTCCCAAAAGAAAAAGTCGATCGCTCCATCCTTCTAGCTTCCAACCTCGCACAAAAAGCTTTGTGTTCCAAACGCGAGCTTCTGTCAGTTTTAGGCCACCTAAATTTTGCCATCAGAATAATTCCCCAAGGACACCCCTTCATCTCCCACCTTCTCTCGCTCGCCTCATCCGTTCCAAACCTCGAGGACCAAATCTCCCTAACCGACCCTTGCTTACACGAACTAACACTCTGGATTACGTTCCTTAAGCAATGGAATAGAAACTCGTTCTTTAACACCGACTTCCTCACATCCCCGGTCGTTATACAACTGTTCACAGATGCCGCTCCCTCCATCAGTTTCGGTGGTTTTTACCGTAACCGCTGGTTCGCCTCCACATGGACAGATGAAATTTTAAACCTACCCCCAAACCTCCTCTCATCGACCGTTTTCGAACTTTACCCCATAGTAGTTGCTGCTTTCCTATGGGGCAAAAAATGGTCAACCAATAGCATAGTTGTCCACTGCGATAATCAATCAACCGTTCAAATGTATAAATAAACACAGCTCCCATTCCCCCGCTGTCACGCCCCTCCTTAGACGTCTCATTTGGATTTCTGCTTGTAACCAATTTATTATGTCTGCTAAACACATCCCAGGTACCCACAATCTAATCGCTGACTCTCTCTCACGTTTTGCTTTTCAGAAATTCAAAACATTGGCGCCAGAAGCCGAGACCCAGCCCACGCCAGTTCATCCTTATTCGCAGCTGATATTCCCATGAACCACCCGCTGAGGCTCCTCCACGAAGCCTCCCTCGACTCCATCCTTCAGTCCTTTCCCAGACAAAAGGCAACCTCTGACCCTAGAGATCTTAACCGCCTGCATCTCCTTCCTCTGATCTGGTTATCTCTCTCCGCACATCGCCCGAACATTAGAAGCCATGTTCACACTAGCCGTTTTCGGGTTCCTGCCAGTCCAATACATCTCCTCACCATTTTTGCAGCCAACATCCCATCCTCCAGCTTTTCCATTCGACCCTTCAATTCCAGCTATTAACCTCTATGCTCAGAGGTCTCCAAACGCCCAAGGATTTCCCGCCTCCACCCTTCCACCCTTCATCCAATCCTTTCTCCGGCCCCTTTCCTTAAAAAAATAAATAAATAAATAACAATAATTTTCCCCCGAGCATTGGTCTCATCCCCTCACTAACATTTTCTCTCTTTTTCAGGGACACCTGATTCCAGCTCCTTACACGTAGACATACTTACACACATGTATAATAATAATAAAAAAAATCCCATATATCATTTCCATTTGCAGCTTTTGGGGCGCTCTCTTGTTTGGCGGCTGCCTTCTTGCCCATTTTGGGGAGCTCTCAGGGTCTATCAGGTCCTGGCTGTCCACCTCTATCTCTTTCCAAACCCTTAGGGCTGCCCACCCTAGGGCTCGGCAGCCCTCCTAAACCTGAGCCTTTTCCCTGGGCAGCACGCCAAACAAGCTTCGCTATACATTCGATTACCGACAAGAATGAACTCGTGAAATGTTTGTTTTATAAACAGATTTCGGGAGGAGTGCATGAAGGTAATCACTAACGATCTCCGCCTACTAATCTCCCAATTATCGTTTTTTCCTATGAGCTTCCTAAACTCGCCATATAAAAACCCTCTTCCCCTTCCTCCTTCATCTCGATCTTAGCATCCCTCCTCCTCCCCAAATGCCTCCTTTGACCCAGGGGGAGCTCTAAGGGTTAGGTCCTGGCTGTCCACCTCTATCTCCTTCTGAGCCCATAGGGCTGCCCACCCTAGGGCTCGGCAGCCCTCCTAACCCTGAGCCTTTTCCCTGGGCAGCACGCCAAACAAGCTTCACTACACATTAGATTACCGACAAGTACGAACTCGTGAAATGGACATCAAATGAATGGTTTCACCTAATAAAGCCAAACCCAGCATTAAGAATGCTCTCTCATTCTGTCAAACTGTTTCGCTAAGTACGAACAAATACTCAATTTATCTTTAGAGTGCGACATAATGATCTGACAGCACCCTTTGAAAAATGCTCACAAGCTTTTAAAATCCGAGACCTGAGTGAGTCTGCCAGCCACCCTTCTCAAATACAGGGGCAGTGCCATGTCAGTGTGGATTCTGCCATGCAAATGGGATCACTTATATGAAGAGATGGCCGTTAATGAGTCTGAAGATGAGGAACAACTTTGCATGAACAGCTAATCGATGTAAGCCCTTGTGAGCATTACTTCTCAGCACTCATTGAGAAGCACTTCTCTCATGAGGCAGGTGCCCTCCAAAGCAAATGAGGAAAGAGCCCCCTAAAGTCTGACGCACAGACATACACATAGGCACCTCCCGTCCACAGCCCTTAATATGAGCTATCCATCCTCCTCCATGCCCTATGAAATATGCCTGTAAATTACCACTAATGGGACCGCAAATGCAAGCTCGGCTCTGACTGTCAGGGTGATGCATGCAGGGAGAGCAGACAGACGACCCCTCTTATGACTCAGGGCTGGTGCTGGGGAGCTTTGTTACAGGTATTGAATACCTTCATGCAAAGTTATTAAGCTTAGCTCCACCAATGGTAATACAGCACAGTTTCCTTGTCAACATAGAGCGGAAAGCTGTTGCAACTGAAGTTTTATGATGTAGTTTAAAAAATACTCAAAACTATCCTTCTAAACAGTTACTAAGTTATGGAAGCAATAAATTTTTTATATATATTAGAATGTCAAAAGAAGCAATATTATTTATTTGTTTACTGATTAATTGTACTTTTAAACAAGGCTGCCTTAAAAAGATAGAGAAGATTGAAAAATAAATGTTAAATAAATGTAATTTAAAAAAAAATAATGATTATATTTATCAAACAATCTTGTATCAAGTTTTCAAAAAAATGTTAACATTGATAATAAAAAGATTTTCTTTTTAAAATGTGACACTGAAGACTGGGGTGCCTACTTAAAATAAATGTATTAATCTAAATTATATTAAAATAGAAAATTCACAGTATTACTGATTTTTACAGCATTTATGATCAAATAAATGCAGCCTCGGTTGACATAAGAGACTTTCAAAAAATAAAAGTAAACAACATCCAAAAAAAAAAAACTTTTAAACTTCAACTGGTACATTTTTTATAATTTTTAATTAAATAACTATTTAATGAGTTTAAATCATAGTTATTCAAAAAAATAATACACTGATTGTTTTTTTTTTAACTAAACAAATTGATTCATATGATAGTTCATATGCAAGACAGAGTGTGTGTTGGTTTACCTCTGCCAAAAAAAAGATACTTGTTACAGAAAATGCATATTTTCACAAGATCAGTAACAGTAACTGTCAGTAACATTTATAAAAGAATGAAATGAACGCTACTAAACTGCCTGTCACTTAGCACTTAAATGAATAACGATACCAACACAAAGACTAAGTTGTGACTTGAATTTATTCTGCCTTGTAAACTATAATCAACCGATGTAGTTATCATTAGGCCTTCTGCGATTTTGTAACAGCTATTAGCAACAAATTGTACAAATTGAGATCCTTAGTAGACTGAGGCATAATAGTCACCCGCAAGCTAGACAGAGTACTTCTCCTGCTTAATGAGACATGACGGGCTGCCTATCAGTTCCATTGTTGCGCATAAACACACCTAATGCATTGCATTGCCATCAGCTGAACCGAAGCTGTTGAGATCTTATGGAGAGGGGGAAGGGTCATGTAACAGTGCGTGCTGTGCTTATACAGACCTGTTTGCATTGTGTGATCTGCCATTCCATAAGCATATTCCTTTGCTCTAAAAGGGAGCCATCTGGAGCCGTATTTGGAGCAACCGTTAAGTGACTCAAACTGAAAGACATCATATCTGAACACAACAAGTAAAACAGTTGCATAGAACACCATCATTTTCAGTTTTCACCAAATGACAGCAAAAAGATGGACAAATTGGTGTAGTTGTAGAAGACAGCTCAATCCGTTGATTTAGAGTCATCAGCTGCAGGGTAATTCTAGTTAAGCATGAAATCAGACATGCAGTGAGGCATGGAAATGGAGTAAAAACACATTGTATAACACAGAAAATGATGAGCTACTTCCCTCGAGACACATCTATGGAACACATCTCTATGCCTCTCGATCCTACACTTTACCTTTTCATATGCCACCCTGGAGATGGAATATTGAAATTCTCAAAAGTGCAGATGTAAAGGCATGAAGGGCATTAGAAGTGCCATGTTAACCCCAATAAAAAGCCCTGTGATCAGCAGGGTTTCCATTTGGGAGAGACGGCTTCATGTGCCCCAGAACTATTTCACAAATCACCTTTTGATTTTAATGTACAACTCTCTAAAGTCCCACAGGCCACATTCACCTTTACTTCAGTGGTACAAAGACATTGTAAAAGTCCAATACAACTCAAAACCCAATACTGTATAACTACTCTCGAAAATTTGAGTCAAATAGGCATTTGATCGGGATGATTCACATTTAATGAAATCCTGTTGTTTATGTATTTCAGATGCAAGTATTTCATGACAAATAAGCAATGTTTACTTAAACAGTTTAACACTTTAAAGCTAATTAGTGAAAATCTCAGCTAGAGTATATTGATGTAGGCTTGGAGACTTTAACTCAGTACTTTTTTAAGTAAAGAATCAACTAGATCTTCTGACAGGTGAAACACACAAGACATGTCCCAATACTGGAAACTACTTATCGTCTCATTCCCACACTAAAAGCCTCGAAGATCAATCAAATTGCAAGTGAAGTTAATGTGATCTTTTAAAGAGAGTACAAGAGTGTTCCCTGGAAGTGATTATCAAGGGAACATGGAGTGAAAATGTGTTCTAATTGCCTGTCTACACATGTGTGAATAAGGAGTCTATGTTCACTGGGCCTTCATAAGACTACATTTTTCAAAAGACAGACAGCAATCAGCAGCAATTACCTTGTGAATCAATATGACAAAATTATCACTCTTAATCACTTGAGACACTGGGATAGACTGCCTCTGACCCTGTACAAGACAAACGGTTTGAAGAAATCCTTACGTTACAATACAAATAATCCATTGGTGTTTGCTGGCATAAAAACATACAATTTGAAAAAATAGAATTCTGCCAGGGAGAAAAAGAGAAGGCAAAGGTAAAGTTTTCCCAAAAATCAGCATTTGCTAAAAATTTACTCACTCTTAGGCCAACCCAAGAGTTTGTTTCTTTACTGAAATGATTGATTGAAACATCACTTGCTCATCAGCAGACGCTTTGCAGTGAATGAGAGACCAAAGAGCTGATAAAAATATCCCAATAATCCACAACCAACTCACATGACTCTAGTCCAGCAGTCCACCAAGCTGCAAGAAACTAATACCATCATTAAGGTGTTTTAATATTTAATTGTCCATTCTGCCCATAATAATCCATCCCCTGCTTTCCTCTCACAAAAAACGCAATGACATATTTGTCTACAACTGTTGTGGACTGTTATAAAATATTAATGTGTAATATTAATGATGATTAAATAGCATTACTGAAAATAATAAACTTGTTTAGAAAATATTAATGTTTAATATTAATAATAATTAAATAGCATTCTTGGAAATAAGTAAACATTTTAATGTGTAATACTACTAATAATAAAATAGCATTGCTATATTTACTGTTAATATAAATCAATAATTTAACAGAAATTCTCATTTTCTTTTGTCAAACTATTTAAGTACACACAGACATACAGAGTGTGTGTGTGTGGTCAAGATTTAGAGTGGAAGTCTGCATTATCTGCTCTACTGGGCAGTGGTATTATTTACGATTCTAAGCAGTATGAAAACGGTCTGATGAAGCATTTAAGATATCTGACACCATTTGACATGCTAATCCCTCGTGCTTGGGATGTTAATTTGCCCTTAATGTGTACTTAATCAGAGCTCTAATTGACTTTTTTTTTGCAGGGACCTAAACTGTAATCCTGTAACAGTTTCTGTGGAAACACATCTTGGTTGTAAACCAGGTGCACTATTGAATAGCTTTTGAATATGCATACGTGACATGATTAATGTCTCATAATATAAAGTTATTAAAATTAAACCTCAACATTTGTGCCAGTGACGACAACCTGATATTAATGATATCCCTCAGATATTAAACAAATACATCTTTGTCAGCTTCACTGTGGTTAGCCTGAGGTAAAATGTGGTCAGTTCAGAGCTACGAATAAAAGTCTCACTTGTGTAAAAACAGGCGTGTTTACATTAAAAGAAATTATCGGGCCAACTTTATTAGGCGAAAACAGGCTGTGAAAAATATGGATGAAAGCAATAAAGCGTTGTACAAAGCTGTGTAGGCTATATATCAATCATGGACATTGTAATATTTAACGTTTATTTCACTTAGCAGCAGAATTCAGTTGTCAGTCCTGTTTAATAGTGCTAAATACCGTTAAATTGATTATTACTTTACATTAGCAAGATGTAGGTAAAATTTGGAGAGGAAACGATTTGTAGTGATGCTTAAAGCACAGCTCACACAGAGCTGACTTTAAAGGGTTACTCCACCCCAAAATGTAAATTTTGTCACTTACTCCCATGTATCCCGTAAAAGCTTTGTACATCTTCAGACCACAATTTAAGATATTTTTGGTAAAACCGAGAGGCTAGTGATTGTCCTATTAAATGCCAAGCAAATACCTTTATCAAGGCCCAGAAAAGCATGAAAATCATCGTCTAAAAGAGCCCATCTGCCATCAGTGGTTCAATCTGAACTTCATGAAGCGACAACATTTTTGTGTGTGTAGAACGAAAACGGCACAGCATTGTGCATGATCAGCTTTATACATGTATGAAATCTGCACTTTGCTGCTGGATTTTGTCTGTAAAATGAAAACAGTTACACTATAATGGGTGAAGGCTTTCATAGGAATTCACTATGACTACCAACAGAAAGATGCTTGGTTTGAAACTGTCTTCTGTGTGAGTTGTGCTTCAAACATCGCTAGACTATTGGACGTTTTTGTCTGCAAAATATCAGTAATATGACCGGACCTCAAGTCACAAGGTTACTTAGTTACTTTAAAAACCAAGTTTTTATGCCTCTCTCCAAAGCAATGCTTGTCCTCTCCATCATGCAGATCCTCAAGGAAAAAATTCTTCATGTTTAATGCACCTAATCAGGGGCGAGTCTATTTATATCTATAATTCAGTGCAACCTCCCCTTTAGTAGTTTTATATTTTGGATTGTGGGACATGACCGTGGTGTCCGAGTCTCCTGTGTGCCCTCACACACTGGGGGCCGCAATGCTCATATAGCCCTCATTTGTTGAGTTATTCTAATATGTGTAAATGAAATCCCCCAACCCAAGGTTCGGTTTCAGGGAAAAAAAAGCTCTTTTACGCAAGCACAAACAACCATAAGACAGCACAGAGCATCTATATTTCACATCCTGAGCTTTGAAAGCAGATTTTTTTTTTTAATAAACATGCGCTTCCTTTCAAAGTGAGCTCCTTTAAATCACAGAGATCACGTTTCTGTAGGAAGAGGAGCAACTTCAAATGCCAACGCACAGCAGAGGAAAGTGAGGAATATTTTAAAACCCATGGGGTTTCCTGTGTTCCCTGTGCACAGATTTAAGCCATGTTCCCATCCAGCTGACTGAACTGATGGGTAGAATCTGACAGAGAGAGAGAGAGAGAGACGAAGAGAACGAAAGAATTCAAGGACAGAGAGGTTTTGAGGACAGAATAAAAGACAGAATGAAAGCTACTGGTGGCAGAAGATAAAGCGGCCTTTGTGCATTTTCAAACGAAAGACCACAGAGACTTGCATTAGCCTTGATACCGTTTCGAATTGCTACAAAGTAAACAGAGGTGACAAAATATTACTGATAACAACGCAATAAATATAAGATGCTGAAACAAAACTCATTACGTGTGCAGAATATCTGGGCTAAAATAAAATAACTAAAGAGCCTTTATCCACAGGCAAATCCTATTTTTAGGTGGCAAATGACACTTTGGATTAGCGTCAACTTGTGGCATGTACTGCCTCCTGCTGACTGAAACAAGCCATATATAATACAAAACAGAAGTGGAGCTAAATAAGAATAGCATAGTCTATAGCACTTTTAGAGCAAAGATTGGAGCTGGATCAGGGACACATTTAGTAAACCTCGGCGTTGTACAAAGAAACACTCTATAGTTTACTTCAAAATTACAATTCTGTCTTCTGCCTTCTAGTGTTCCAAAACAAGTTTTTTTTTTCTTCTTCTTTTCAACATCAAAGAAGATCTTTTAAAAAAATGTTAGCAACCGAATAGTTGATAGTAGCCATTGACTTCCATAGTATTTTATGCATGGCTATACTGTATATGGCTGCTGGCAATTCTCTCTGGAACATTCTTCAGACAGAGTATCGCCTTCTGTGCTCAACAGAAGAAAGAAACTCATTCAGGTTTAGAATAACTGTTTAAAAATATATTTATATAACTTTTGAAGACTGCTGGGTTATGACGTAGGGGCCTTCGAAAGTCACGTTTTCAAAGACAACACAGGACCGGATAGAACTACAATCTGTTGACAAGGACAATATCCGGTTTTGTTCTTGAAAATACTCTCACACAGAAAAAAAGGACTATAAACACTATAGCCATATAATTCTGTCTTTATGGGAACCACGTAGCTACATTTAATAGCTATCATCAGTAATTAAAACCGTAAAGATTAAACATTTTATAGCATGAACTGCGCTGACACCTAGTGGCTTACTCGGATATTTTAGATGTCTGCACATGCAGGACAACCACCTAGTAGGAGGAAGAGGAAGTGACATGTGGCCAGGTATTGTTTCCCATACTAGGAATTTGTGCTCTGCATTTAACCCATCCAAGTGAACACACACAGCAGTGAGAAGTGAACAACCACGCACACACACACCGTGAACACACACCCGGAGCATCATGGCAGCATGCTAAAAAGGGCAAGAAAAAAGACTTTTCCTTTAGAATTCACTTTTATTTCTAACGACATTACAGGAATGGATAATCAAAAGCAGTTCATATTTTAAAATCTACCACACTCTAAGAAAGGTTTGCAAAAATGTGTTAATCATTTTCGGCATTGATTTTTCACAGGTGTTTTACCCAGGTTTTAAATGATGCGTTGTAGATTTAAGGAAAATGTTAACAGATAATGTCATGGCTGAAAATAACCAGTACTTTTTCCAGGGTTTGTTTTTGGTTTTGGTTTTCTTTTCTTCCAGTGCAGTACAAAACAAAACATTTAGTTTAATATGCAAATACCATCACTGCTATACCAATACATTGAACTGTTACTTACTCCATCTACACTACCGTTCAAAAGTTTGGGGTTTTCATTTTTATTTTTAAAAGACTGGACTAACAGCTGCTTAAAACCATCACAGGAATAACTTTTAAAATAAATGAAAACAAAGCACTCATTTTAAATTCTAATCATATTTAATAATAATGTGTAATAATACGACAGTATTTATGATTAAATTATATATAGTTACTTTCTTAATGATTCACTTCCAGTATTCATGATCAAATTACTGTACTGCAGCTTTAGTAAACATAGGAGCCCTTTTTTAAACATCTTTAAAAAAATCTCCCCGACTTTTCAAACCTTTGAAACATAGTGTTCATGTCTATAATACTGCATACCAAATTAATCCATTCTCTGTCTAAAACTTCCCAGAAGTGAAGAACAGTCAGCTTCAGTATGACTTGGTCCTGTTCCAAATATCACTGTATAATATTAAACACTGCAGGTGCAGACTTTTCAGGGCTGATGGTTTTGTAATGCAATAAACAAATTCATAGCACACTATATTTGAAAATAAAACCCAATCTGGGGAGGGGGGGTTGTGTCATACGAAATTATGCTATTGATAAGCAGGTAAACCACTGTAAAAATGTGTGTAAAAATGAAAAAAAAGCACCTGGCGTTTGAGAATGGATCCGCTCACTGAACGGAGAGACGGGTTGACAGGGTGATAGACAGCTTACACAAGCTGCAGCTAGTAATGGAGAACTGACACTGACACATGAGGCTTCACTCTCGCCCATTCTGACGGACTCTCGCCCAGTCAAGTTGCTGGCTTTGGTTAACAACCCAAAGAGCATGCTCCTGGCTCACATTGCACACTGGAATACTGGTGTGGTGCTTGCTTTATATCGTCACTCACTATATATTCTCATCCGTTACAGGAAGTTCACCCAAAAATGTAAACTCTGTCATAATTTACTCACCCACAAGTAGTCCCAAATCTGTATGAATTTCTTTGTTCTGCCGAACACAAAGGAAGATATTTTGAAAAAATGTTTGTAACCAGGCTGTTTTGGGTCACCATTGACTTTATTTCCTACTATGGAAGTCAATGGTGACGCAAAACAGCCTGGTTACAAACTTTCTTCAAAATATCTTCTTTTGTGAAATTCATGACAGATTTTTCATTTTTGGGTGAACTATTCCTTTCATGTCATCCCCAACCTCTATGACTTCTTTGATTTCTGTAGATCAGAATTTTTCTTTATTTTAGAATTACATAAAATTAAAGGGGTCCCAATGTTGTTTTGCAAATCAGCTTTGGACATGACATGAAGATTAATGATAGAACTTCTATTTTTGGCTCAACTGTCCCTTTAAATGTCTGTTTTAATTCTTCTGGCTCTTTGTAAAATGTCACGTAGAGTTCATCTATTCATTATATGCACATTGTTTCACATTAACTGATAAATACGCTTCATCAGTCACAGGACAATCTTATCCCTGCTGTTTAACCTTGCACAGTATCCCGCCGCGCAGCTAGTGAATTGCTGAGGGAATCCCTGTCAATCACAATAACTTGTCAATGTAAACAGGACAAACAGAGATGGCAGAACAGCACTACAACTGAAAATTTGTTCGAGAGGCTCTGCAGCAACTAAAAGACATTGTACTTGACTGTACGAGAAAGATACAGCACGGTACGCAACACCTCAGATTACCACAACACAACAAATTCTCAAGCAGGATTTCCCCAAAAAAGTCAATGCTTGCCATGTTAACTCTGCAACAGAAGATTAAGCATCCTTAAATAGCAGTGTAAATGTACTAACACAATAATTTTAGGGAAAATCCCATTAGCAACCACTAACGATGCCAGTCGAACGAGAGACAAAACATCTGCACAGAATGAGAACTGAAGCCTAGCTGATGAACAAATGAACAGTAACAATGCTGATCTGCAGTTGTGTTAAACACAATTGCGAAAGGTACCCCGTCAACAAAATAATTCTGAAGTAATCATCGGCTATAATAAAGCTAGTTGTAAAATACATTTTCTGTAAAAAGTATTATTGCAAATACTGCTCAAATCAACAATTAACAAGTATCCGTCACAAAATGTTGATAAACACAGAATATGACAAAGCAAACTAAGATAAGGGACAAATATAGACCAAGGTCAAATGATCTGCTAGATAAGGCATTGCTCCACGTATGCAAGATTTCTGGTTTCACAATTGTATTATCGCAATTGAAGAGAGGCCAGCAACAAAACAAACTCCACTGAGCACGACTGATACAACTGCTACTGAATACCATCAATTAAATGCTGTATTAGAAAAGCAACTTTTTGAGAATCTTGCTTGATAAGTACTAAGTATATATCCGCAGGGTTAGTCACAGACCATACATCATTCCAACATAACTTTTTGGTACAAAAATACAAAAAGTCATTGACTAATTATTAGACATTAAGCTCATAATCGTACTGCATGCAAAATGCATACCACAGTGCCCGTCCTTAGTCCATACTGCTGTTCACAGGCAAAATGCTGTTACTACATATTTGGTCAAATCCACTAATGTAGATCAGTGGTCAAAACTAAAATCTGTAAATCTGTACTGTGACAGACAGTGAAATCAGTTTCGGTTACTGCCTTTGTGAGACATTCAAACAATACAATTACATATCTTATTTACATTTTGATGCATCAGAAATATTCTGTACCTCAGCAAACTGCATTAACATTTAATCTATCCTCACTTAGACCTGGACATGAAGTTCAGGAGTTGTACACAAGAGTCCAAAGAGACAGATTATGGTCTAAAGGTCATATGTACAGTTAGACTGCAGTTTCTCTCTTGGGGGAAAAAATGATTGAATCCAATCTTCCCATCAGAAGCCACTCTTCTAGGTTTTTACATGCATCCAACTAAGGTTTGAGACTGTTAGGTGCTCTGAAAATAGCATGACATATAAAATATTTTAATATGTTGTGTATATACAGGATCAAATTTAATAAAATGATGAAATACAGGTCTGGCAAAAGTTTTGTCAGGACAGGATGACACTGTCCAACTATGGGATTGAAGCCAGTCTTTTGCACCTGTGCTAAAAATATCCTTGTACACTTTCTTCTAAACACCTCGTGCTGACTGGAACAGTTAAGAATGAGCCTATTTTGACCCATCCGATTCATTGCATCAAAGCAGCATTTTTGCCAAAGTGACTGAAATCTAACACAAGGTTCCCAATAGCGTACATAACACTGTTAACCAACAATGCCGGTTTCATCCTGACATATTCAGAGACCGTCTTTTGCTGCATTCTCATGGTCATTCTACAAATGTGCTTGTATCTACTGAATGTTATACAAAAAACATAAATATAAGTGATACCACAGCAGATTATTCGGGCACTTTGACCAAAAAGCAGCAGAGCATCCAACGAAGCTCTAAATCACCCCCTTTTTTTATTCCCAGAGAGTAAGTGGCCACACATCCTCTTGTGTTGAAGATCAAAGCCTCGTCAGTACTTATTAATTCCAAAGAGACGGACCCCGTGGAACTGAGGCAGTTTTGGAATAAGCACAGTGAGCAGGGAAATAGTGTTGATGACAAAGTGGACCCTGTCATACTTTGTATAGAAACTGGTCAGGAAATACCTGTAGAGGAAGGACAAGGACAAGTCAGATGTCAGATAGCAACATGAGATGCACAGATGCAGAGGTTACAGAAGTTGCTCAAGCAGGCACAGCACAAGACTGCATCTAATAGAAACACAGGATGTGGTTTCTTCATGCTGCAACAGAATGCTTTTCATACATATACTGTGAATGAAACAATAATTGTAATCAATATAAAAACAGATCAGTCTAAAAGAGTTATAGTTATTTTCTTAATAAACAGTTCTCGTATGGTGCATGCTATTAACTGTATTACACGCTCTATAGATAACTTGATTCTGATTGGTCAACCAAAACATTGTGTTATTCCCAATTAAGCAACAGCAAATAACATACTGCTCATCTGGGTATTGTAGGGTGGCGCTTTGTTTACGTCTTTCATTTCTCACACTCTGTAATTTCATTGAAATGTAACTGTTATCTTCTTGAACCTCAGTTATTGACTGTATTTACAGTAAAATGAAACCAGCGGACTTCAGTATTAGTAGTAAGCCTGCAGTAATATTGTTAAAGTGTTCTACTTGTTCCCAGTGTTCTGAATGTTGTAACGGATTTAAGAAAATAAACAGATATTATTTTAAAATGTTTAGTGCTTACATAACATTAAGGCCCAATCCCAATTCTACCCCTTACCCCTACACTCTCCCCTACCCCTCTGTTTGGCGCGTTCACATGTAGGGGTAGTGGTGTCTCAATTCTATTTTGGTCAGAGGGGTAGGGGGAAGGGGAAGGGCTAGATAGCCCTCGAAACAAAGATTTTTTGGGAATTTTCCAACATGGCTGCTCACTCGAGCAAGCAGACCCATAAATGTAAGTCATTTTTGCCATTAATAAGGATTTTTATGACAAATTTTCACTATATGTATATTATCATCGGTCTTGTGTTTGTGTTTACGGTGATGTTCTGTAAAGAAACGTTTGCAAAAACATTGCTAAAGTTTGCTAGCGGATAGCATCGATTG
>JAUMHQ010000069.1:8549289-8563364 GCA_032361165.1 Enteromius paludinosus
TCACCTACATCTTGGATGCCCTGGGGGTAAGTAAATAAACATAAATTTTTCATTTTTGGGTGAACTATCCCTTTAAAGGCCACTGTGCTGCAGAGTAACAGAGTTACCCCAGTTAAACACACCTGAGCCAGCTAATCAAGGTCTAAATGATTACTAGAAACCTCCAGGCAAGTGTTTTGACCTTATTGGAGAAACACTCTGCAGGACGGTGGCCCTCATGGAGCAGAGTTTGGCAAATGTGACCTTAAAAGTAAAATTTATTTGTTTATTTTTCTGACAGAGAAGGATTTTAAAAAACCTAAAATTAAGAAGGATCTCATCACAGTTTAAGTTAACAGTAGAAGGTTAACTTAAATGGAAAACAAATGAAAACACTGTCGTAATGTACTAACCCTTATAATGTTCAAAACCCAATTGCTGTGTATATAAAAGGAGAAGTTAGGCAGGGTGTTCACACTGATCTTTTCCATATAATGAAGGTGACCAGGTGCTGTCAATCTCCAAAATATGACAAAAAAACACAGCAGAAAGAATCATAACAGCAGTCTGTACAAACCAAATCTTTAAAAAATATATATATTTCCGAAATGCCACTGTTGGTGAAATACATGTGCCATATCTCAATCTACAAAAGCACAATTTGAGAGATGTCATATGAATAATTAAATATATATATATATATATATATATATATATATAGACAATAGGCTATTGCATGGCTTGAGAGGTCACTACTCATATGGATTACTTTTATGCTTTTCTTGTGCTTTTTGGCTTGATTACAGAATCTTAATTAATTATTAGTTAATTATCCCTTAAAAGATGAGCGCAGTTGGACATCTTAAAGTAATAATTGATGTAGAAAGGAAAAATCACCATTTAAACAATAAACAAATTAAGATTTCTGTCCTACTTGATGTCAATTACACCAAAATATTGACACTTCACAAAGTTCATAAAAACGTAAAGTCATTTTTATCAATCGAGCGGTTTCAAGTCTTCTGAAGAGACACGACTGCTTTATATGATATGATAAAAATATTTCATTGACGTTGAACAGTGACCATACATATGGCACATTAAATATGGTACACATACAATATGGAACCATACTTGCAACCTTTCAACTAATCCATTACGGAAGAAAAAAGACATTTTTAGACTCACACAGACAAACCTCCTATCCCGAAATGTCGAATTCAAGACATGCAAGTGACATTATTTCCACTAACATAAAATGCACTCTCAAAACTCTAATATCATCATCTGGGGCCTGGGGTTTGGACTGTCAAACTCTGAAAATAAATACGGTCGATGCTCCTCAAGTCTGATTCGATATTTGCTTAAGAATGCGTGCCAGGCGACTTGCTTCGCAAGGATAACAGCACCCCAAAAAATATGCAATATGCTCCGGTAATGTATTCATTTTCGAGCTTCAATAACCCTGAGTCAAGAATAATTTCAAACTTGAGAGAAGAGGAAGAGAGGGCTTGTGACCCATGCCGGTCTAATGATAGCCACACTGGAAAAAGCTAAAGTACTGACACTCCATTATTGTCCTATAGAGGAAGCTGAGGATTAGAACACCAAAGAATTTCAATAAAAGAAGTGTCTGTTGTGGGGCCGAGGGTCCTGGGGGGCTGCAGAGCTTTAGGCATTGTCCTGGAGGGTGATTGAGAGCGAGAGGAGGGGAGCGGAGAAGCATTGTGCAGGGACGGAGCCTTTCTAAAGGTGGTTATTAGGAGAGAAATAGTGTGGGGGTGGCTGTTGACTCTTCATCTTGTGTGAACAAAGTATCTGGCATATAGCTCTCTCTCTCGCGGCTTTCGCTTTACGATGGCCATGAATACTCTCGGCAGGCTCGCCCAGACCTGCGCGAAGGCTTATTGTCCGGCTTAAGTGCGGTTTAATTAAGCGAGCTCTGTGTCCTGAGAGAAGAGAGGCGCTTTAAAGCGCTTGAGTCCCGCGGAGATGCTGGGGATGATGCGTGGTATCAAGGCTATTGAAGGGGAAAGTGTTTGCTGCTCTAATGAAAAAGGTTTGTTTGGAGGGGGGGGTGAGCGGGGAGGGGTGGAGGAGTGTCTGGGCTTTGTCTCCAGCTTACAAAGTAGGGACAAAAGCTGTGATATTATACAAATGCACCCATTTCCAGGACATGATGCGGGGACGGGGGCCCGGAGACGGGTCGGACTGCTCCATCTCAGCCCTGTTGGCACCTTACAAAATGATTTTTTCCCCCCACCACAAAGATACGCATTCTAGTTAAATCCCGAGAGCAGGGGGCTTCTGGGTACCGCAAATTTGGGGGTTGCGGACTTAAGCGGATTTTCTCTGCAACTGTAAGAACAAGCTAATTCCTCAGACCTCCTTTATCTCTAACATGGTAATAACAAACAATGAAATTCTGAAGAGAAAGGGGCAAAGGAAGAGGAGGGAGGAGAGACGCAGACACAAAAGAAGGAGAGATGGAGGGAATGAAAGAGAGGAGAGACGTGTGTGAGGAGAGGGTGGGCTTGGGCGTGTTAAGAAACTTTCTCGCTCTAGTGTTATGTGTGAACTCTGCGCTAATCCAGGTTTTATTGCTTGCCTGTGTCCGGCCACACTGTCCGGATTGAGTGTGGGTGAGGGATAGTGGGGGTCTACACATGTCCCTCTTTGAGGAAAGCCTGAGAAAGAGCCGGACCTGGTTACGGCCGTTTTCGGGTCGCCTTAGAAACCCGCACCACAGGGGTCCTCTGTGTACGTCTCTGCATTCCCTACGCATGCTGCTAGCAAACACATACGGATTAGAGCTAACATTAAAGGTGCTGTCACGTTAGCGGAATTCGGTAAAAGCTTGCAGGCAAAACAGGTACATCATCAATAGCCTAGCAATGTATGAAAAAGAACTCAGTTGCTTTCAAATCAAGCGTCTTTATGTTGGTGTGAAATTGCCATTTGTATGGATTCCTAGGGAAATTAATAGGTTGCTGACCAACGTTGTGACTGTGCCTTACGTTTTAGCTTGTTTCGTTCGCAAATGATCTTCCATCCACTCACAGGAAACCAAAAGGGTGTCTTTCCCAGATTATAGGGGCTACTTTGTGGGTGTGTAGGGTGATGTATTAGCCTAGCCCTAATAAAAAGCAGGAGTGTCCACAAACATGACTTAATGAGGGAGGATGAGAGACTCCTGACCCAGAGGTCAAAGCTCCGGGTGAGTCTCTTTATTCCCATTGATCTGCTAGCGCACTTCATTTCCATGCTCTAGGGCCCACTTCAGTAAATTCATTAAGTGCGATTGATACGAGAATCAAGACTTCCTCTGTAGCACAATGGCTATGCTAGGAGGGAACTGTCTTGTTTGTGCTGTAGCAATGTCAAGCATTTCTGGCTTTTGTCCTGGCTTCACACCGGTGCGGTGCACGCTGGGGTTCGAGTCCTTGAGTTTCTAATCGTAAGCTCATTTCCAGCCGGTCCGTTGTGTCGCGGCCTTACGGCCTTGACCTGGGAAATGTGGTTTCAGTGTTGTTGAGATGCAGACCGCAGACCATTCCTCTCCTCCACTCGTAAATTACGCTCCGATCAGGTTTTCCCAGCCAATCCTGGCGAGCAGATCCGCGTCTGTCACTCTTGAAGAATGCAGAATCAAACCGCTGATCTAGGCACAATGCGGCTGATAGAAAGCAGATCTTTATTCTCGATGTCGGGAACACAGTGCATGCTAAAAATCGATGTGATCTGCAATCAAACTAACAGGTTCATATCTGATCAGATCAGTGTCCTGTTAGAAACAGTGACATGAATGAACATTTAAGATGTCAGAATGACCTTCGAGATGCAATTGCAGTGCCGCTCGGACCCTTTTGATGTGGGGAGAATAAAGCAAAAGAACTGGGCAGTGGAAATATGACCTCCAGACCGCGGTCAGAGCTGTCAGTGTCTCTCTTCAGCTCCTGCGGTGGCTGTGCTCAGACCATGCCCCTGCTGTAAATGAGACAGATAGATACACTAGCAGATAACCAGAAACACAGGCTTCAGTACTCCATCACTGGATTGGAGGAGAACGTTCTATCCAGCCACAGCCAAGCAAAGAGAATACTGGACAATAACACAGATTAAACATTCCTGGAAAGAGGTGGGCACTTATGTGAAAACTTTTTTTGGATTATGAACTGGAATTAGAAGCAAATTGGCAACAACTTACAGGAAACTGAATTGGAATTTGAATAGGAATGACAGGAAAAGGAATTCACTGAAATGCAATTCAAAGAAATTCAACAAAGGAAAAGAAGTGTTCTTCCTCTAATAGTTATCTATTAAATATGATGAAGCACATTTCTATCTATCTATCCATCCATCCCTACAGACCTTTGAACTCGAAATATTTTTTTAATATTTTTTCTTTATTTTCAAAACTTCCAGAGTTGTCTGCCAATAATTTATTCTTTTAATGCATTTGTAGGCCGAGTGGGAAACCACACATGCTTACTGATATAAGGCTAATTTGCATGCAGTTTTGGTCTCCGGTATTTTTAACTGAAACCACTGTCAGTTCACCTCCGTCCCAGCGTTTTAGGTCAGTCTGAGTCTATATTCGAATGCATTGTCAACTGTTAGTGCTGTGTCTCTTTCTCAGTGCCGTCTGCCCTCATCCATTCCGAATGACAATAGTGTTTATGTAAAATGTGCTGCCTTTGGGCCACAGAACACTGCATGCCACACCACCTTTTACGGCTTTTTATTGTGTTTCTTTTGTGTCCCATCGTCACAAGGGGAGGACGCGGCCATCAAAATTCTCCAAGACAAAATTCTTCTCAACGTGTGAATGCATGTGCACGCACACGCATCCGGAACAATTAGTTCGGGGCACGGCGTACTTAAATATAGCGACGCCATCAGCAGGCCCGGCTCTTGACTCAGCTGGGTTCCTTGATGTTAATACAGACAATATAGATATTAATAAGACAAATCTACCTCTCCGAAACTCAGTGCTGACACCCTTTCATTCTTATTCCCTCCCAGCCTCCTCTCTCTCTTTCTCTCCCTCTGTCTTTCTTTCTTTGCTACATTACCAGGGGGTGGTGCATGATTGACAGATGGGCAGGAATAATAATTTTTTTTTTTTTTTTTTTGCGTAACCTAAGGCCATGTTCTGTGATTGGCTTGCCAGCTGACATCTCCAAACCTCGCTTGTCGTTTTTTTTTTTCCTCTCTCTCTCTCTCTCTCTCTCACTCTCTCTCTCTAATATTGGCCCTGATGATCCTAAGGGGAAAAAAAGTGGGGAGAGAAAAAGATATGTACCTTAGGGAAGAACCTCAGTGAGAGGGAGGGAATCAGAGGACGAGTAGGAGCGTGTGTGCGAGTGTGTGAAAGAGACACTTACTCTCCTAACTACTGGGACACACACACTTTCCTCACCCAACTCAAAGAAGCAGCAAACCCTGGAGAATTTTTTTATTTTATTTATTTTTGCCTTCATTTAAAACCCCAAATTTGCTAATTATACTTTCAAGCATCCATCTTTTTCCACCTTAAGACTTGCCTGCTGGGACTTAATTTTCAGCCCCTTTCTAGGAATTCTATGTACTGATCACTAGACAATTTCCATCCACACAAGACATACCTCATGGATTTGTACCTGGTTGGATATCTCATGTGCATGTGGTTGTCCAGCTCTCGGGTGCTTGGAGGCTATCCTATCTGGTGGTGAGTAGCAACGATCCCCACTTTCTGCATCACTTTCTCCAGTAGCACTGGGGGAGAATGGTGGTCAGTGATCATTTTTCAGAGGGCAGTAAATACAGAACACTTTCAGTTGACTGCGTGGAAAAAAGCTGCTCGGCTCAGTCCAAAGAATCTTAACCTCAGCCACTGGAGGGACGGAAAAGGCTAGCCTGTTTTTTTCCTTATTGCCGCATTTCGTCCCGGCTCCATTTATTTTGAATGTTAGAACAAGGCTGATTTTGAAGCTCAGAGTGTTGTGAAATAGATGCAGCGTGTTTGTCAGAGATAAGGTTAGGTTAAGGTGTCAGCCAGCAGGCTGCTGGATGGGGTATATTGTTGTCTTCGCTAATAGCCTCAGCACTCCAGCCGTGTTAGGAGTGTTAATTGGGGCATTAGTGTGGATGTCCCTTGGCTTGGGTCTCAATAAATTCATTGGGGTTTAACCCCGAGTATCATTACACCATAAACCTGAAGCTGCTTTGAACATGTATTTTTCTCTCGCTATCATATTTTAAGCGTTTTAATTTGCTACTTTAATACGCTTAAAGAGATTGTCCAAATAATCACCAAGTAAGAGCTTGTAAATTGTATATATAGTAGAAATGGGCCGCAAAAACATTCCACATATGCTTTAACAATAGTACTTTTTTTTGTTTATTAAATCGAAAAATAAAACAAAACATCGATACATTAAAAACTAAAAAACTAAACCTTTCACATACTAATATATACTTATATATACAGCTAAACTCAACCTGTATTTTACCTGTATCTTATACACAAGTTGAGTTTTGCTATAAAAAAAATATATAAACAAATTAAACTAACTACTACTAATTAACTGCAATATTACTAAAATGTATTTATGTTTGAAAAATAATGTAATTTACTATTTATTTAAAAATGTTTAATATATATATAATTGTTTCTCATTTGTTATTCCATTTTTGACATTAGGCTAGTACTGTTAAAGCACTTATGTTCTTTAGATTTCGCTACAGCAGAGATCATATTTACCTCCGAATGGTGCTGATATGTCATAGCTCCACTAATTACCCCATCCTCAAAATGCCACTGACCTCACAGGGTTCTCTTGTAACATGAGTCTTTTTGCAAAAATATTTGTGTAGGCGTACGACAAAAGCCCCCCTGGCTCATGATACAATACTTGTCAGAACTAATGTGCTTTAGTAGTCCCAGTTAGCATGTGGTCCCCGCTGCACTCTCGTTCCAAACCACCAGCATCTTCTGGTTTCGTTTATGAAGCGAGAGTTGCCAAACATGCAGTCGCACTCATAGACTTACACACACAAAGGCCACGGGGCTGAAGCATTATTATTTGCGTGGCTTTGCTCATAGGTTGACATTTAGTGCCACCAGAAAAGAACCGACAAAGAGCACAGGAGTCTCGAGTCATTGACCCGCAGCAGTTTTCTCTGACAACGGTGTAATATTTACTCACTGACAATGCATAACTTCTTTCATTTGGATAAATGGATAAAGTGGAGGGGAGAGAAAATGAGAGCGTGAGAAAGAAAGTGATACAAAAAAACGTACACGCTGCAGGAAAACAGGTACATGCGTCATGATTTGTTGTCTTCTACCTGAAGGAGTCTGAATGGCATCAGTGAACATGCAGTCTTAAAATGAACAGAATTAGATTAATATAATTTGTATGTAGCAAGTGAAATATCTCTACTGAAGGATTTAATTTGATATTAACTTTAAAAACTAGGGGTGCTTTGCAGCAAAATGAATTCTTTTTGATCACAACTACATGATTTTACATGACACAGGCACACATTAACATCTATTTAGTAAAGTTCATGTTGCTTGAAGATAAAATTCCTATTGTAAATATATTGAAATCTCATTTTTGATTACTAATATGCATTGCTAAGAACTTCATTTGGACAACTTTAAATGTAATGTTATCAATATTTCGATTTTTTATTTTTTTATTTTTGCACCCTCAGATTCCAGATGTGTAAATAGTTGTATCTCGCCCAATAATGTGCTGTTAAAGTTAAAGTGACTGTTTGATCTCCAGGGTCATATGTAATACAAATAGCAATAATTGTGTGTGTGTTTAGTGTTTTATACCAAAATGTATTTATTCCCAAAAGTGAGAATTTAATTAATCCTGGTAGATCCTCTCATTTTAATCCCTGCACATCTGAATGGACTTTAAATCTATGATGAACAGAGTTGCAATAATCAGGCCGATTTCTTCCCTAATCTGTTTCAACAGCTTACCAGGCCGCTAATATCTGACTTTATCCTCTCAAGATGAACTAATTAAGCTCAGTCTTAAGCAGCAAGAGCTCTTGAAAGCAATCAGCTTGTCTAGCTTTGTTCAATTTCACATGCATTACAGATGACGAGCAAGCTGAGACAAAATCAGCAGTCACTCCGAATACCAGACAGAGAGGAACAAGGTATTTGTGGCTTCTTCCCACAACAGCACCGCAAAGCCACAATGCGTTCGGATCCGGCAGGCTGTTTCTAGCGCTGTTCATCTGTTATCTATCAAACCTTCAGCTCGGTTACAACATAACAGCTCAGAAGAGGCCTGACCTCAGACGATCAAGTCTCGGCTTGACCTGGAAACACTTTTCAGTAGCTCTTATTATCTGAAGCACCCGTCAAAACACTGGAAAGGAACTGCTTGAAATCGTACACACTATCAAATAACATACATTAAATTGGTTGAGAAGTTTCCTGAAATCGTTAAATTACTATTTGGTATTCTAACTGCAGTCCACGTTTTTTTTATTAATTCAAAATTAATTTTTTTTTTAACAATAATGTGGGTTTTAAGCTGTTCTTTTTGTTGGCCTGCTTTAAGAATATATTGGGTTTTATTCTTATGTTCTCAAAAGGAAAGAGCCCTTTCAGACAGACACATACACAAGCACTTAACATAAAACTCTAATTCTGAATTAATTAAAATTCGGAAAACTCTTTTTTTGCGGGAATAGGCATGAAGGAGACAGCATCGGGAGGCCAGTAAGCATTCTGACCTGCTCTGGTCCCCTGCTGGCTTCAACGGGACTTGACTCATCTCTGCGAGAGAGGAATGTCATTATACACCCTCTCCATACCAAACCCCCCCTAATGTCAGCCGGTGTCACTGCTTTAATGATACTGCAAGAAAATCCACCAGCTGCAATTCAGTGTGAAAAGATCAAGGATGTTCAGGGATAATGGGGGCCACTTAGGAAAAGGAGGGTGAAACAGATAGCCTGGTCAGAAGGGTATTAGTTTTCAAATGTATTGATTCTGTATCAGCAAACCAATCAATTGTATTGTTGCACAGCAATTGTGTGGGATGATTTAGATACACTGGGGAAAAAAATGTACACTTTAAATTTGCGTTACTTACTATATACTTACATTTACGTGAATCATTTATTACAGTACATACATGTTTTTACATAGTACATTATTTAAAAAAATACTTGATTGCAATTACATTTGTAATTAGTTTCTCTAATTACATTTATAATTACATCACTGACCCATCCCTTACACCTTTAACCTACCCATCCCACTAAACCTGTCCCTAACCTTACTCAATCCCACCTCAATAGCAGCAGAAGTGCTTTTTATTTTACACAATAAGTTTTTTTTACTACATAGTAACTACATAGTAGTAAAGGCCATTCAATTTAAGGTGGGACTGAATTTGCAAGTATATTTCATATATATATAAAGTAAAAAAACAAACCAAAATCTACTTCACTTGCAACTTGTAAAATAATCTCTTACGGTGTACCAAAAATAGAAAAAGGTTCAACTATTTGTGTACTTTGCCCACCGTGAAATCTCTTTGGTTCAAAATTCTGCTTCACATGACTGCATATTAAGCACTAAGTACTAACATTTGATTTGCCTGAGATTTTGGCAAGCTGGAGTTTTGCATTTAGTCTAGACTGATTATTTGCTTGTTAGGACACAGAGGAAGGGTTTAGAATGCCAGGGTTTGCTCTGACTGACAAACATGCACAAAGGTTGCTTTATTAAATAAACTGGATTAAGAAGAAGAAAGCACAGTTACCCTCATTCAAGGTCCGATGATGAATGGGTGCAGACTACACCTGTGCTCTCTGGATCATCCAGACCACCTGAGGTTATCTCTGAAGTCATCCTATCACACACACATAACACGCACACTTTAAATAGTGACAGTGGATGAGACTGTGAGACGTTTCTTTAAAGCGACAGTTCACCTAAAAATGAAAAATCTGCTCTTTCCAAATTTCTTTCCTTCTTCCATGGAACAGGAAAGAGAATTTCTGAAGACTGTAATCATTCTTGAGAATTGGATCAACAGATTCACTAAAAATATCTCATTTTAAAGAATGATTTGTGTTTACTAAGCGTCATTTTTAAGTTGGAGGTAAATTGGTAAAGTTTCAGTTGCAAAATATTAATAAAAAAAAACAATGAAAGTACATTAGCCTGTAATTACCACATTTTGACATTTGGCTAATGTTTGGTCAGGCTTCCGAATGGAATTGGAAAAACCATCATGGGTCTGGTGAAAAGCAAACTTCTAAGTCCACCTCGGTTCTTTCATAAGAGCTTTAGGGAGTTGTGTAATACATCACGACTTTAATCAAAAGTGTCAGGTCGCTTACGCAGGGACTGCTGGTGGAGTCAAAGCTCTCTGACAGCTCTGCTAGTTGAACAGTGACAGGCAGCAGCTCCCGGAGACAGAGCCACAGAGCCGTAACGTCACAGTAGTTTCCGTACTACAGCACCAGGCCAGCAGTTTCAGGATTGAGGTTTAGAAGTTATCATACTGTCCTTACATCACTTGGAGCCTTGAACAAATAGTATTACCAAAACACACACACATTTCCTTGCTGGAAAACCAAGCTTTTAAGCTTGTAGTTGTGTGGCATTTGGTATCTGGTTAGACTTGTAATTAACCAGCTTCTAGCTGACGCAACTGGCTTCGGGAAGTCTAGCTGGATGACCAGCTTGGACCAGATAGAAACTAACTATTACGTTTCATAACAGTGGCTTAAGATGGATTTTCAGGGTGATTTGGAATGTGATATACACACAAAAAGGAAAATGCAAGCAGTTTTCCCAAATCATTCCTCGTACAACTGTAAGCACAGGAAAAAAAAACGTTCCTAAATAATGAGGGCTAAACTAATAAAGCTATGTAAGACTAAAATGTAATCTTTTTTATAAACATCTGGAGTTTTTGTCCTAACCACATTCTGGGAACTGTAAAAGCTAGAGTTTAAAATATTCATTAAACTCTGCCAAACACATATTATCTCTTGAGTATCATTCAATACAATATTACGAACAATATGAGCTTCAACAACATCAATGAAAAACACATTTAAGAAGTCTTACCAAAAGAAGAACTCAGCACTGAGAATGCTTGTCTTTGTTACTTTACTGTCTCGCTTGCAACTACTTACTACCTGGTGTCCATTTGCATCTTGTCTTTGATTCTGCCAACAAAATAGGCAAGAAAACAACCATTTCTCCCACTGAAAGGGCACCTCCCATGAAAAATTAACAGAAAACAGACACCCACGATGCATTAATCAATGACACATTTGCATCAGTAAGTTCTTGAATGAATTCTCTAGGGTAATTTCACTCCCTTTAGCAAGGGTGCATGGAGTGTCATTAGGAAAAGAACAGCAACTGAGAGAAAGAAAACAAGTTTGAACATTTTTTTTTATCTGATAAGCCCAGAGCAGTTGAAATGCCAGTCAAAAGAGTGGCGGGAAAAAACCTGAACTGTTGACTGAGTTTGTGTTCCTGTTCTGACAGTATGACTGAGGAAAAGCCCCATCCTCAGGCTACCAACCCTTTCTCTCTTTCCTTTTTAAGGCTTTTTAAGTTAATGGAAAATGAGCTCAAGTCATAATAAGGCATCTGACCAAAATTAAAGCAGCATATAATTAAACTGAAATGGATACAACTTGGAATATTTGATCAAATTCCAAATATGATTCTGAAAATTCAAGTGATACTTTCCATAAATATTGTAATGTACCACAAGACCGTGAAATGGAGAATATACTATATGGCCCGCTGTATTGCCCAGTGGGAAATTGTAAATTAATCAACTGTAAGACCATTTCACTGACATTTAAATTAGAGGCGTTTGTTAAATTACACAAATGCTCCATCATTCAGCAGAGGAATTAATTATGACAAGGTGATTCTCTCTCTCTAATCCCTTTTCTCCCCGTTCTCTCTCTGAACCTCTTTTCCTTCATGCAGCCTAAGGCGCACATGCTTTTCATGCATTTGACAAAAAGGTGTGTGCTACTTTTCAAATTCTCTCATCTCCTACTTCCTGTCTTAAAATGTCGAGGACGAGTTGAGGGAAGGGCAGAGATCCATACCGAACAATAGAGACCTCTTTAAGCATTCTGTCGATCTTGACCAACATTTTGAATCTGTGACTTGGTGAGAAGTCAAAAGACGGATGCTGCTCAGACAGGCATGGATGCGTTATGGGAGTGCGCTAAGGGACATGAGAGTACTTGATAAAGCTTTATATTTGAATGAGTGGCATAAATGTTAAGATCGCTGGTTTAAAACACACCTCATAGTATCTCCAAGCAGCTCTCAAATATAGCAGAAGCTGTCCAGGAATGTGTGGTGAATGTTCCCTGACCTGTCTGGGGCCTGGGGTAGCAGGCCAAAGCTGTGGCCTTGTAATGAACTCAAACACAGCTTTAACAAGGCATCAACCTCAAGAGCTCCAGAGGTCGGATGTCACAAACTCACAAGTTCAAAGAGTTTCTTATTTCTTCTGCCTCTGGACAAAAACAGAACACTCAGCAGTGTAGTCATAGACAGGTGCCTCATCTCCCACTTTTTTTGGAGAAGCTGGCGAACGCAGGATGAGAGCTGAAACAGTTGGAGAACGCCATTAAAATATGCTTTGTCTAGGGTTGTTTTATTTGGAGGGAGAGCAAAAAAAAAGGTCGCTTAAAGGGATGGGTCATGCAAAAATGAAAATAATGTCATCGTTTACTCACCCAGGTCATTTTACGAAAATGAGAAATTCTGGAAAAAATGTATTTCATGTGAACATAACGGCTTCTATATAAAGACTTTTTTATGTGAGTTTGTCACCACATTACCCAGTCAGTGAGTTCTCAAGAATTACAGTAAATCAGTCGGATTCATGAATGATTTATTTACACCAGATTTGTGAACTGGATCGACTGAATAATTAAAAACACTGAATCCAAAAGAAAAGTTCATTTATGAATCTATACTTTGCTCATATGTGCACTAAGAAACTCTAGGACGAAAGATGTTCAGTGAATGATTTTAAATGTATTTTTCACAATACTCTTGTACAGCTTCTAAAGCAAAAATGAACTTTTTGGCCCCTAATATACTAAAATGTATTTTATATATTTATTTTGTGTAAAGTATACTAAAAATACATTTACATATTTCAGTGCTTAATAAAAAGAAAATACCCTGTAACTGTACTTTTAAAATACTAAACTGGTATACTTAAAGTCAGCTGAACCATATCAACTCATTTTGTCCTAAAGTCCAACTAAAGGTATACTTTAATATGATAAAGTGGAACTTCTACAAGTATACTTGAGGTACGCTTTAAATATCTTGCATTTAAAGATTTATTCAAAAATCATACCATCGATATCAATAGTAAAATTTAAAATACATTAATTTATGCTTAAAGGGTTAGTTCACCCAAAAATACTCACCCTCATGTCGTCCCAAACCCACAAGACCTTCGTTGTTAATCATGAATGGTCCTTATAGTTAATCTTTATTTGGACTAGAATCCACATTTCTTAATATTAAAGAGATCACCCAAAAATTCTGTTATTAATTACTCACCCTCACGTTGTTCCAGACACATAAGACCTTCTTCTGAACACAAATTAAGATATCTTTGATGATATCAGAGAGCCATCTGAACCTCCATAGACAGCAACACAACTGAAATGATCCCAGAAACGTGGTAAAAACGCTGGTAAAAACTCCATGTGGCATCAGTGTATCAACTACAGTTTTGCGATGCTAGGAGAATACGTTTTTGTGTGCAAAAAAAAAAAAAACATAATTTACTCTATCTATTCTTTTCCAGTGACTTACATGCCATTTTAGAGAGTATAACAACGTACAGTATACGCAAGCTTTAACGTATTTGACGTACTGTAAACAGCCTTGTTTATATCTGGATGAAAGCACGCGCATGTGCATGATCTGCGGCTGTTTACGCCAAGAGGAACGGGTACGCTTACATAGTGACGCTCTTTAAAGGTGCCATAGAATGCATTGAGAGAATATTTTAAATTGTTCTCTGATATGTACATAGAAGGTATGTAGC
>JAUMHQ010000069.1:8568245-8579800 GCA_032361165.1 Enteromius paludinosus
CACAGGGGGGCCACAGGGGTGGCCAGGGACATGTCTACAGAGGCACGGGCCTCCCTAGGCCTCCGCGTAGAACCGCCACTGGTGCTCTACAATCAGATGTATGAGTTTTAGACGGTTATTCTGTCTTTACAGCACTGGAATCTTACAGTCCCTGCACTACACAAAGAAAGCTTTGAGTGCAATAAGTGTCCGACATTTTGTGTTTAATTTCTTCAGGTACAGCTAGGACACACCTATACACGCTGGACAGTTAAGATGCTAAAGCAGTTAGCCACAGTGCAAAACCTGGGCAGGAACAGGCAGCGAGTGAGGGAGAGACTGAGAGAGAGAAAAAGAGAAGGGAGGCCAAATGAGATTACAAGCAATAGAAAAGGGCTAGAGGGTTCACTTCGACCCCTACTGTGCATGAAGGCCAGAATGAGCCATCCCTGTGTGCCTCTTACCGCCTGGCTCCCACGGACGCCCCATTCACACGCCCTTTTGACTGTGTCATGAAAGCAGGCTGAAAGGGAATCTCCCATCCTTCCCCATCACGAAGGAAGAGAGGTGGAAGGCAGGGGGAACTCAAGAGGGGGATGAGGAGAAGAGGAAGATGAGGTGAAGATAAGGAAGAGGTTTCTCTGCTTGTGTTCGGATTGGTCCGATGCGTCCTGACTGGATTTTTTTTTTATAAAGGCTTTTGAATATTTTGGCATAGTGGCTGGTATGAGATGTATGTGTGTTTTGTGTATGTGTGTCACAGGAGGCTGGGGGGGATTGCTCCTTTTGGAAATGCCAGCCCCTGCTCTGGGCAGCGCTGAACTGGGCTATGGGGTGCGGGGTGCTGGGCCCTTTTGTGTGGGTAATACGGTGTGACAACACAGAGACAAAGGCGGATTCATGGACCCAGCAGGTAGCGGGAGCTGCGCTCTTCTTGGCCCTTGGCCAGGGCTCCTGGGGCCCAGAGCTCACAGTTCTCTGTTGTGGTGAACCCAGCTGGGCCTGCCAGAACCAACTGGGCCTCCTTCTGGCCGCAAACCCAGAGAGGTGCGCGCCCAAACACAACCTTTATTAAAAAGGACTGTTTGTCTATGTGTGCGGACATGAACTTCCTGAAAGAATAGAACAAGAATACCAGGGGCGAGATGAGTCTGCAAATTCATGAGAAACAGCTAGGCGGTAACAAACGTCCATAATGTCTTAAAAACCCTGTGAAATGCTTGTCAAACACAGTTTCCTCTGAAGCGTTTATGCGTTTCCTGTTTAAACAGGAAGTTTTGGTGGGAGGTATTCGAACGTAGGGCTGGGCAATATATCGCATGATATATTCATGCGCAGGGGGTTCTTTGATTAGCAGTAAATCTCCATCACCTGTTTTCAAATGGAGCGGCAGTTAATACACAGAGCCTTAGATCACCGACAAGCTTCATTTGTGATACTGATTGTTGTGTTGCGTAGCTTGTCAGTGATCTACGGCTCTGTGTATTAACTGCTGCTCCATTTGAAAAAAGGTGATGGAGATTCACCTCAATAGCATACGGCTTTAGTTACATCGCAGAACCATTGTGGTAGATTATCTGGAAACCTACTAGCTTTTTTGGCTTACTATATAGCAGGGAAGTAGGCATATTCAAATTCAGATGACTTCAAATCTAGTAAACATCAGTTGTGGTCAGAATTCCAAAGCTCTGGACCCACTAGGATCATACCATTATACGAAAGAAGGAAAGTTCAAAAGTTTTAAGGTATTTAATGGGTTTTAAAGATGTTTCTTCTGCTCATCAAGGCTGCATTTATTAGATTAAAAATCCAGAAAAAAATTTAATATTGTAAAAAATATTATTTCAATTGAAAATAACTGTTTTCTGTGTGAATATATTTTAAAATGTAATTTATTCCTGTGATGCAAAGCATCATTACTCCAGTCTTCAGAGTCACGTGATCCTTTCAGAAATTATTCTAATATGCTGATTTTTAATGATCAGTGCTGGAAATAGTTGAGCTGCTTAATAGTTTTTTGTAGGATTCTTTGATCATTAAAATATTAAAAAGTTTAAACATTTATTTAAAATGGATAATAATGTTCAAAACTACTCTCTTCCAAACTGTTACAGTAGTTTACTGTTACACTACTGTTCAACAGTTCAAGATCAGTACATTTTTATTCTTTCTTCTTTGAAAGAAATTAATACTTTTATTAACCAAGGATCTATTGAATGAACAAAAAAAGTCACAGCATAGATTCACATTTTAGAAATGTTTTATATTTGGTAAAAAATAATGTTGTTTTTTACTTGTTATTCATCAAAGAATCCTGAGGAGGAAAAATAAAATAAATAAATCACAGGTTCCAAAAAATATATTTGTCTGTTTCCAACATTGATAATTCTAGTAATAAATCAGCATGTTGGAATGATTTCTGAAAGGATCATGTGACTCTGAAGACTGGAGTAATGATGCTTTGTATCACAGGAATAAATTACATTGTAAAATATATTCACACAGAAAACAGTTATTTTAAATTGAAATAATATTTCACAATATTACAGTTTTTCTGGATTCTTAATCTAATAAATGCAGCCTCGATGAGCAGAAGAAACATCTTTAAAAACCATTAAATATCTAGTGTATGTTAAGACTTTTCCCTTTATTTGGGTTATTTGATTTGTTTGCTGTGTCTGTGTTCAATTATTCAATAATAGGAACTGTGCAGTCTTTAATGAAAAATAAGGAATTAAAAAGTTGCTTACCAATACACAAAACATTCACAATTGATAAATTGGCCTAAAAAAGAAGGCTCTGGGTGATACTAAATAAAGAGCCATTTGAGAGCCGTAAGAGCCGGCTCTTTTAAGGGAGCCGAGCCAAAAGAGCCGAATATTTGAAAAGAGCCGAAATGCCCATCACTACTGTGTACAGATGACTTGCTACTAACTACAAAAAATCCTAACTGTCATGGAACATAACAGGTGAATGAAATGGAAATTTCTACTATAGTGCTACATCTTAACTCTCATTTCAATAGCTTGCCACTAGTATGTTGCTTAGCTAAACACAACACACACAAAATTAGGTAAATTGAACAATTAGAATTACTTACTAATACACTTAATAAAACATTTTTCTTGCCTTATCCACCGTTAAGGATTTATCTTTTTCACTGAGCTTGTTGAAGTGTATTATGGGATTTAAAGTTATACTTCACTCAAAAAATAACATTCTGTCATCACCTTCATGTCTTTCCAAACTTGTTTTCCTCTCTTTCTTCTGTAAAAAAGTATATATCTATAAATCTTTTTCTTTCTTTTTTTTTCATTCACACAATCCAGTCAGTGGTCTCCAAAGTTATTTTGGACACAGTGACTTTTACTGCATGATCAAAAACAGCTGAACCATCAAAATACATCCCAGATTTTGCTAAGGAGGACATTTATAAAAAAAACATGCTGGACAGCCCTAGTAAAAAAAGTCATACATTTAAAATACATTAACTTCATACTTAATTAAAATCTGACGTATCGCTCAAGACTTGCTCACACAAAAGTTATAATAAGACTTTGTTTGGAGTGCTACATGTACACAATGCACATTTTAAGCCTAAAACGTGTCACTATCCATGAGGATTGTATGATCTTCGACTAATACCGGTCTTTAAATGAAGTGAAGTGTACCTTAAGTATACTTGAAATAGTTTAGCACAATAAAATTTTGCTGACTTTAAGTACAGGCTACCTGTTTAGTACTAAAAAAATACAATTACAGGGTATTTTTTTATTAAGTACGTAAATATATAAATGTTTTTGTAGAGTTATAAAATGATTGCACTGGAATGATAACATGTTACCATGACATCCATCATCTAAACACAACATCATCTGAACATGAGCTGTGGTTTGGTGACATTACCCACAATACACCAGGATATTCCATGTGTGTGGGCGCTCCTTTACATAATCTTACACCATTATAGGCCTTACTGATCCCTGACAAACTCTCTCTGAGAACCACTGTCATTAGAAGCACTTAAATGTTTGGGGTGATGAAGTTGGTTGGGTTGCAGTTTTTCCTAGTGAACTGGTGAGCAACAGTAAGTGTGCTGCGATTGTGAAACGATGGTGTCTGGTTACATAATAAGCTGTTGCATTCAAAGGGGGGCGTAACACCATCTCTCAGCACATGCCTTCAGAAACCAAACACGCAGACTTATTGCTGGCTTTCACACACGCGGCCGCGGGGCTCGGACGGGTGGGAGAATCAGGGGCTTCTGAAATATTATCCAGAGAGAAACCAGGACACCTTTGAGATGACACAGCGTCAGTGAAACCCCGGGCTGCATTAGCCACAAGTGACATGATCAACAATCGCCCCGGTGTTGTCAGAGACGTTTACAGCGCAGCACTCAAACACCTCGTCACTATATTCCAGAGCTCATCACAGAACATGATCCGTGCCCTGAGGACACAGTATAGATGAGAGACTTTTGGGAGGGCCACAGTTAAACAGGCAGGGATCTCCTTCAAACCTTTTACAAGAGCCTTAGGATAGACTCAGGAGTGAACTGTCTCGCTGTCTAAATACAGACTTTCTAGCTAGGCAGCATCCTAACTGTCGCGATGCCCTAGATATGCAGCCACTCCATGTGCCATGAGTACTGCACTAAGGACTCTGTGGGTTGTTAACTAAGCTCTACTGCAACAAGCATATAAATAGTTAATAATACTTTGGGCACACTTGGAGAGATAGCATTAAAATGCTTGCTATTAACAAATCATTAACTATGATGTTTGCCTCAATGAACTCCTAATTTACTGCTTATTAATAGTTAGTAAGGTATTTGTTAAGTTTCATACTAGTTAGGATTAGGGATGAAGAAAATGGTCATGCAGAATATGTGCATGAATTATTCACTACGCTGAAGTGGTACCGATACTTATTATTGGGGATTGAAATATGACTTTATTCATAATGAATATTTCTCCCACACCATATGCAAACTTGGTTGTCATTACAATGCATTCTGGGACTACCTTCTTCAATAATAGTGCATGCAATGCTGTTTTTCACTCATTCTGTCATCATTTACTCACACTTGTGCTGTTCAAAACTTGTATAGTTGCACAGTAAGAAAAAAACACACACTCCAAAAAATAAATACAAGTTTCCTCAAAATATCATCTTTTTTGTTCCACAGAAGAAATGCAAACTATCCCTTTAAAGGGCGACATAACTAAGCAACTCTTTATGTTTTGAACCAGGACTTGTGTCTGCCAAGGCAAAGGAAGCTTAGAACAGCCATAACATGAAGAAATGTTCACTCTTTCTTCTCTCTAGCCACAAGAGAGTCTGCATTTGTCCACGCGATTGCCTCAGCTGGAGTGGCGTTTGCAGTGACCCGTTCATGTGCGGAGGGGACCTCCACAATGTGCGGCTGTGACTCCCATCATAAAGGCCCGCCAGGAGAGGGATGGAAGTGGGGTGGCTGCAGTGAAGATGCAGAGTTTGGGGTTCTGGTGTCTCGAGAGTTTGCTGACGCTCGTGAGAACAGACCAGATGCTCGGAGTGCCATGAACAGACACAACAATGAGGCAGGACGGATGGTAAGACACTCATGATCTTGAGTTCAAAAATAATGTTGATGGAAAATATGCTATGCTATTTTATATGAAATATTCTACGTATGCTATGTTCAAAAGTATGTGGTGAGATAAAAAAAATAATAATAAATTCATACTTTTATTTAGCAAGGATGCATTAGCCTACCGATTATATTATTACAAAATACTTTTATCTCAGATACATGCTATACGTTCTATTGTGCTTTTGAACAAAATGCAGTCTTGGTGAACATTAGAGACTTATAATAATTTCCCCCAAACAATTTTACAACGTATGACCCCAATTAATTACATATTATGTATTTTTTTCCTTATTTATTTATTTATTTTTCTTAAAACTTCCCCTGTGTATATTATCATCATTTTAAAACTTAAAGTTAAAATCTGAGAAAACGCACAATGTTTGAGAAATCACTTTAGGTGAAGTGTGTAATTTATGCACCACACCAAACAGAAATCCAAAATAATTGCTCATGTTTTTATCATTGCTCGGACAAACAGGTAGTTCCGCCCCAAACTCATACGATTGGCAGAGCAAAATGCTGTTTTTGTCCCAGTTGGGCCACTGAAACAGATTACGATTCCGGTAGCACCACAGAAATGACACACTTCACCTTTAAGCCAGCAGGTTCATGATAACCAAACAATGAACAAAGCCGTACTTGTGCCGCTCCTGGGTGGGTCTTACCCTACAGTTCACAAAGGTGTTAATGCACCACAGATCTGTCAAATATCTCCTCATCCCTTTTCCGAGAGACTTTCAACTTTAAAACTGGTATTTTCATGAGAAATTACTGGGTAATTACCTCTCTTATCCTTTCATGCCTCTCATAACTTGCATCTGTACTGAATCCGTGACGCTCAGTTGGTGGTTTGCAGAAGGCAGGGAGGGAAGAATAACACTGGGGTTCGGGGTTTAGCCTGTCACTGCTGCTGTCATGACTCAGAACTGGAGTCTTTTGCGCTAAAGGTGCTTAAGGGGCAATAGGCGAGACCACACTGCAACAGAACGCCGCTTTGATCAGAGAGGGACCACAGGAGCAGGCTCTGAGACAGTTGGCCCTGTCAGGACCCTCGCATGCTCCATTGTTTTCGACGCAGCCCGAGGGACCCGCCCAGGGCCCAAAGAGTTCGGGACATGATGTCAGCGGCCCCAACTACACCCCCAGGGACCTGCAAACACCTGCCTTCCACCGCAGCTGGGGAATTCTGCAGCTAAAAATAGCAAGTGAATTAAGGCAAACAAACCAAAACAAAGGCATATACTGCCGGTGGCGCACTCCATTAAGCAGGACATCAGAAGAGAATTAGCTGAGAAATGCAAGGGCCTCTCAGCTCAGCACCTGAACAACACCTGTGGCCTGAGCCCGAGAACAAGCAGAAGAAGTTCCAGGTTGTTGGCTTATGTAGATTTCAGAAAGGGGAGGGTGTCAACACGGGCAATAATTAGGCACTGTCACATGTGTTAAAGATTGCTGTACAGATGTAAGCCAGAAGCTGAATACAGCAGGTAATCAGAGCAATGATATTTTTTTAACAACATTCAGAATGACTGCAGTTGTGACACTGTTTTTATGCTATAACATAATTATAGACTAACCAAAACTTGTTTTTGATTGCTTTTGCATTTTGTAAGTCGCTTTGGATAAAACCATCTGCTAAATTACTAAATGTAACTGTGAATAATTTTTTTAAACTACCATGCTTTAGACTAATGGTCACACGTTAGGTAAACTATTTGCAATCCTCAAGTAAGTGAACACAACACTGCTCCAACTTCCAAACTTTCAGCTAACATACTCTAACATACGCTTGTCTAAAACAGCACCAATTCAGAAAACGTCTGTTACTTTTAAGTGAAACTGCAATTTTTATCATTCAAATCATTAAAAAATTTAATTTAAATGTTTTTATTAAGTTGGCTTGAAAAAGCCAACTTACTGATATACTATTTAAACTTATTATTATTATTCTGAGCCAAAATTTAAACACTTTCTCCTCCTAGAGCTTTTAAGCTAGAACCACCAAACTCGGCCCAGACTTTCAGACTGGTCTGACTCTGGTAGCTCTATCTTTTCAGACTGATCCGACTTACGGTTTTCCTAAAAATTACGATTAAAACTAGAAAAAATCCCATGGATTCCCATTCATGGAATGTTCAGATGAGCCAAGACTCTGCCAGCTCCAACTGTCAAAATTCAAATCTAAACACACTGCAGCCAATTAGATTCAATCAGACTTCCCTTCTATGTACTATTTCTAACCCATTCAAACTCCTTTAAGTTTTCACTCTATCTACTACTCTTTCTAATTTATCTAAATCATGCTATAATCTTGCTTATCTTACTAAGATCTTGCTAATCATGCTAACAACATGCCAGCAACTTGCTAATCATGCTAGAAACATGCTACTAACATGCTAATCATGCTAGCAACATGCTAGTAACATGCTACTAACATGCTAATCATGCTAGCAACATGCTAGTAACATGCTAATAATGCTAGAAACATACTAGTAACTTGTTAATCATGCTAGAAACATGGTAGCAACATGCTACTAACATGCTAATAATGCTAGAAACATACTAGTAACTTGTTAATCATGCTAGAAACATGCTAGCAACATGCTACTAACATGCTAATCATGCTAGCAACATGCTAGTAACATGCTAATAATGCTAGAAACATACTAGTAACTTGTTAATCATGCTAGAAACATGTTAGCAACATGCTACTAACATGCTAATCATGCTAGCAACATGCTAGTAACTTGCTAATCATGCTAGAAACATGGTAGTAAGTTGCTAATCATCTTAGAAACATGTCAGCAACATGCTAGTAATAATAATGCTAGCAATATGCTAGTAACATGCTAATCATGTTAGAAATATGTTAGTGAAACTCTTTTAATGCTAGAATCATGCTAGCAACATGTTAGTAACTTGTTAATCATGCTAGCAAAATGTAAGTATAGTGCTAATCATGCTAGTAATGTGCTAATAATGCTAGAAACATGCTACACACTTGCTAATCATGCTAACAACATGATAATCTGTCTATCTATAATATGACTTTGTAATCTTATAATTTGTAGCTATTTCAGACTGAAAACTCAAAGTTAAACTTTTTAACTTTTTAACCTCATAGCATTTTACTAGCATGATTTCTATAAACTACTTTAAACTTTCTAGCTAGGATTTTTCAAGACAACTTAAAGTTTGCCCAAAAACTTTATTATCTAGTTTAAATGTTACAATACTAAAAATATATATTATAAAACGGTTCGTTCCATTCCTTGATTCTGATTGGTCAGCAGCTACTGTATGTTTTATTCACAATACAGCACGGCTGTGACCGCTTCACCCAACAGTTCAACGTATCACTGAGCAACACCAGTGTTAGCAACATACCTGTAAACAATCAATAATACAGCATTAAAACAGTTACGTGTATTATGTATTATTCTTAAGTCTGTTATTTATTTAATGAAATATGTGCGACCCCTGCTGATAAAGCACTGCCTCTCGTACCTTATTGCTTAGATATAATATGAGAAATCATATTTAACAAAACGCTGAAAATCATACATAAATGTCCTGGCTTAATTATTGACAAATTCTGTCACACTGTTCAATAACAGACCATCTTATGTCTTGTTTGAGTAATATGCGGAAGAAGGGGTGTGTCTTACAATTGAGTCAAAAGTTGTTGTTTTAAAATTGGTTGTTGGTAAAAGTAAAGCATCTGGCAAGAAAAAAGAAAGAATGCAACTGGCAATACTATGATTCATACAATTTTTGTTTTCACTGTAACTAAAAATGTAAGTTTAATGGTGCAATTGATTTAAAATTTCAAAATACAGTTGCATGTATTTATTCATTTAATTGTTAACTTTAAAAAGATTTGATTACACTGTGTCCTTGTTACAGTGTAATTATTATACATGTATTAATACGGTTATGGTTTAGGGTTGTTTGCATCTAATTATGCATTATTTATTGTAATAGTAAAATTTTTACCAAATGACTTATCAATATTTTTTTTAAATAAAGTGATTAATTCACACCATTTGATTTATTTAATTGCTGATGTATTTCTGCATGTCCTTGATATATAACAGCAAACTAATACCAATTCCCAATCTTTTCCCTTATTTCCAGACCATCCTGGAAAACATGCACCTGCGCTGTAAGTGCCATGGACTGTCAGGCAGCTGTGAAGTCAAGACCTGCTGGTGGGCTCAGCCTGACTTCAGGTTGTTGGGGGATTACCTGAAAGACAAGTACGACAGTGCCTCTGAGATGGTGGTGGAGAAACACCGGGAATCCAGAGGCTGGGTGGAAACACTACGGGCCAAATACGCCTTCTTCAAGCACCCCACAGAACGAGACCTGGTGTACTACGAGGGATCGCCCAACTTCTGTGAGCCGAACCTGGAGACGGGCTCGTTTGGCACCCGGGACCGCGTCTGCAACGTGTCGTCGCATGGCATCGAGGGCTGCGACTTGTTATGCTGTGGCCGGGGCCATAACACACGGACAGAAAAGCGCAAGGAGAAATGCCACTGCATCTTCCACTGGTGCTGCTACGTCAGCTGCCAGGAGTGTGTGAGGGTCTACGACGTGCACACGTGTAAATAAGGACTAGTGGACAAAGAGAGAGAAGCAAAGGGAGAGACTGAGAGCACACAACAAGATAGTGGCACTTCTGTGGTAGAACCCTTTACTAATGTGCCCTTTTTGATCTACACGCCCCAAAAGATGCCTATGGTGAGCATCATGGTTACTACTGCCATACCCCTCACTTTTTTTTTGTGGCACACATTACGTCTGCAAAAGAACAAAATGCCTTGTTATCATTCAGTCTTCTTTATCTGTAACACCATCTCTGTGATCATTGCTGCCTTGCTGCCCAAGGGCCGAAACAGGATATCTTCAAATATACAACCGATGACACCAAGCAGACAAGACGAGGGGGAAAGGACGACGAGATAATCTCGGTTAACTACTGAACGCTGGGTCTTGAAATATGCCCTGCTATACTACTGAATCCAATGCAATGCCCATGTTTTTCCTCATGATTTCCCAATCATCTTGTACACTCCTACCACATTCCCTATAATCGTAGAACATATTGCTGTTTGCTACTCTGTAATTTCTTTATATACAGCAGTTTGGAGGGATGCAATTGATATATTAGGGTGGTGCAAACAGGAAAAGGCATTATGGGTACCTTACGATTTTTTTTTTTTTTTTTTAAGGATTTTTTGCATAACATGTACATGCAAAGTCACCTGTGATTCTTCTGGATGAGTGCAGGACAGCTGGTGAAATGCATGACGGCAGAATGCAACGACACACACTGGGCTCACGTGCACCCGACCAGTAAAATTTGCACTTACAAAACTACTAATGAGTATACT
The DNA here is from genome assembly GCA_032361165.1 of Enteromius paludinosus. Taxonomy (NCBI): domain Eukaryota; kingdom Metazoa; phylum Chordata; class Actinopteri; order Cypriniformes; family Cyprinidae; genus Enteromius; species Enteromius paludinosus. The sequence continues at coordinate 8,579,262 of JAUMHQ010000069.1, forward strand.
AATTCTAGAGATTACGGTGATTATTTTTTAACATATTCTTTTTGATAAAAGCTCCTCGTATATGACTGTGAAGGCTCCGTTTCAACACTTCCCTGTCGAGAAGTTTGCGTAGAGGAAGGAGAATAAACGCGCAGGAGGAGGACAGTTAGGAGGGAAGTGGCAACCCAATGTCGTGAAAAAAAACGCAACTAGGTGGCGCTTTCGTATGAATTCGTATGATTTGATTTGTATGTAAAAGCATGATTTTTAGAAAAAGAATGAGTCTGTGTCCGAAATCGCTTACTTCCCTACTATAAAGTACGTGAAAAACAGTATGTGAGGCGAGTAGTATGTCCGAACTCAATAGTATCCGATATTCAGTAGGCAAGAAATACCCGGATGACCTACTGCTTCTGGCCGAATTCTATAGTAGGCATACCATTAACACTTTCCTATCCCATGAGGCTCCGGGAGAGGAGGCGCCATATAAAAAAAATGGCGGAAAGTTGAGACGCGGCTCATTTTAAGTGTAAGCACCTCAGGAAGAAAACGTTGTTTAT
>JAUMHQ010000069.1:8639220-8659232 GCA_032361165.1 Enteromius paludinosus
ATGCCCATTTTGTAGAACAACCTGTTGTTCTGAGATTGCACATCGACCCTTCTGAATGGGAAGCATGGGCGGGGATATGTCTAGACCGTTACATAACAGTCTGTGTTGTGTTGGAATTTGACCGTTTTTCAGTCGTCTTTTGCAAACACTTGATTTCTAGAAGAAGTAGTAAACGATGGTGTTTGAGACTCACAGTATGTTATGTTCATGTACTGAACTGTTATTATTCAACCATGCCAATGTAAATTCAGTTTTCCATTCTATGGCACCTTTAAGTAATGTAATGTTAACAAATGGAACCTTATTGTAAGGTGTTAAACATCTTGAAAGATTGCTCAATATCTAGTTGTTGTTGTTTTTTTTTGTTATAATCATTAGTGGGGTCCTCTTTTAAATGTCAGTATCATTTCATTAACAATATTTTTTACTATGTACATACCTTGACATCTTTATTCACTTCTAACTCTCTCAAAACATACTCAAATCCTGTGCTTTGGAGACTCAGTGTTGTCCCAGTCCAGGATCCGAAGATCTCGACTGTGATACCGGCCTCTTCCGACTTAAGTCCAGGAAGATCTGTCATGATATGTGCATTGCAAAAATAACGGCATCTAATCTGCAATGCAAGTTTAAACATCCATAATTCTTCACTCACCAGATGTATTAAACATAGCCACTCCAGTTCCTGGAAAATAGCTGCCTTTCTTGATCTCAGAGAAGCAGGGCTGGGGTTCCCATGTTGAGTCTGTGTCCCAAGGGGTGCTGAGATTTAGCCAATGTCCTCCTCTTATACAAGCATCCATTTCTGGCTCGAACTGAGAAATAAAATAAAGAAAAGAATGTTTTATGATAGTTCACTTTTTACTTAAAGTATTAATGGAAAATGCAAGTAAACATACTGGATTGAAGAGTCTTTGTTTGTCCACAAGCATTCCACCAACACCAAGACGTATCTTTCCTCTAAGTTCATGTTCTGTCAGTTTAGAATGAAGACCGACTACGAGCTCTAAATTGTTGTTTACCTCGAGCACCACAAATTTGCCCTCACTGCGCAACTCGAGCTGTCCAAAACCAACAAAGAATACTTAGAAGATACAGTAAATTCCAAATCACATTTCATCAGTAAATCCTGTGGAAAAATGTATTATGGTTAAGTAGGCCTAGTGCTGGGCAACGATAAATTGCAATTAATTGCATCCAAAATAAGAGTTTTTGTAAACATAATATATGTGGCCCTGGACAACAAAACCAGTCGTAAGCGTTAATTTTCCGAAATTAAGATTTATACATGATCTGTAATATGAATATATAAGCTTCCGATTGATGTATGGTTTGGATGGATAGGGCAATATTGGACCTAGATACAACTATATGAAAATCTGGAATCTGAGAGTACAGAAAAATCGAAAGGCTGAGAAAATCACCTCAAAGTTGTCCAAATGTTATCTTATCAATGCATATTACTAATCAAAAATGAGATTTTAATGTATTTATGGTAAGAAATTGACTAAATACTTTTATGGAACATGATCTTTAATTACTATCCTAACGATTTTTGGCAAAACAGAAAAAACTATAATTTTGCCTCATACAATGTATTTTTGGCTATTGCCACAAATATACCCCAGCGACTTAAGACTGGTTTTGTTGTCCAGGGTCCATATTAAATAAATCATATGAAACTTTTATTTTGGATTTATTTTCGTTCCCCAGCACTATAAGCTACAACTGTTTTAAATATTAATAATATAAATAAATGTTTCTTGAACACCAAATCAGCATATTAGAACGATTTGTGAGGTTTTTTTGTGCAGATTTGCTATCACAGGAATACATATTTTTTTCTAAATATATTTAAACAGAAAAAAATATTCAAAATTGTAACAATATTTCACAATATCACAGTCTCACTGAAGTGTAGCCTTTGTAAACATGAGAGGCTTCTTTCAAAAACATTGAACAAATCTTAAACTAGGAGCATATACAAAGAGTGGTTGTTTTAAACTGCTTAATAAGTAGAGATTTAGAAAAGATAAACAGATTTACCAAGTGCCAGGCCCCATCATTGAGTTTTCGACCTCCTTTTACACTCACTAAGACGTCTGCTTTCCCAATCTGCATTTCAGGTATGCCATCACGCATTAAAAGCACAAACCAGTCCTGTCCTTCTTTGGTGTCTCCGTAAAAGATGGCACCCTCTGGGTCAAGGGTCCGAAACTCAAAGAAAGATCGAATGCTGTAAATGCGAAGTAAGACATCTCACAGTCAAATCTGCCACCACGATGACTACTTTAGTTGAGCGCCAAGAAATTATGATTTCCAAAGTGAAGCAAGTCTACTCACCTTTTGATGTCAGAGAGATTTGCACTCATATGCATTAAAGGAGTCCATTTGGACTGTCTGTGCCCAAGATTGATGACTCCCTTGCCGGATATCTGTCTCAGTCATCCCAAAAATCAGAGAACGGTTTTGACATCATACAACAAACATCATACAGCAGCCAAGCATGCTCAGATTACATTGAGACATATCTCTCGCACTCTCGCTAAAGGCTAGGCAAACACATGCATCTGCGATATCCCAGACAAGCGGCCAATGTAAATACCGCTGCCCCGGGCAAGTGTGGATCCAGGGTTCAACAAATTCAGAGTCGAATGCGCTAACCGTGCAACGAATTTGTCAGCTACATTTGCTTCCAGGCCAGCCATTTAGCTCCAAATATACAGTGCGTGCTGTGGTCTGTCTTCTGTAATACGTTTTGAAATGTAGAATTTGGACATGATTGCAGATTCATGCACCGTTATTCCAAAATGATTTAATTTAACATGGCAATCCTAGTTTAGGATATTTTTTTTCAAATTGGAAAAGTACAATAAAAGAAAGAGCTTAGATGTTTTTCAGAAACTGTATACATTTACAATTTATAAATTGCTTAAAATGTAAAAAATAATAATAATTATTATAATAGTTGCATAAGGAAAATTCCAACCTGGTGTCAAATCATACAAGAAAATTAAAGGAAAAATAAAAACTACAATTTAATAATTTTTTTACAACTAATCAATGAAATTGGCTTCAATAACTATCTTTAATATTTCCATTGCATATCACATTACTTTACATTTTATCCCGTTTAATTTACAAATGTGTCATTTAATCTGAAGAAAAGAGAGCAATACTTCTACAAAACAATAATCTTTCATTCTTTTAAGTGTATTTTCTTTGGCATTGCATGAACTCATTTCCCGTTCAAGCTAATTTAATAAATCTATTTTGTCTAATATTAGCAGAAGTCATTTTTGAGTTTAAAGAAGGTGAAGTGAATCAAGCAAGCAAGCCACAGCACACTTAAAATTTTCATTCATATCTGTGCTGTCAACTTTAGCCTCTTGATTTCAGTTGCATGATAACAATTGCCTCTACAGTAAAAAGCACTAGTTTCTCAACATAATTGCCTAGTAACAAGCAAAAGGCCTTTTTGAATATATAATATATATATTTTATGTCTTCAGACCTGTGTTTTGAGGATCTTATACTCACCTGTTCACCTGATGCTCCCCTGCACAGCAGAATCAGGTACGAGCCTGACAGCAGTATGACCGCTTCCTTTAGATACTTCATTCTCTTTTACCTCCAGAGGTTAGAACAGGAGTAGAAACAAGAGGGAATGGAATCAGAATGTAAGCTTTTGTTTAGCCCACTGCCATCAGACTCCGTCTCTCTCTTTCTCTGAGAAGTGAGTAAACTCCAGTTTAGCACACAGCTTTCCCATAAGACCAGATACTGAGAATGTCGACATCACAGCACTGGAAAATATTGATTTTTGGGCTTATTTATACAGGTATTTTGTATGCTGATAACTTGGTGAATAATTTTACCAGCGTACAATTGCATAATTGGCATTCAATGACATGTTTGCGCTATGGTGTTTAATCGCTACAAAACAAAATAATAAAAAAATGACATTTCTGACTTACTTCACCCCCTTACTTTTTTGAGTTACTCTTAAAAAAGTACAGAAGATTAAAAAAAAAAATTTATTTGTAAAGCCTTTTATCAAGTGCTGATAATCAAAATGATCAGAACAATGAAAATATAAACATAAGTACCATTTTTGGCATAAACGACCTTATGTAAGTGTATTGTCTTAATTAAATGGATGTTATCATTTCTTTGGTTAGTAAAAAATTTTTTGCGGCGAATGAGGAAACTTCTTAAAGTATCTTATAATTTTTAGAGCAACCCATGCGGCTATCTTTTACTGTGTAATAATAAAAAAAAAAAAAAAAAAAACGAATACTATTTTTATCATAGTATATATGCAAATTGTTTTGTCCCCATTCTCGACCTGGCAGCTAGATTAATTACATAACAAGCGAACTTTGAAAGGTAACTCATGTTTGTTCATCCAGTACAGTGAAACCTTGATGTATGACTAGTGAGGCGTAGGTGGGTTTTTTTTTATTATTATTATTACTAAGAATGCTAAGTAGAAGTACCAGTCTAGTTTTGTGTATTTCAAATTAGTTTATGGAAAGTTCCACTATTTTGTTTCATTATTTGATAGGTGCACATCATTGTTTGGTTGACCCTTGGTCGACTTTCCAAATTCCATGCCCAGTGCCAAAGAGCAGGAAAATATGGCAATAGGCTACATCCCACAATCTGTATATGAAATGATATAACATATAGGCACATATTAGTAGCTATGACAAAGAGTAGCATTTTCTTTTTGCAGTGTAAACTACAGTATCTAGTTACTTGACTTTAAACATTTAAACACATTCTGTATTACGTTATCTCATAAGTTCCCAGGGGAAAAAACACTTTAGTTTACTGACTCTTTTTTTTTTTTGCAACTCTTTTATATTTCTTTTTATTCAAATGATGTCGAAACTGTGCCGGCACTGCATACTAATGATGAATTCAAAGATATTTTGCACGTCATCAGGTTAATACTTTATTTGTATGGTTGTAGCGTGGACAGAGGGAGTAAAGAGAACAGGAGCGAAGAAATTAACTGTTGATTGTAGACTTGAATCAGCAATGTGTGCCAACAAACCTTTGTATTAAACGGTCACAAAGTCAACAAGACACAAATAAAGTTTCAAACATTTCACTTCTTTGAAACTGCCCGAATATAATGTGGACCTCTAAAACAATGGCACAATATAACATTGTCACAAAATACCAGACAATTTAGTCACATGCCTACAACTATGACCAAGTGCATAACATATGCAGCTGGTAGGTTTTAGTCACTTTGATTGACAATTGAAGCCTCCAAAGGGTCCTTGTTCTGGGTGGACCAAGATGATACCAATTTCTTTTCTTCTTTTTTGTAGTAGTAGTTCTGGTATTGTTCAAAACCAAATGTACTGGACAGATCTGTGATTATTTCTCTACATGTGTCCCCGAAAAGCTTAATTTCTAAAATAGTCTTTTCTACAGGTCTGTGCAAATATTTAGTAGTCTATCCAGGTGCTGACTGATAAATATATATATTTTTTTAAGTAGGACTAGTAGTAGTAGTAGCCCACACAGTCACAAGTGACCTCTTTCAAGCATACTATCCACTGAATTTCATTGAATGTCTGCTGATGGATGAAACAGAAAACATGAGAACATAACTTCTAAATCATTATGTTGTTCCTCAAAGCAGTACTTCAAATAGAAAATGGTATGACAATTTTTTCTTTGTAAGGTGCGCTCAGATTATGTGCATATTCTTATTAGCTTATTTTAATAAAAATGCAAAGGCATCTTGTATGTAAACATCAGAATTTTAGATTTAGTCATTTTAAACCAGTTGCTGATTCAGAATTGAACAATTGATACTCGGGCCAATATTTAAACCTAATTAGGCTTAAATAGTCAATGGAGACACAAATAAAAAAATTACAAAGCCATTGTTTTTAGTTTTCAAAAATAATTGTCAGATTTGTATGTGGACCTCTCAACAACATGTTTGTTAGTGTTTTACATTCGTTTACACAAATTGAACATTTACTTCTTTTTTTCAATTACTGGTTCAAGTGGTTGACGCAATTCATTCATTTTGAACATTTCTAGAATTCATGTAAAAATGTTGTCATGGTGGAGGAAATACAGCAAAAATAGGAGGTCCAAAATCAAACACAAGTTTGTTGGTAGCTATCAAGGGAGATAGACCTTGTTTTGGTTTCCTTTTCCTTTACCACCACACACCCTTTCTCTTTCTCTCTCTCACACACACACACTTTTACAATGCAAACAAAAGGCTTGTACTCATACCCGAGTGAAGCTACATTATCCACAACCGTTCATTGCATTGTGTTTTACCCTCAGGAAATGAACAGTGCTGCGGCTACATTGCACAGTTTCACACTTACTTCAAAGAGAGAAGGTAAAATATGGAGAATAGACAGGGAGAGGGTGTTGGAATGAGAAAGGGTTGGAGATGGAAGGGTGGTGTTTGAAAAGCTTTCGTAATGCTTGGGGAAAAGAAATAAGGCAACGTAGGAGTTTGTCTATTTGGTTTTAGATTAGAAATTTTGATACTCGAGGGTTTAAAAAAAATAGAAGAAGCCCAAAAGGTTTCGTGAGGATATGCCTCAAGAGAAAAAAAAGCAGGAGAAAATCAAGAACCACATATGGAGGAAAATGGAGTTTTGTGACAACACCAGAAGATACTGAAGAAGCAGTTGTTGCTCATGCGTTGTGGTTATATTGAATCCAACTTCCTTGACATGTCCCTAAGACTACTGTATATATATATATATATATTTATATATGAATACCTCATAGCGGTTCAATATTACATGTTATTTTTCAAGTCAGCGTACAGAAATGATCTATCATACTGTCTTTATTTTTAACCTCATGACTAAATTACATTCATATTTTTGTGTACTTGAATGAGCTTCAAGTACAAGCCTTTTCTCACTACCAAAAAGGGAAAAAAATGAAAATCGAACAAATAATATAGTGAAATAAAAAAACAAGAAAGTACAAGGGAGAGCTTAAGCCACTCCAGTGCTATAAGTCCCATAGTGCAGGCCCTGTCCCTCTCCTATCTCTGCTGTGGAGAGAGAATCTGCTAACCTAAAGAAAAGTGGTGGCTTGCTTGTAGTAGATTATGTTTTCTAAAACTAACATTCACCCACTACTGCCTCTTACAAGTGTACGATTCTCTCTGTCTTTATAAAGGAAGCTCCATTTATGCTAACGCACTGCCCAGCTGCGCTTTTCTCCATTTTCCTCCCGTTTTTGCTCACGCTCTCACTCTGTGTCGTTGTCTGTTTGTCTCACTTGGTTTCTCCCTCTCTGTGGTGTCTTAAATTCAGTCAAATGAATGGAGTGTCTTTGGTAGACACCAGGGGGCAGTGGGGAGGAGAAGGCCACAAACATGAAGTCGACTGGAACGTATGTTGTTGGAAGAGATGAAACAGTTGGCAGGAGTACTGGAAGTACACAGACTTATTTCATAAATGATCAAGGATTAATACCAACATCCTACAAACCAAACTATGCGGAACACAATCTGTCTCTAGACATAACACGCTCAAATGTAGAGAGGATTCTACATCACCATACATTTGATCTTGTCATGATGATCCTGGTTAGTGAAGGCATCACGTAATAATATGTTTAATCCATATGACATGTAGCTACACCACCAAGTTGCTATGCTATGACTTACGAAAGAAGAACTGCATCTATGTTTTCTATTTACTGACCTATTAAGATTATAACAGCTTTCCAGGAATGGTGTTTTTATGTGAACTTCCATGGAACTGACCAAGGCTGATGCAGCACAAATGATTTCAAGTGTGCATGCCTACACCCCCAACACACCCCACAAATACACTTACACAAACCTGCAGGCACACATAAAGCCGAAATACTGAAAAACACATGACTGGAGTACCGATGTTGTAAGATATGACACTATGAGCTACCCCAAAGTCTCCATGCATTACCTCTATACAAAATCGCACGCTGTACACACTCATGCATGCACACACACGCGCGCACACACACACACAAAACTGCTGCTGCAACTTCCCTGTGTGTTGAGTATGTTGAGCCTCTTCAGGCATACCATTTTGCTTTCAATGATAAGCCACCCCTTGCATTACTATAAGCAGTATAATTAACACAACTATTATTATCATTATTGTTGTTATACTGTCCTTATTATGGGAAGCAGACAGAATTCATTTAGCGAAACACATATCCTGTTAGCTGTTATTGTTCATGTGTTATCCCTAATGTCGTATTGATTTTGAGAGGACGGATATCCAGGCTCTAGCAACACTACAGAAGAGGCAAAGAAGTGGTGTGTTGGAGGTGCATCTTGGCAGTGCCTGAAGGGGGCGTTATATCTATTGTTCTTCACCCCCTTCTATCCTTTCCTCTTGTCGTCAAGACACCTCTCCATCTTTCCACCATGTTTGATTTCTAGTTATGCCTATGCATTTACTGCTTTACAAAAGAGAAGTAAGAGCTGTGCAAGAGTGTTCAGTTAACAAACAGAAAAACATAACTTCCACCCTTAATGGCCTCCTCTGCTCTTCCACAGATATTCCCTTGCTGCCATTGTGTACTCACTTATGGGTTGTCCTGCTTTGTGCTACTGTTGCCGCCACTGTTGTACAGGCTGGGGTTCACTACTAAAGGATGGGGCATTGTGCCTGTTAAAGGGCCAGCAGCGGCAGCGTAATTGAAAAAAGGCAAGAAGGGTAAGGGCTCTTTGTCCCCTGATGCCATCATATTTAGAGTCATTGGAAGGGCAGCAAGGTTATAGGGGTATGGCAGTAGCTGTGGGCCATACAGTAGGTGATAGGGGTCAGGGTAAAAGGGCAGTTTGGTGGAGTCAGAGTGGGGTACCATCTTCCCAAGTGGCGGAAAGGGTAGCGGTCCAGCAGGGTAAGACATCAGGATTTGCTCCTCCTGTTTCTTACCAGAGCAGTACCCTCCAGGGATGACTAAGGGAAGAGTAAGCTCCTGGACAGGGTAGCCTGAGCTTCTGTGGTGTTCTGTAGGAGTGACAGAAGTGTGGTCCTTTGATTCAGGCTCTGCTGTGGGCACTTGAGGATGTAGCAGGTTGTGGGACAAAGGAGTATCGCTCATCCCAGATGAATTCACTGGCAACATGAGACCCTGTTTTTCTGTATTGTGCCTTCCTCTGTGTGTTTGGCTTTGCTCCACCTGTGGCCGCAGCTGTAGGTCCAAGGGTCCTGGAGAATGACAAGGTGACTTGGAATACCTTTGAGAAGATCCTTTTGGAGTGGTTTGAATGACAGAGAATGTAGGAGATGGGATAGGGCTGAGTGGTTCCTCTTTGGGTACTAGCAACAACACCTCCTCATTACAGGACTGTTCCTTTGAGATGTTGGATGGATGTTTATTCTGTTGATCAAGCTCTTTCTTTTTTGCCAGTATTGTTGGCATGGATAAGTCTTGGGCTTGGCTGCTGGATTGAGGAAAGATTCTTAAATCCTGAGCATCTTGTAAATCACTGAAATCTTCATTTGGAATATTGTCACCTTCTCTAAACACATAACCTCTGCCTGTTTTTAGTGATTTGGGTCCAGATGGAGTTGTTTCTCTTCTAATCTGAGGCTCTGTCAGCATTTGAGAAACTTGGATTTGCCTGTCACTTGGCATTGGGCTTCTTTTCTGCTGATCTGCTGTGTCTAAATTCCGTTTCTCTGGTGTCCTGTAGTCTAGGCACTCTGCACCATTCATTACTAGTACACTAGGGAGGTTAGGAGAGATGACATTAAACCTTTCTAAAGTGGGGCTGTGCATAATTTGGGAAAACTGTGCACACAGTGGACTGTGGACTTTGTCATTGGCTGCCACTTTGGGGCTTTCACAATTTCTGACTCTTTGGTGTTCTTCCATCTTCTCACCCAGCTGGTTGTCAGTGATTTGACAGTCTGGTTTGGAGTAATATATGACAGACACTGGCTGTACTTGCTTACAGTTGGTGTCTAAACCTTTGCTTGGTGTAGTGTCCGCTACAGAAGTTGCGCAACTAGGCAAATCTTGCTTTTCCTGTGTGTCATCGACCTCAGTGGAACTGCCTAAGTCATGTCGCTTGAGGTGACAGTTAAGTGCAGCAGAGGTTTTGCAGACTTTATCACATTGTGAGCATGTATATCTGATCAAAGGCCTCCTACCCAAGCGAACTGGGCTGCCTTTCTCTATAGAACGTTCATCCAGTCCATTCTCATCCGCTTTCATTTCCACCTCATTTCTTGTTGACTGTGAAGTGAAGAAAGTAGGGGTAGACAGGGGCTTGGTTTTGGGATGCTGAGTCCTCTGATGTTCCTCTAGTTTGGACTGTGAGGGGAACGGAGCTCTGCAAAACATGCACACAAACTCAAATAGATGTGTCAACTCATGTTTGTCTCGTTTCCTTGGGCTGGAGAACCAGCGCCCACATGTTCCACACTCAGAAGCCTGATCTTCTGACCATCGTTGTTTGATGATAGAGGATGCTGTGTTTTGAGAATTTGTTGTAGCCTGCGAAACTGACAAAGGGAGAGGAAGATCAGGCTTTCCATGGGTTCCCTTTTCTTTTTCCTTCTGTTCTGTTTTTGAAGAGACATGAAAGGTGTGTGACATGTCTTTGACTTCAGTTTTCTGTGAATCACTAACTTCTTTCCGCTCTTTCCTTACTTTGTGTCTACTCTCCTCTCCATCATCTGCCTCTTCACTGACAATTTCATTATTCAGATTTTTCATGAGTCTCTCAGCTCTCCTCATAGGCCTCAGGGATCTTTTGTAGTGCAATTTGCGCTTCCAGGCTTTAGCCCCTTGCATATGAAGGGCCTTTCGCTTGGGTTTGTAAGAATAGTAAGGCCTCCATAGGTTGTCCTCCACATCATTGTCATTTCTGTCCTCCCTGACCTCCTGCCGGAAGAAATATTTCCTCACCTTGCCTTTTAGTTTAGGTTTTTTCCATTTGGACTCCCCCTCCTTTCCTTCCTGTCTGGAGTTACGGTGTTTTCGTTGGTGGTGATTGGTGTGCCGCTGCTCTCTCTGGTTCTCCTGTGAGAGGTTACTCTTTTTGGGCTTGCTGCGTGTAGGGCTTTTGTCTCTCCTTAGATCTGTTTCAGAGATGCTCCGTTTGACAATCGCCTCCTCACCTATGCGCACAGTAATCTGACAAAGTGGGCCACTGCCCTTGACCTCTGATCCCACTGCTAAAGGCATAGTCCTACTTGACTCTGTTTTATGGTGAACTTTTCGTCCCTTGTGAAGTTTCTCTGTGGGCGGTCTAATTTTCAAGGCCTTTGCGTCTTCACTGACAGCGTCCCAGTCCCTGTATGCCTGTGTGTGCTCTCTCTGGCTATGTTTTTTAATATGTTTTTGACCAGTTTTTCCCCTTAGATGATTTTCTGGACTTCTTTTTCTCTCCTCAGAATTCATCTTGTTTCTGTGTACAATGACAGAGGATGAAACTGCAGCACTGTGCATGATGACCGAGGGTTTGCTGTGTGCAAATGCAATGACTGAAGAGACAGCTCCTTCTGGGCGCTTTGGAGTTTTGCTTTTGCCACTGTTACTACCTGACGGACATAAATCTGATCCCTCTGTCTCTGTAGCTTCTTCTGCCATGTCTTTTTGAGGAGAATCTAATTTTTTACCCTGCTCAGCACCCACCCTGATAGGGAATCGCTCAGGCTCAGACTTGATGTCTGTGGTCTGAAGATCTTTCAGGAAAGACTCTAATTCCTTAGTGTCCAGAGGTTGTGGGAGGCTGCTGTCTATAGATAAAGGCAGGGTAACTGATGAATCAGAAGTGAGCAGTCCATCGGCCATTGGCTGGCTGTATGTTTTGTAAGGTCGCTTTAGAGATCGCATGGGCAGCAGGCGGTACAGTTTGAGGGCATTGACCTTCTGCTTGTAGCCACCATTGGCTGTTTTTTCACTTGAGATCAAGCCAGGATTGATACCATGGAATGCCTTCTGGTGTGTTTTAAGGTTGTAGTAAGTAGGAAATGCCTCCCAGCAAAAGATGCACTGGTAGCGCCTTTCACCTGTGTGCCACACCTCATGTTTGGTGCGGTACTCAGCCAGAGCAAAAACCTTATCACAATAGTGACAGGGGTACTTCCGGCGCCATGAATGCACATTGGAGTGTCGCTTCAGGCTGGACAATGTCATGTAAGACCGTTCGCACACAGAGCAAAAGTAAATGATATGTCCATCAACCACTTTTACAAAGTGATCCTCTTCCCCCAGGGCATCCCTGCAAGTCAGTGCTCCAGCATGACGGGCGTGAAGGTCTCGCACTTTCTTTATGGGTCGGCCAGGCCTTGTTCCCTGTCCAAGCTGCTCTGGCTCTGCAGCCTCATCTGCTCTCTCCCCCTCCACTTCACCCTCCTCCAGGGGCTCTTCTTTGGGTGGCACTGGAAAAGCTGGCAGCCCTTGCCTGCAGGTGGCCTCATGGGATTGCAGTCTTTTATTATGGATGAAGGCTTTGCCACAGTGGCGGCAGCTGAGTACTCGTCCCCCCCGATGGAGACGCATGTGGACAGTGAGGGACGAGGCAGTGCTGAACAGACGGTGGCACACCCCACACAGTAGTTCTGGCTTCGGCACTGCCCTAAAGGAGTCATGAAAAGATGCCGTGGGGATAGTCAAGGGGGAGGAAGTTAGAGAGACAGACGAGGGCGAAGGAGGAGGAGGAGGGGTTGATGAGGATGAGTGAGGGTTTATGCTAGGCAGAGGAAGGCTCAGTTCAACATGGAGGCTGTTTGCCTTGCGTTTTTTGCCTTTTAAACTCTCTGGATCCTTCACACCTTGGTCCTGGTAGGCTCTAGCGCTGAGATTGAAAAGGATGTGTGCTGTTTCTGTCGTCGAATGCTCTTTGTAGCTGTTATTGAGACTAACCCCAGCTGTCTCTTTTGAATAGTCAATTTTGTTAGAGTGTTGTAAGGGAGATGTTGGGTATCTGGAGCCACTACCATCAACAGAAAAGGAGAGAGATGATTTGCAGTTCTTACTGACTGGAGCAGTTAGATCGACAGGGTAGGAAGAGGAAGTGCATGGCAGACGGTCAGTTTTTGATGACATTTTCGATAACTGTTTGTCTCTGAATGCTTCCCCCATCCATGCTGTGCCATCTGAACCATCTCTGTCGTGGACGTCAGTGGAGGACGTGGGGTGGGATGAGGAGCAGTGCTTCTGTGCAGAAAAGCTAGGCAATCCAGCACTGAGGGGAAAACTGAGTGATATCCTCGTGGTTTTGGCACCATCCACCTCCTCTGTGCCCTCTCCCATCCTGTCTCCTCTCATGTGTTTATTTCTGTGTTTCATTGGATCCTTGTACAAGTCCTCTGAGATGCTCTCCAAGGCTGTAGCTGACCTAGAACAGAGAACACTAAACAGTCAAAGGATGTGTCTGTAGTCCAACAAGGTCCAGAAAAATGCTTTACAGAGGGTCTGTTCTAGCTCTGTCTTCAGTGCAAAAGTTGACAGTTGATGGATGGCAGAAAACAGTGACTCCTAGATATAGGTAACATTGTGCATCTTTGATTTTCTTTGTAGAAAACAAGATGAGGATTGCCATGCATTGCACATTCAGCTCCAAGAATGAAGTGCAGGTGTGGAGAGGGTCCCAGCTATCCTCTCCTGACACCATGACCCCGCTCTTAATCCTGCAACAAAATAAAACAAAAGATAGTTCAACTATTATGTTTTAATCACAGGAAAGATTTTAGACAACCACAAGCCATAGAATGTAGTAGTAGTAGTACTATACTGACAAGAAATGCAAAAAAATGTGGGCATTGTGTGGTGGCAAATCATCATACTAGTCTACCTATAAAATACGAGCTTGCACAAAATAAGCAGTCAATTATGATAATTATACATAGACAACTTAGTCAGACTAGGTTGTTTGCAGTCATCTTAGTTTCTCAATTCGGCATGACAAAATCTGAAAATGTGGAAAGAATCTCAGCAATCAACCCTACTGAGTCACAGCATTCCCTTCACCTAATTGAACACTGCTAAAATTTAATTAAGATTTCCCCAACAGAGTGTTATTTATAGTCAAAGTGCTCCAAATATGCCTAGACTGAAAAGGTACCAAAATATAGATGGCCTTTTGAACCGGAGCATTGTGTATTCCTGATGCAGATTTTTTAAAATATATGTATACATATTTATTTTTACTACACTTTATATCCTTAAAAGCAAAAGACCATGTGATGAGCACTGTCAGAGTTTTCTTTAGCAGTCTGAGAATGAATAGTGCAGTCTCGCTGTGTTCATTAGTTGCTTATTTAATGATCTTCTTGTTTGCTTAACCCATTTTACCAAAATCTACCACAGATTTTGGTGAGCATTCTTAGTCATCGCTAATGATGCGACACCAGAGAAAATCCCCAGTCATGGTTTTCTGCCTGCGTTTTAGCCAGGCAGGCAGGCAGGCAAGCAGGCCTCTGTAAAATTCCACAAGCAGCCCTGAACGCACTGAAACTAGGTCAGCACTGTTATTGCAGAGAGAGAAAGAGAGGAGGAGGGAGAGCAATGGAGAGAGAGAGAGAGAGAGAGAGAGAGAGAGACAGAGAGAGGTGGGGAAGAAAGCAAGATCCAGGCCTGGAGACAGGAACTGCCACAAACACACACTTTTACATGCACAGAAACACACACAAGCACATTGACACTCACACACAGGCAGTCAACAAGCTGCATGTACACGCACACACACTCTCCTCTCAACACGCAAACACATTTGCAGGCGTGCAGGCACATATGAAGCGGTCTGTCTGTAAACAAGTGGCTTGACAGCTAGCGTTACCCAGCATACCACAATTGCAGCTGCTGAGAGTGTGCAAAGGATGTATACCAGAAGACCTGTATAATAATAGATGTTACGTAAGAGTACATCTAGGCAGGAAGGGTTGAATATTATTTAAACCTGTCCAGCACTTGTTGTGGCTGTGGCTGCTAAGGCATGAAACAAGGCCTAAGAATGACACAGTTTTACAAGGCATTCGCATAGTAATGGACAAACACATCTGCCACCCCCTCGTTTTCTCTGTACGTCTGTCCCTATTTATCTCCCCCTCTCACCCTCCTTTTCTTTTCACGTATGACGCACACACTGCCTCTCGACAAACAGTCCCTGGCGCAAGAGGCTGGCCAAGCGTGACAGGGCCTTTGCCTCCCCCCTCTGACTGCCCCTCTACTTAAACATGCCAGAAAGAGTTAGAGCTGAAGTATTAAGGTGATGTATCCCGCACAATAAAACATTTTGTCAAGTCTAAGCTATTAACAAATCAACAGAACCGCGTCATCAGCCGGAACGTAAAATGCATGCTAGTCATGCAGATGAAGATTTTCAATTTAAGCACATGAGGTAACTTGTTGGGAATCGAGAAGAGCCTCGGAAGAAGCTGGGCAATGGGCTAAAGGTCTTGCGTTTAACTGTGTCACTGAAACAGACCATGCACTGAATGGCAGTGGAAAAGGGTAATGAGTGAAGGCCGCCTGTTTCCGTGTGGCCGTGACGGGGCCCATCAGGGTGAGGCGGACTGTGAAAAGGGGGCTGTCGCTAGATACTGAACTCTGCACAACCCCCTGCCAAAAACACGGTGGAGCCAGCCAGAGGAGAGATGAGGGGTAGGGAAACGAGCAAAAAGGAGGAGTGGGCTGTTTTGGAAGCAGTTGGGAGATGGAGCCGGATGGTCCGAGATTTGGTTCATGGTAAGATTTCTTCGCTCCTTGCTTTCCCCTCTGAGCAAATTTATGGTATCTTGGTGATTTGGCATGACGGGCCATGCTCTAGCGAGTCTGCCCGTGTTACACGCTGTGTTCGCCATGGTCCGCTGAGTTTAAACTCGACAAGTGATTCCCATAAATCTGTTGCTGTAATATGATCAAGGGCGATATCCTAAATAGAGCAAAACTGGAAGAAAATTTCCATCACAGACAGAGTGAGATACTCCACTAGTGACCTGGCTAAAGCTACTTCCTTTAGATCATGCCCGAACCTGCTTCTTTAACGCTTCACTTTAGTTAGGAAGGCCAGCAGCACTGCCATGTTTCCATTCTTACTTGATGCTTCTGTATGCCAGAAACTTTATGCTAACATGTGCCAGAGTTTGAATAGCAAATATCCCATGCTAGCTGACTTGAACCTTTAAGGAGCAACAGGAAATTCAATTTGATCCTGGCGCATATGCAACTCACTTCAACAAGAACATACAACTTGGCTGCTTGGCTTCTAACGACCTCTGACCCTACGGCCTTGCAGAGGATGTTAATAGTGTACTATGCTATGCTTACTATTATTACTTTAGTTTTTTTTTTAAGTGCAAGTGCATCTTATAACATCTAATAACATCCACCTAACGTAAACACGGGTTGATGCCGTTTTTAGGAAAAGGACTGGCTCTGTATTCCAAGATGCCGCTTGATCGTTAATTCTAAAAACATGTCCTTCGCTATCAAAATCATTTAATCGGATATGAACTTGCCACAACATAAAGTATCCAAATCCAGCAGACCAGAGATTAGAATAAGAGAACGGCAATAGAAAAAAAAGTCTGAAGCTTTATTCTGGTCATACTTTAATCGTGTAGCGACTCACCAGCCCTGAAAAAGAACTGCGTGGTTCAGCCACAACAGCCAAGGATAAGGGAGACAGGCCTTGATTAGCGCACACACAAACCCACACGCACACTCATTTCTGGTGTCTACACAGAACCAAAACAACATCGATATGATAAGAGAGTGGCATAGAAACGCAAGAAGCAGGAAGAGGTGAAGACAGAGAGATAGATCAGAGGAAAAAAGTCTCTCCTTCTCACTCCCATTCTCCGCTAGGCAAGCACACAACAAGACAACGTACCTCGAAAAACCTTCTGCTGCATCTCGGCTGCGATGTGTTCTCTCTCTCACTCTCTCACTCTCCCTCCCTCGTTCTGTGTGTCCTGGTCTGCGTGTTCCCGTGTGCGTGTATGAGTGAGAGAGAGAGAGAGAGAGAACACAGGGAAAGACGAGCGCGTGCACACAGGCAGCGCTATGTAGAGGGCAGAAACGACTCTCTCGCACTCTGACTCTCCCCCTCCTTCTGCCGCTCTGTCTCTCCTTCCCTCGCCCGCTCTCGCTCTCTCACACTTCAGTTTGCCACTGACACATGATTCTGGGCTGTTTTTGCATTTTTTGATCTCCCCCAGCCTCGTACCCCCTGCTCACCCGCACCCCCCCAGCCTCATTTTAATTCTCTTTTTATTCCAATTTTTTTGTTGTTGTTGTTGTTCATTAGACACACACTTTCAGCATGCACACTCTCTACTCTACATACACCGAGCCTGATGATAGCAAGGAAGGGAGGGAGAGCCGGAGCGAGGGAGAGAATGAGCGAGGGAGAGGACGCCATTTAAGCAGTTTGTTACGAGCACTGCCAGTCCCCAAAATGGCTGAAAACAAACAGGAGCCATGCCAACAGAAAAAAAGCTTGGCCATAGAGACACGAAGGGAAAGAGATAAAGAGCGGGGAGAAAGAGAGAGACGCCAGACAATACTTGGGTAAAACTCTTGAAATAAGTGAGGTAGCCAAAAGAGAGATCAAAGAGAAGGGCATGGACATGCACTTTGGGTTCCATTTTCTCCTCTCTCCACTTCCTTGACTTTATGGCGAGGAGTGGTGAAATAGAGGAGTAAACATTGAGGTTTTTGGCAGAGACGGCCTTCTGTGACAGATCTGGCCTGCTCACCATTACGCAGAGCAGTGAAATAGCACCTCTGTGTACTTTTTGTCCTGCCCTCGTTTGCCGAATCGGTCCGTCTGGCATTTGCCTGAACAATCGATCCCGCTTACACTCAATCTATAGCTAACGAAAAGTTCAGGAACCACCTGTTTTAAAACAGCATTGTGTGTGGAGAACTCTTTAAGACCGTCCGTTTTAAAAAATCCAGCCCAAATGGATCTGCGTTGAGCAGGGCGACAGGATAAGAAAAAGAGTTCATACTGAATTTTTTTTTTTTTCTCGCTTCACTCCTGTCAGCTTTTTTTCATGCCCAAATTTCTGCCGAACAGCTCATTATACCCCCCATCCTACGTTCCTTTCCCCTGTGCCCCTCGGTCCTTCTCTCTATTTTTCCTTTCTCTTTCGCACTCCTTCTTTTTCTTTTCTATTGTATGCCAGCCCACTTGTCTCCATGGGAACTCCGTTTGGAAGGGGTGTTGTTCTTATGATCTCTCCGATTTGTTGGAACTTTGTCACTTTTCTCACACTTCTACGTGGTCCTTATTGTGAGCTCGATTATAGAACTTTCGGTTCACATGCTGCCTTTAAACTTTCTTTTTGGAGTTTAGAATAGCTCAGGTAACCTGTTCAGTTAGGTTTACCCAAAAGTGATTCTACTTTTTCTTGAGCGGTTTGGGAAGTGGAACAAGGATATAAATGCACTCAAAAATGCAAGATATTTCACCACAGTCAATATTAAGGGTCAAGAAATCTAGACAATAGATGTCTCTGTGTTGACAAGGAAATTGAGTTGTTGATAAGGAAGTTCGGGTTCAAGTCAAAGTCAGTTTGATAGTAAATGTTCAACGATTATGCATTAAGCAAAAGTACATTTATATTTTTTAAATAGCATTTGAACTGAAGAAGAAACAGAAGTAGGCCAGATAGAGGAGGTCTTCACAAACCGTCCTCTTGAATCGACCATTCAGCTCTTTAAACAAGCTTTATCATATTCCAAATTATTGTATTTGTCGTTTGATTGCCTCTAATCTTTGTCTGCTGTGAAAATAGGTGGCTGAAATGTTTCCCTGCTCACTGCTGATCAAAGGCCGTCTTTAACATGACATATGGATCAGCAGACACTAATGAGAGGGCAGTGGCCAGCTGAATCTCCACAGTAACAAAAGAGGCTGGGACATCTGGAGTCAGCCACACACAGACTCCCGGTGAGTTTTGGGGAAGAGGGGGCTGCCGAACGCCCGCCTGTAATGGGAGGACTGGATAACAAATATGGCAGTGGGCAGATGAATAAAATGTCAAGTTAAGCCTCAGACGTCTCATAGTTTTGTTATCAGTCTGAGGACAAATAATCAGATTTACAATACATGTTAGTAGAAGAAAAATGTCACACTACTTGTCAAACATCTTGTAGCATTAAAAAAAGGGTAATAAAATAAGAAAACCCCTTTCTCTATGCATGACCTTTTCAGTTTCCCTTGCCCCTCATTTACTAATAAATGAAGAGCACAGAAGGGAAAAATATATCTAAATATATTAATTGTTGGAAGTGTTTGTGTACTTAGGTGCGACTCATTTCTCTCCCTTTTTTCTCTTTCATCCTCAGAAACTACTGCTGCGTTTTTATGTATATATTTTTATTCACTTATTTATTTGTATTGCTTTTTTATGTTTATGTACATGTTTTTGGTGCTGGCATTCATAATGTTCATAATGTGTGTTTGACTCAGAGAGTAAGGAATTTTTAGACTAATTTAATTTTGATCTCTGGTTACTGTTTGAAACAATTGCTTTTCTATTGTCTTTCATTTTTGTATCTCTCTGATTGAATAGCATCAATAAAAAGA
The DNA here is from genome assembly GCA_032361165.1 of Enteromius paludinosus. NCBI lineage: Eukaryota > Metazoa > Chordata > Actinopteri > Cypriniformes > Cyprinidae > Enteromius > Enteromius paludinosus. The sequence goes on from JAUMHQ010000069.1 coordinate 8,658,788, forward strand.
GGTAAACAAAAAAACCTCAAATGCTGTTATGACTTTTTTTTTTTTTTTTTTGCTGTAATGACTATTGCCGTACTACGGAAGCGTATTGCATTCACTTGAGGAAAAAATATCTGCTTTGTTTTTCTGAATTAATGACTTAATTATCTCAGAATTACGGGATACATTTTTCTTGAAATAAAATTTTTTGCGCTGTTTTTCTGAATTAATGACTTAATTATCTCAGAATTACGAGATACATTTTTCTTGAAATAAAATTTTTTGCGCTGTTTTTTTAACGAGATCCCAGGCCTACATGGGTTCAGTGCAGGTAAGATAGAGAGGTTATTATAGTTACATGTTAATGCCAAATGATGTCTGCTTACTGTTCACTTGACGACATGCAAAACGAGGTTAGAATAGCTGTTTATAAACATGTAACGTTAATGTTACGGGCATATTTTATACC
>JAUMHQ010000069.1:8675954-8693617 GCA_032361165.1 Enteromius paludinosus
ATATAAGAAAATAAATGTATAAATGCATTTACATGTAAATACGTTCAAAATATATACCGTACATGTGTGTTTTAATATAAACATAATAAACAAACACAGCATAAACGCATATAGTAAAGAAAAACTTTTATTTTGGATGCGATTAATCGCGATTAATCATTTGACAGCACTATTTTTTACATAATATATGTGTGTCTACTGTGTATATTTATTGTGTACGTATAAATGCACACACATACAGTATATATTTTGAAAATGTTTAAAAGTATATATTTATAAGTATAATATATATATTTAAATAATACATATAATTTATATTATAAAAATATATTTAATATATAAACATACCATTTGGCCTAAATATATACATGCATTTGTGTGTGTGTGTGTATATATATATATATATATATATATATATAATACATATGTAAAGGACACATATTGTTTTTTGATCCTCCCTTTCTCATCACTTTCTCTGCAGAATGCTTCCTTTCCAGGCCGCTCCAGGACAGTTTGTGGATGAGGTCAGGCAGCCAGGACTGAGATGTTGGCGGGTGGAGAAAATGAAGGCTGTTCCTCTGGCCCAAGCTGAGGTGGGGGCTTTCTTCAACGGGGACTCCTACCTTGTGCTGGATAACCGGGGTGACCAGGGAGCTGACCTCCACATGTGGATCGGTGAGATAATAGCTGCTTTAAAGGGACAGATGTGACTAAAGCCACAAGAGCCTTAGCATTTATTATACATCCATATCGCATCCAAAAGACGTTTGTATATCTAATATATCTAAATACACACACATGTATATATATATATTTAAGATTATATAGCATTTATAGATTGTATAGCATTTCAATAATATAAAAGCAAGTTAAAAGAAATGAAGTCCTGCACTATAAGTGGTCAGTCAGAATCATTCTCATCATGTAGTGGGGTATGGGGTCTGAAAGACAATAGAGAGACAATAGCCTGCTGAGTTAAATGATACGCTTGATCAGTCAGTCGAGTGGGCCTGACCCAGTCTGAGTGAGCACACAGAAAGATGGGATAGAACGGCTGATCCACATTAGAGAGGAATGATGAGGGAAGAGTCCCAAGGGAAAAGGCATGGGCGCGTATTTTCATAGTTCATTAATGTTTCAGCAGGCCCGTGACAGGATTCAGTTAGGTCTATTGTCTTATGGTGTATCCGGTGCTTTTGGTAACACTAGGCTGGTTGTCAGCATGATGAGCCCATCTTCTCCCATGGATTCTCATTAGTCATGCCTCATCCATAAACACCCCCATCTCTTCATTACTTAGAATACCTGGTCTCAGTTCCTAACCCCACCATATCATTCATTCATGAACCTTCTACACGTACCACCATGTTCTAAACATCTACAGACCTCTTGAGGTACGATTGTGTACATAGCGCCACAAGTTCATTTCAAAAAGGGCTGCTTAATTTGAGTTGCTTAAGCCATGACTTGTACGAGTTAAGCACAAAAGAAGATCTTCTAAAGAATGTTAATTAGCAAACAGTTGACTGTAGCCATTGATTTCCATAATATGGAAAAAAAATACTATGGAAGTCAGTTAACGGTTTGGTTACATTACACCTACATTCTTCGAAATACTATCTTCTTTGGTGCTTAACAGAAGAAACTTGGAACAACTTGAGAGTGAGTAAATGACAGAAATTAAATTTTTAAAGGAAAAATTAAATCTTGAATATTCTAGTTCACAGTTGTTTAGCTGCTGTGTAAAATTTAAAAACATTGTGAATTTATTTAGTAAAAAAAGAAATAAAATATATATATTTTTAAATATATACGCTGTATATAATAAGTAAACCTTGAATCTTAAGTATAATTTATATGAAAACATGCTAACAGTTTTTTTTTTTAATTAACTAAAATAATTATATTTTCTAAATTTTTCTTTTGAAGCATCATTATTTTATTAAACAGTTTTTTGGTTTAAAAGTCTTTTAAAAACCTACTTCCTTGAAAGTAAAATTTTACAGAATAAAATGCAAAGAGCTTGCAAATAATTATGCAGTACAAAGTTTTGATCAAATTGCTTTAACACAAGACAAAACAAGAGCATCATTGCGAAACAGCATGCGAAACATTAATCATTCGATATCAATGATCTTTTCATCAAAATCATTGAAAGCTAAAATCATGGTTGAAAAGTTTAGTTAAACACAAGTCCTACCACAAACTGCTTTTCATTTAGGTCAGACGACTCAGCGTCTGGTTATCAGACCAAAAAACTGTTTCTCAAAGCCTGTTGTGCAGATAGAGGAAGTGGTTGCATTGGTGGCATCTCACTAAGAGCAGAATTGTGCAAAACTGTGCTAGTGTTAACATATACAGCATTTCCAGGGGCAACCGTGCTGACACAATGATTTAGAAGTCATGCCTAATTGCCTTCACTTATCTGTTTTCGCGGACTTTTTACTGGCATGTAAAAAAGAGGAAGATTGTAAATGTTAATTCCATATTATGTCTTCTTCTTTCACCTCATTAGGAGAGAAATCGTCTCGTGATGAGCAGGTCGCTTGTGCCATGTTGGCTACACAGCTGGATAACTTCTTGGGTGGAGATCCAATCCAGCACAGGCAAGTTCAAGGCTATGAGTCCCCAGAGTTCATGAACCTCTTCCCCCGAGGTGTCAGCTATAAGGTGAGATAACGTAAACACACACAATCACACAGGACATAGTAACAAAGCTGCCACTGGGGTGGTGCCCTACACTTGTTACTGTCTTAAATCTACATAAATATGTACTGTTTGAAAGGGTGCCACCCTAATGACAGTTTTAGAACTTTATTCTTGTATACGGACTTGAAGTAATCATTATAGCTACATGTATATTTAGCTTTTTTTGCATGCTCTTTTGTTTCTACAGGAGGGAGGTGTGGAGTCTGGTTTCAGAAAATCCCAGTCTGGATCTGGACCCGTTCAAAGGTTATATCAAATCAAAGGGAAGCGTAACATCAGAGCCAAAGAAGTGGATTTGAGCTGGCAGAGCTTTAACAAAGGAGACTGCTTTATACTTGATCTGGGCGAGGTGTGTGTAGTGTCCATTGATACCGATTATACGTCTATATACTTCAGCGTAGGTAATTTTGGGGGTCAGTAAGATATATTTTTGATATTTATGATTACTTTTAATCAGTAAGAATGCATTAAACTGACCAAAAGTGACAGTAAAGTCATTTATAATGCTGCAAAATGTTTCAGTCTGAAAGAAATACTGATCTTTTGGATTTTCTGTTCATCAGTGTCCTAAAAAAACTTGTGTTTCCAACGCTGATGCTGAAAATTAGTTGCCGATGATGTGTCTTAAGCACCAAATCAGTGTATTAGAATGATTTCTTTCTACATTAGTCAATATGAATTAAGCATGCACAATACTTCTGCAGCGTTAATTTAATGTTTTTTTAATGTTAATTTAAGCAACAAGTTGTGTTTGTTAACATTAGTTGATGCACTGTGAACAACCATGAATAAACAATGGACAACTGTATTTTTATTCATTACATTAACAAATATTAATAAAGAGTGTAGTATATGAAGTGTAAAGTGTATACTTTATTGTAAAGTGTTACTGTACTTTAGAGCAAATAAGAAAGTTTTGGGATGCTTTACATTGTACAAAAATGTCAAACCCTGTAGCGTTTATTTAAAATGAACATCTAAGTGGTTTTATTCTGCAGACGATTGTGACGTGGATAGGGTCTCAGGCAAACATCTTTGAGAAGCAGAAGGTGAGGGAGATCGCCACACTGATCAGAGACACGGAGAGACACGGCAAAGCTCAGATCACTAACATCAACGAGGGAGAGGAGACCCAGGAAATGCTACAGGTAACAATATACCAAAACACCTGTTTGTTGAACTCTGCCCTTTATTGATTTGTTAGCTAGAAGCAATCCCTGGTCGATACGTCCGGTCACAGTTTCCTTGTCTAGAAATTTCCTTGAATCCTATAAGGAAACAACATGGTGCTGAAGTACAAACACATTTCTAACATCTACTGTATCTCCACACCACAAACTCAGACCAGACATTGATTCATCTTTTCTGAATCATTAAAGTGGTGCCTGGTGACTGTAGAGTTAAATCGCAACTTAAAAGGAGCTATAAATATGAAAAGCTGTTGAAATGAAGTTGAGGTTTAGACCCAGAACTAGTCTTTTGGGTATTTTTTTGCGCTCAAATTAAAGCAAAAATCCTCTTTCCTCTGTTACAATAAAAAGATACTTGGTCCTGTGCCAGCGCTGAAAGAAAGCACTCCAGAGGAGGACAGCCAAGCAGATGCATCCAATTCTGCCTCCCTCTACAAGGTATTATAACTAGCCATGTATATATTCATCTAAATTGTGCAGGAGTACCATGTTAAGTATTTCACCCATACCTATTATGCATATCCATTTACCCGATCCAAAATTCCTAAAAGGCATTACATACCTTGTAATTACATTTCATGTGCATCCAATTCTTCATAGGTATCAGATGCAACAGGGTCGATGAAGTTGACCAAGGTGTCTGAGAAAAGTCCATTTGCCAAGGACTTGCTGGTACGTGATGACTGCTTCATCCTGGACAATGGGGCCAATGGAAAAATCTTTGTTTGGAAAGGTAAAAAAAGTGTGTGTGTGTGTGCGTGTCATAATAGCTTTGTTTGCCCTGTATGTGTATCTGTAATATATTAATACCATTAATTCAGCAAGGATGGGTTGAATTGATTAAAAGTGACACAGTAAAGACTGCTTAGTGCTATAAAAAATACTGTTCTTTTGAACTGCATCAAAATAAATTCCCCACAAATGTATCACAGTTAAAAATGAAATAAATACTTTTAATAAAATAAAAATGTTTGTTGAGCATTAAATCAGAGCATTAGATCAATTTCTGAAGAATCACTAAGAACTGAAGTAACGGCTTCTGAAAATGCATTGCTTTGCAATCGCAGAAATAAATGACACATTAAACTATATTACAATAGTAAAGTGTATTAAATTGTAGCCTAATATTTCACAATATTAATGTTTTTGTGAAACTTGATATATTCTGATCAAATAAATGCAGCTTTGGTGAGCATGAAAAACTTCGAAATGTAGTGTAGAAATATTTGAAAATTCAAAATATTTCAATATCATTGAAAATTAGTTGTTGATTAAACATTGTGAGATGTTTTTTTTTTCCCTTTCATTGTCAGGAAGTGGAGCCAATGCAGAAGAGAAGAGGGCTGCTCTGAAAATGGCAGATGACTTCATTCAGCAAATGAATTACCCCAAGATGAAAACACAGGTCAGTTTGGTTGCTCAAACAAACAAGAGTTTTAGTTTTGTTTGGTTGTGCAATTACGTGCTCTTAAATGTGAGTGATTTACAATTAGAAATGTACAGTAGGTCAGTCTATGTTGTCTGATTTAATGAGTTGCTATTCTATGCTCGGTGTCTTTGTTTCAGTCTTTTGAGGCATTATGCAAAAGAATGAAAAATCTTGACTTATAACATGACACCTCACCCATAAATAATTGTTGTCTTACAGGTGGAGATTTTACCACAGGGAAGAGAGACCGTTATCTTCAAACAGTTTTTCCAAAACTGGAATTAAAATACATTTCAGTTTATGATCAGAGAATAAAGCGCACTCAACTCAACCAGCTGTCAAATGACTGTAACTTACTTCAATACAAATGTACAGTTTTATTAAAAAAGGATCAGCTTTTATTCTTGGAGGGTTGCAGTAATAATGCATACGAGTGAGAGAGGCTGTCTGTTACAGTATTTGTATGATTTTAAAAGGTGTTTATATTAATAAAAGAACTTATTTCCCCCTAATTTTATTTAGAAATCAAATCTAATGTTGCAACCTTGATGACCACAAAACCTTAAGTAGACACCACTTCTGCTTAGAAACTGAATAATGCTACCAACCGTTTTTCAAGCCAACACGCAATTCCACATACTGCTTTTTTCTTTATTTCTTCCTTTTTTTTTTACTCATTTTGTGTATGTAATTGGAGCATGGCAATAAAAAAGCATATGCAAAATCTGCAGAGAGTTCCGGGATTATTTTTCAGACGTGCAATCCTGCAAATGCCCTGGATTACCCCTCTAGACAGGTAAAAATAAGATGACGCAAAAGTGATGGGCAGTAACGTGTTACTGTAATTTCATTACTTTTTTAGTAACGGGAGTAATTTAACGTATTATAATTTCCAAAACAGTAAATATAGTTACCCTTACTTCGTTAGGTCCTCATGAGGAAACAAGCTTATAAATCACACAGAATTAAGTTTATTTTGAAAATCTAAAAAGGGTAAAAAAATTATTTTGAAATTTATTAAAAAAAAATATTTGACATGAAATATCTTTTGAGCATCACAAATACAACATATATTTACCATATATTTTAAATATAAAAAAAAAATGTTTTTTGACCTTATGGGAGGTTTAGGTGTAGGGTCAGTGTAGGACAATACCACATACAGTCTGTACAGTATAAAAACCCGTACGCCTATGGAGAGTCCCGTTAAAACATGTAAACCCAACAAGAGTGTATGTGTCGCGGGTAGACGCTCGTGCGTGCGGGACGCGGTAGAATAAAATGATTTATCAATGACGATCTTTTTTATTATGATTTTATATGAACGAGAAAACTTTATTTGGTTTCAGAAAATGTTTTCCTGCTTTTCTCATTAATCAATGTTAGTGTGTAATACTGTGGGTGTGATATTACCCAGAATGTGATAAGCAGGGTGGGAAGATTTCCGAATCTTCGAAAACAGTTAATCAATTACTCCCGTTAAAACATGTAAACCCAACAAGAGTGTATGTGTCGCGGGTAGACGCTCGTGCGTGCGGGACGCGAATAAAATTAGAATAAAACCTTTATTTCTGAGAGTGTGGGATAAAGTTCATGCTAGCCCTAGCGGTATCTGCAGTAGATAATCAACATTTACCCTGGTCAAATGCGTGGTTTATACAACATGCCATTATCAATAGCCTACATTTTCGGCTGTGATTATAAAGCCTAGATACTTGCCATTCAACAAATAACAAACAAAGAAGTAGTTTAAATCGACTGTCATTAATTGCATTAACTTTTGTGTCATTACCGGGATTCAGAAGTATTTTATATTTTAGAGCTTTACAATCATGTGGGGTGTGGGTGTGTGTGTGTGTGTTGGGGGGGTCTCTCCTCAACCACCACCAGTGTGCAGCATCCACCTGGATGATGCGACGGCAGCCACAGGACAACGATGCCGGTGCGCTCACCACACACCAGCTACACATGGAGAGCAGTGAATATGAACTGAATATGGCTATATGCATAATGCTGCTCTCATTCTGTGCATAGTCATATTTAATAAGATTCAGGGCAGAATAGAATATATCTATTAGATCTTTGCTGCTAGATGCAGAGAGAGAGAGTTCTAGGAGGAAACGCTCATTTGTCGTCACCCTGACGTCCAGGGTTAACAGTTCTACGTCTCTGGAGAGACCTATTGCGTCTGATTTCTGATCACTCGTCACCAAATAATCATTAGAAGATATGTTTCCTGTTTTATGGCCGTGTGTGGATATTGTCTAAGTTTATCTAGTTTTTTGAACCAGTCAGTATCTTGTTTTATTATGCATTGACGCAACTGGCAAGCTCTGTTGGAGTATAATTATTGGTGTTGATTGCATCTCTGACTCCTGGGCTTCATTTAACACACTTGAGTTTATTTTGAATCCCTACACAGGTCTCTTTAATATGAATTCATGTAGCCTACTTATTTTATTGTTGCTGTATATGGTCTACTACTTGAGGAGCAATGGCCATTTTGAGTGGGTGACCATACCTGCCATTTTTCCCCGACACGTCCTGGCCAGGATTTCTGTAGGATATAGGTTTTGGCTTGGTTTGCTTGTCCGGTCGGTATATGACATCCGTTCCTTCTGTTTTTGAAATGCTCTTGAGATACAAAATCAAAGCAATATAAAAATCCAGGCCAGAATGGTATGGTCACCCTAGTGATAAACCACAAGATGGCTTAAGAAGGTCTAATTATTCAAATAACACCGACACAGTCTCACTCCAACTCGTCACATTTGGACGCTTGGTCAGAACTCTTTTGCGTCGCTTTTTGAAGATCAAGGTAACGTTACCCCTTTTTAGTCACTTTTTGGCGTGAAGGGTCCTCCGTTGTTTTAAATAAGAAGCCTTTAGTGTCAATATGCCGTCGCAATATTTTTGTCATTTTATCCGCTCGTGAAATGCAATTGGCTCTTGTGTATCTTGTGATCGATTGCGTCATGCTACAGGACGGGAGTATGTTTTTTGAATGAGATGACAGCATTGTAACAGAGCGGGATCATTTTTAGTGATTATAACCTTGTGTTTTACTCTCTCCTTCGCATAAAGATTTCGTATGGCTTCAGAAGACTTTGAATGTGACACGACTTGTTTGTAACATATTTATACTGCTTGTTCATGATCAGTTTGTGCAATAAATACCTGTTACTGCATTTGCCTTTTATATTGTAATGGCGGGGGAGGTGTTTGGTGCTCCAATAGGAGTAAACAATTATATAATAAATTTATATATGCATGCAAACCATTACATTAAGCCAAACAGCTGAAAGCAATGGAGGACCCTTTCAGTCAAAAAGCGACTAAAGAGGGGTACCTTGAGCTTTAAAATCATGTGGAAAAATCATGTTATTATTTGGTCTGTTAGCTCTCATCCTCAGTCACTGACAGTCACCCCATCACTTCTGGACTGCATTTCCCATCATGCACCACGCACTCTCATCTGTTTGCAATTAGCCACACCCACACGCTCATTTACCGACACACCAACATTCGCAAAGTCTTGATTAGCCTTGGCCATCATTTCTGAGCATTCTATCTGTGTTTAGCTATCTTGTTACCGACCTTGGGCTGTTTATCTCTTCTGTGATTGTCTGCTGCCTACCCTGACCTGTGCTCTCGCCCTCTGGATTATGATTGTTATCTGCCTGCTTCGAATTGTACTCGTGTACCCCAACTCCGTCTCTGCTTAGCCTTCATTGCTCTGTTTGCTAACCTTGACCCAGCCTGAATGACCTCCCTAAAATAAAGCTGCAAATGGATCTGCACGCCTCCGCTCACCTTATTACACTGTGTTGATAAAATTTGTTTTAAAATATATATATATATATTAAAAAAAATAGTTTTTTATTGTAATATTTCTGTAAGGGACAGAAAAATGTACATTACTGTACACTGAAGAAAAATATTAATTGCATTTACTAAATGTTTTTAAGGTAAGTGGTTGCAATTAGTTCATTTTACTGTAGCTATATTTAAAAGAAATTCAACTATTTTTTTTTTTTTAATATAGCTGAAATAAATGGTTTGCAAACGCTTACCTCTAAAAATTAAAAAAATTAACTTCAGTCCTATAAAAATGTGTAAATTATGATAAACGTGACATTTTTGTCATTACATTTTTTCTTGTCTAAATCTGAAAACCCTGAAATAAAAGGTCTTTAATGATTGAGGTGTTTTTGTTTGTTTTTTGTATGTGACTAATTTAATTATTTTAAAAATTAGCCTACTTGAAAAAAGTTGAAAAAAAAAAAACTTTTCAAAAACTTAAAGAAGAAATAGATCAGTTTACTGGATCAAATGATCATACTTTTATTATCGTTTTCTTATAAACTATTTCAGATATGGACAGCATTCAATTTCTGGTTCAAAAACCAATTCACAGTCATATGACCATCCATATTTTATATCTACTGGCTAATAAAACCATGCAGAGGAGGGATGCTTGCACAAATGCAAGGTCTTTTATAAAAAGCATATATATATATATATATATATATATATATATATACATGTTACAAAATTTTAGAAACTGAAAAATAACCCATACATAACAGTTTTAATGAGTGTTCAGTGAATCAGTAAATGCACATGTGGCATGAAAGTCCACACACGAAATGCAATGTGTGAGTATGTTCATTATCTTTCCTTTTTGGCATCATGCCATGTTGACTATTCCCTGAATCATTCCTGCGAAAGACCATATCTCATCACGCAGCTTTTTCTTTCACGTAGGCCTCCACCTTACACTATCATGACAGTAAAAATGCAGGTCCAAAGTTCAGATTTTGCAGGCGATGAGCTAAAACAGGGGCTGAGAGAGCACCAGCGTTCAGTTTCACCAAGACACCCTGAGAGCTCACTTGCCTCCCCGACACTTCATCATGGGTAAGTCTCGTTTGAGCCTCATGCATAGCTTTTATCATGATGCTATTTACAAGGTGCCATTACTAAGACATTATTATTATTATTATTATTATTGCTAATGCTTTACTAAAAGTATTTTGTATAATATTACATTAATGCATTTGAAAGCTTTGTATACTGGCTTACCTAAGTGTTCTATAGTTAAGCTGCAATTGATACAATTGTATTAATTATTATTAGTATTAATGAAAAATTTAAGAAACAACAACATATTACATTGGTTTTAATGGAATTACATTGGTTACCAGTGCACCAAAGGATTGATTTTAGCATAATACACAGTAAATGTTTAAGAGATTTGGTGGTACCTCTTTTAGTCACTCACTATGCTCCAAAATGAGGGGATAGAGTACACTAGTCTATAAAAATCATGTTTCTAAAGTCATCTGTGAGTATAGTAAAGTGTTTTTAATGTATTTATATATGCATATATTTGTTGTTGATGGTGTTTATATATATATATATATATATAAATCTTTTTTTATTATGCTTGTGAAGCACTTTGAGTTGTATTTTATGTATGAAAATTGATATTCGAATAAATTCTTATTAAATTGTTTTAAGCAGGAATAATTCTAATGATAATTCTTGTTATTTTTATTATTATTTAGGCCTAGCGATTTATTTGAGTATTTTTAATGTCATTTAAATTCATTTGTAAGTGATTTAACATTTATATTCATTTAAATATGTCCATTTAAAAAAGTTATAACTTAAACTTAAAAATATGTCTTGTATAGGTGAAACGGCGAACACGCTGAAGAGCATCCTGAAGAACAACAGTATGGCCCGTAACAGTATGTGCACGCTTGTGTTTCTGTTTAACTGTAACACATTACGGTAATTTTAAACTGGAAGCAAAGTCAGATGAAACTGAGCATCCTTTCATCTCTCTTTTCGTCTACTCCAGTGCCCCAGAAGCAGAGTAACTCTGTTGGGGTTGTGCGCTGGACACTATCAGAGAAAGATATTCAGGTCCACAGTTCTGCACCCACCAGCCCCTTCAAGAACAGTAGCGGCTTTTCTACCCGTTCACAGGTAATACTAACTAACTCACGGATGTTACGGGAGATCGATGTTCGCCTATGATTACAATAACTTGCACACCACACTCTTGGTAATTATTTTTTGTTGGTTTCCAGCAAAGGCAACGTCAGCAAGGCCTGAATGATCTCCGGAGTTTGGATGAGTGCATTAGATTCATAAACCACTGGAAGCTACAGGTGGCACAAGTTTGCAAGGTAGGACATGGATTATTTAGCTATTTTATTTTATATATAAATTATTATATATTATGTAAACACACACATAAAATTAAATTCAATAATTGAAATTTTAAATAACAATAAAATAGTGCAAAAATAATTGTTAAAATTTTTAAAAATTATTACTTTACTTACTTTAAATAACTTAAATTTAAATACTGTTATGGGCCTTACTATGATGGCGCTGGTAAGGTGGCTGCCGTCGCGACTCTGTGGTCGCACAAAATCATTTTCACTTTCCCTGTAACTCAAAAGGCTTAAAAAACATATATATATATATGTATATTTTTAAATGCACACAGTTTCTTGTGAGGGGTAGGTTTGGGTATAGGGTAGGTGTAGGGCAATAACACATACAGTCTGTACAGTATAAAAACCATTACGCCTATGGAGAGTCCCCATAGATCACAAAAACCAACATGTGTGTGTCTATCTATCTATCTATCTATCTATCTATCTATACAGACACGCACACATATAAAGAGACAGATGTGTTTAACAGCCTAAGTATAATTTCTTGGAAAACCCCTCTTTGCGTGCAAACTCAGGGCAATCAGTGACTTTTTATTATCTTTGCTATTATATGATAAGCGTTGCCATGCAAGAAATGTATGATGCTTGATGATAGGTTTATGTTAGCCCAGGGTAACTGATAACTCCTATGTCAATAACCTAGCAATAACCTAGAAATTCTGGGCTTTGTCACGCTACTGTATGCATGTAATGAAAAAAGTGTTTAAATATTTCCTGTAATAATAATGCTTACTTATTTATTTGCCTAAATAAATAGCCTAAAGTTTCAATATCTGCTGTCCATGCAGAGTCAGAAAGTTTTTTTGTTTTTTAATTCGGAACAGTCAGCTATTGCCCCAGCTTGGCATCGGATAGAGCGTGATTACTGCCATCCCTGTGATCTTTGATCTCTGAGTAGTGTTACTATCCCCAGTGATAGTAGACCATACAGCAGTTAATAATATTGTCATAAAGAATCAGTTAAGTGTTTGGAGACAAATAAGAGAATAGCTTACATTAAAATCACTCTCTCTCAATTCCAAATTTGATCAGAGAGGAATGGGAGCGAGAGATTGGAATTGGAATCTCGCAAGAGATATATGCTTCCTATACGTCATGCATCCATGTGTGTGTGTCTGTGATTCATAGAATGAGGATGATCCCGGTGAAGGGTGCAGCAGTCAGGCAGGGCGGCAGACAGACCCCAGAACTGAGCGCAGTCTTGAAGAGTGTCGCAAGCTTATTCAGCAGTGGGCCAGTGAACTTCAAAGTGTAGACAAGGTAAAAAAAATACATTTAAATTTAAAAATGAGACAAACATCTCTATTATACTGTTCTGTTCCTCATATAACTAAGCTGTCGTTGTTCCTCTGTGACCACAGCTGTCTAAAAAGCATCCGTGGATTAAGGAGAGGATTGATGAAGAGGAGGAAGGGGACACAAAGAAGGATGAAGATCAGAGTGAGGGGGTGCAGAAGAAGATCACAAAGTGGGCCAAAGAGATACAGACTGTGTCAGAGGTGGGGCCGCATATCTATATGAATCAGAACGCAGGTTGTTGTCACAAACACTTTAAGTTGTCCTAAGTCCAGTCGTGGTGTTCTGCTTTCTTGGAAATAGTTTATCTTTTAAAGTCTCCACTTATAAAATGACACTTTAATATACATTACATGTTCATTCAACTAGTCTATAGATAAGTATGTAATGTTTGTTCTATTTTTCGAAATGCAGAGCTCTGGAATGCTGGGAGATGAACTGGCTCGGCTGTTGCGTCTCCTGGGACTGAAGAAGAAGAAGCTGATTTCCCTCATGCCACTGCTGGAGTTTATTACTTGGAGTTTGCTGAAAGAAGATGGCAAGGTGGGATAGCTCTGGACAGGGTAGAGTTGTGGAAAACACCCCCATGGTGTATAATGCCCCGCTCCTATTGTCCAAAGTAACTACACGATAAAGTCAAGACAAATTTTTATTGTAACTATGGACTGCGTAGAAGTTGTATGTAGAAGTTTTCACCATGAAGCTTATACTGGTGATATACTGGAGAGAAAGATTTCACAGTAAATAGCTTCTTCTTTTTTATAATTACAGCAATTACTGTAGTTATTATGTTCTTAACATCAAATCATTAGTTTTTCCATCAAATACATTCTAACTAGTTGGTTGAATAAAATGGTTATATTTTGATTACATATTTAAAAATTACCTCAAGTTAGCTCAAGGTGGCTAGTTAGCTAGCCAGTTAGCATGAGCTAAAATTTAGCAATCCACTATTATTGATTAATTTTAGGCTAAAACTGGCCGTACTCTGGTTTTGCTATAAATGTTTAAACTAAAGCATGTTGCTGGGGTCATTTTAATCCCTTAAGGTGGGGAAAACTCAAGACGTTTGTCATACTTTGTTGATCATTTTTGTAATTGTCACTAAAACTATGATAACTTTTTTGAATGCATTTTACTTGTTTTACACTAAAAAATTACACAGTCCTTAAGGTTTTGGAAAGTGGTGCCATTTTTATGAGGATTACATAAAACTAAGTAAAGTATTAAAACTAAAATAAGTATTAAAATGTGGTTATATAAAACTATGACAATGGCAGAACTTTTTTTCCCCGTAAACAATAGTTTCATACCTGTGAAGCATTATATATATTCTTATCAGGCGCAACGTATGAGGCTGTAAAATTTAATTGCTTCAGAGATAGTGCTGATAAATTTATGGATGGAAAAAAAAAAGAATTCCTTGTCGTTTAGCGAGCAAAGTGCAATAGATCAGCATTGGTTTACAGCCTGTGACAGGAATGATTTGAAATATAGTTTAACCAGCATGTTATCTTTGTGGTAAAAATTTGGTGACAGGTCCAACTTTCATTTTTTTTTATGCTTGTAAATAATTTTAACCCTAAGACAGTCTAAGTGGTACAGGATATATCATAAGATCCCTTTATTAAAAATTGCTTGCTGCTAATCATGTTTTTAATTTTTATTTTAGGGCATGGTTCCTCATCTATGGCTTTCAGCTAAGCAACGCACCTGGAAAGCAGGTGAGAAACTGGATCTGAAGCCTAACCCCACCTAAAAGCTGAAAATACAAATAAAGCTGAAAGTACAGAAAAATTTCTATCAGTGACATTCTTTTTTGTTTTCAAACAGGCATGCCACGATACATCCCTAATTCAGGTACCTTTAACTTTTATTAGACCCCATGGAGCACATTTGAGATATTAAAAAAACAAATTGTAGCTATATGACTTTCCAAAAGAGGAAAAAAAAAAAAAAACATTGAGAGATTGATTACGGTCAAAAGAAAGAAAGTTGTCAAATTTGAATTTAAACAGCTCCCTGAAATGTATAGAATAAACAAAGTGTAATTTATAAGTGCATCAAAAATGAAAGTATGAAAAAAACCCTGCTAGATTTATGATGTCATAACTATGGGAATGTGTTATCTGTCTGTGAAAAGGGTCTTTAGTTACAATTTGTTACAAAGGAATGTGATGGTCTAGCTGTCATGATGATTAACTTTCATAATTGAATATGAAAATGTGGTGTCTAAACACAAAACTCAATATTTTTCTCTCTTTTTTCAGTCTGGAACTGGATTGTCAGTGCAGGAGGTAAGTTAATACCATTTACACATGACCTTTAACCCCCCAAAAACCCTAGCATCCAGCATTATCAAAAAGTGTTAAATACATCAGTCCTGATATCTTCACCTCCTTCTCTCAAACAGCTGATGTAACTCTTGATCCCATGACCAACCAAGCTTGGCTGCAGCTCTCTGATGACCACAAGAAGGTTCAGGAGGGTCTCACAGAGGCCAATCTGCCTTTCAGCCCTCAGCGATTTGACAGCTTGCCTTGCGTCCTAGGCTGGGAGGGCTACATGAGTGGCCGCCATTACTGGGAAGTGGAATTTGCAAACAATGGTTATTGGAAAGTTGGAGTGACAACTGCTTCTTCAAAAAGGCATGGTCGCTTTCCAATGAATCCCTCTACTGGATACTGGGTCCTGTGGCGCAGCACACGTCAGTTTTTTGCATGCACCAATCCAGAAACAGCACTGCCACTGGGGATGGTGCCCCAAAGGATGGGAATATACATTGATTACGAGGAGGGCCAGATTACCTTCTACAATTCAGAGAATAAATCACACATCTACACCTTTACGGGACACTTTCGTGAGAAGCTGTACCCTTTCTTTGCCTTGCTGGATGGCAGGGGCGTTATAACCGTATGGTCTCCTAAAGATCACTGCCGTTTTTAACAACAAAGCAGGTTTATGAGATAATCTTTTAATCTGTGCTTCTGTTTGAACACTCATAGCTACTTTAACAATTGATTCCCTGGAAGTAAATAAAACACTCCTCCTCATAGCAAACTTTCCATTTGTATCAATCAACACTGTTGTGGGCTGGACCTGCTCAATGAGAACTATTAAAACGACAAAAGAAAGATTTCTATTATTTCCTCAATGTGATTGCCACATTTATGTACCACTTTAGTCATTTATATTATGATTATAAAAATGTTTCTAAGCTTGTCTGCTTTCATGTATGCAAGTAACAGTATGTGTTTTGACACAAATATTTAATGTGTGTTATCTCTCTTCATCCTGCAACGATCAATAAGATAACTACACCATATTTATTGTATCACTGTTTATGTGTGAATAATGTCTATTGAAATGTAATCTTTCTATTTTTATAATTATGCATATGTATTAATAAAACATAAAATACAGCTCATCACGTGTCTTCTGTTGTACTGAGAACCCACTAATAATTTAAGTCAAATTGAATATAATATTTATATGACTGTTCAACTTTTACGAAAAGTCAAAAAGGGGCATTCTTTCTTTCTTTCTTGCTACATATATCCATAGAATGCTGCTGGATAGAGTAAAAATCCTGTAGGGATCTGTAGATAAATATATATATACATACACACACACTCACAAAAAGCACGAGACCTGACCAATAGAATTAGGCGAACAGAGTGGTACAACCAATCAAATCCTCTTATTTAGCCTGGAGGGCGGGACATTTAGCAGAACTTGAAACTTGTCGCTGCTCATTAAAACGGTATGTGCTTCAGTTTTTTTGTACACAATATTAACTGTCTTATATGTTAATTGTATACTTGCAGTTATAATTTTCATATATTGCCGATATTGCTTCTTGTAGGCGGTAATAAAACGACTGACGAGTCCAGAATGGAGCACATGGAACGGACGGAAACGACACCGATCTTCATGACAAGGTTTGTTGTGACATTACCGGCACTCATTTTCGTTTGTTACACTGGGTGGTGCTGATGGTGCATAAAAAACACACAATGCCAACAGTTCATTCATATGAAATCTCAATTATTCCGCCTTTGCAATCTTTTTGTGACTAATATTGAGTTACCACAATTTTATATTGTAGTAACAATGAACTTATATGGTGCTCTAATGGAACATTTTCTCAAGCTCACAAGTTTCAGCTTGTCTTATTTTTAAACCAGACAAAATAATAATATCTTATTTTTTATTTAATCTACTTGCAAAATGATATTACACTATTAAAGTTATTACATAAATAAACATTATTATAATAATACTACTTTATGAAAATAATATAATAAATAATAACTATAGTAATAATAATAATAATAATAATAATAGAATACCAAATATTAATAAAGACTAAGGGTTCATTCATAATTTCTTTTTGCTCTTTGAAGAGAATTATTAGATAAGTTTTCACTACAGTGTAAAAAGACTGTTTACCACTTTGAGTTTGCTCCTTTCCTTGGTTTAGACTTGGGTCACAACTGAGAAAGCCACTTCACACAAGTAAGTAGATATTGGGATAAAAAGACATGGTTGCTGCTGCAATCACCATCATGACTTTTGTCTTCAGTTCCCTGTGACCTTCCACTGAAACAGGGGGTATCAAACTCATTTTAGGTTAATGGTGGGATCGAATAAAATGTTTGCTTGTGTGGGCCAAATTGTTAAGCATTAATTTGTTCACAACAGCATTAATATTAAACATACAAACTACAATAGAATTTGCAGGAAAACTACAGCAAATTGAAATTTTTAATTATATTATAG
>JAUMHQ010000069.1:8752185-8763957 GCA_032361165.1 Enteromius paludinosus
CCTCCCGTTCGCTCCATTCGCCTGAGCAAACTTTTCTCAGAAGACCTATCATTTTATCGAGTCATGCGACCACGGTAGTATTAGAAAAATGTGATATTGCGGTACGACGGTATTTACAATACCGTTACATCCCTAGTAAGAAAACATTTTACACACAGTTTATTTTTTTTTAAGAAATTTATTATTTTACTCAGAAAGGACACATTAAATTGATCAAAAGTTGAGTTTTATGTCACTTTGTCTCAAATGAGTTAATATCACAGTGAATTGTTTGGGTAAAATTTCACCTCAAGGTCAAAATAGGAAAACAAAGTATTTTCTGTGTTTGACATACTATTTTTTATTCAGTTTAATAATATTTTCATGAAAACAATGATACAACCAGTACAAATTCAGTATGATTGATTTACATTTGCACTTTACAAATGCACTTCAAAAAGATGAACATAAATTAGATTTTTTTTTCAGCACAGTACAATAAAGCTACTGAGCCTGATCCACTCAAGCAATACAGAAAGTCATTTGTACATATGGTCTAAAATGAAACTGATGTCGCCATCAGAAGTGAAGCGTGGCAGCTTTGCATCTGTGGTCCCTCTACTGTTCAGACACACTTACTACAGGCAGTGTACTCTTGCCCACTGCTATCACTTTAGCATTTGAACTGCAAATAAAGTGAATTATTTGGAGAGAAAAAAACCAAGTGTCAAGACTATTTAGACAAATGTAGTCTTATAATAATCCCCCTATATATATATTAATCCAAAATTATATTCACTGAGAAATTCACTTCTGCAATGAAAGTGAATGACTGATGTGCCCTGCTTTGTGTTTATCTGCAGGCTGGAGAAAAACACTATCATCCCACATGTGCCAGATGTGCACGTTGTGACCAGATGTTTGGAGAGGGGGAGGAGATGTACCTGCAAGGTAATTTAAACATCAGATACTGAAATTTGCTGATGTTTTATTAAAACGAGTACTTCAGTACAATAAATATTTAATCAGTAAATTATTTTAATATGACAATTAGGCCCGGTTTCAAAAGCCAGGACTAAGCATTGGTTAAATTATGATATTTAAGCAACTTTTAGAAAAATGCATTATAAGAAGATATTACAGGTGTGCATCTTAACACAGAACAATGACACTGACATTTTTTAAGATATGTCAGAGCAAGATATTTTCATCTCAAACAGCTCAAACATGCAATTTAGTCTGGGACTAGCTTAAGCCTTGTCTGTGAAACTGGGGGTTCATGTGTCAAACAGATTATGTTCAACAAAAAAAATTGATTTGTTGACTGTGATTAGTGACAGTTACGGTTGAGGAGATAAACAGAATTTAGTTTGATAAAAACGATGACACTGCCAAGGATTTTTATGCTGATACAGAGTTTTATTCTTAAAAAAACACACCTGTTCTGACAAAAACAAGAATGGATTGTGTGTTTTGTAACAGCAATACATAGTCAAATGGAACTTAACCTGTTCAAACCAGTCTTATTTAAAGTGACTTAAATTATAGAGAAGAAAACACACCTTTGACATCATGAGATAAATATGTTTTTTATTTATTCTCACGTTGCAATTCTTCAGTATCTTGTTGAACTCTGTGCAGTGATTGACCACAGAAACTCACTGCACTGCAGTTTGTCAAATAAGATTCATTGTCAGATGTGCTTTTAGAAAGCGGAATCAGTTAGAAGCCTTTTTTTAATCTGGTTAAAATATAATGAAAGACTACTGACTCATTCAAAGGCTGAAAGATTGTGTTTGTTGTGTTATGAATGCCAGTTGACGTGGTAGTATATATGATTATGCTAACTCCACAGAGAGATGATTTATGTGAAATATGTTTGTTAAATGAAGAACAGCGATATTTTAAAGACACAGTGTGCACAGAAAGGATTTAAGGCCCACTTAAAAATTTACACTACTGCTCTTTTCAAAAAATGTTTTAGTGCCACAAAGGTCGCATTTATTTGATAACAATACAGCAAAAAGCTGTATTGCATGAAGCATGATCATTCAGAAATTAGCTAATTTAGTGCTAATATAATATTTCTTGTTATTATTAATGTTCAGAAATGGTTGTGCTGTTTAGGTTTGTTGTGGAAACTGTGAATTTGTGATGAATAGAATGTTCCACCAAAACTAAATTATCTGAAAATTGATACTTAACATTTTATCTACCTAATATGAAAACAAGCGAAAGGATGTAATTAATGTTATGATTAATGTAATATACTATACTTGTGAATATATTGCTATGTAGCCAACTGACATCATAAATCCACTAATAATGACACCAGTTAGTTAAAATGAATACCTTAAGTGGCTTAAGAAAGTGAAATTTAGCCATTTTGAGTGTCATATTTTTTTTAATATGGACTTGTAAGTCATTTTTGGCTTTCTCTTTCATAGGTTCTACCATCTGGCATCCTCCTTGCAGACAGGCAGCACGTATGGAGGAGAAGAGTAAGGTAAATCTGAAGACAGGAGGGGTGAATTCCATAAACAGCTGCAGCACAAAAACCTGCATCTAATGTACCTGCAGTTCAATATGACCAGGAATTTTTTGTTAATTTAGACTTATTTTATATTACCGTTTTTAAACTACTAACTACTTTAACCCGCAGAAAATGGGTTGATAGTATTTCAAATGCATTTTGAAAAAGGAAGAAAAGTGGCAGCTGTTATTCAAGAAGTAATGGAGAAATGTTGTAATCGGGCAAGTGTTTAGATGTATGTTGTTGTCAAGTGCGCTTTTGCCTTTTATAATTCTGATTATGGTGCCTGGATCACGGTGGAGGAGTGATGTTGTACAGTCTCAGTAAAATATTCAAGATTGCGGTAGTTTGGTGCGTCTAGCTCTGCGATTTGGAGATTTTCTCAATCCAAATTTTGCACGATTGTATTGTTAACAAATTGACAAAAAGAGAATCAGGCACGCAGACTTTGTGTGCAAATAAACACTGCTACCAGCAGATCCACAATATTTATTGACTTGAATGTCATTAAAGACTAAAGTCTAGAATCAGTGACGGACCCTAAAGACAGTCAGCAGAGGTGTGGGATTTAAATTGTATCCCTTAATATGTTGCAAATTAAAAATGAGCTCTGGTTTAGGTAGCTGACGTGCTCTGAAATATATTACGCAGCATCATTTAATAGGAAATCCAGCTAGTTAATCAAAGGTGATGTGCACTATGTGGAAGTGCTTCACTGTAACAACCCTTTCCCTGCAGAAACATGTGCGGATTCAGCTCAGTGATCTCCATTCCAATGTACCTGAGCAGGTTTGTGACATGCGGCCCTCTCCCCTCTGCATGGGCTTACTTCCCAACCTGCTTTTAGTTTTATTAGAATGCTCACTAAAGTCCGAAAACGGGGCTGTCAGGCTACCGTAGGCTACCACCACTCCCACCCAGTCAAAATCAGGAACCAGAGAACAGGTTTTAACATCGTCTGGACAACTACTTCAAAATGAGTGTGTGGGTAAAGAGAAGACACTGTGAATCAGTGCTGAATTAATTATTTGTAAATAAAATCCCATATAAATCTTTTGTATGATTGTAACTAGATACTTAATGTTGTTTTTTTATGATTGCTTGATATTTGTTGATTTTAAAAATAAAAGACCATTTTCCCTTAAGTGTGCAACTTACAGTAATCTACCGTTTGTCTTAAAACTTAAAACTTAAACTAAGGCCCGGTTTCACAAACAGGGCTTAGCTTAAGCCAGAACTAGGCATTAGTTAAATTGATATTTAAGCAACTTCCTCATAAGAAAATATAACAGGTGTGCATCTTAACACAGAACAATGACACTGACATGTTTTAAGATATGTCAGAGACATTTTCATCTGAGACAGCTCAAACAGGCAATTTAGTCTGGGACTAGCTTAAGCCTTGTCTGTGAAACTGGAGGTTTAATTCCTAATCAGAACTTTTGCCATTTTAAATATTAACGTCAATGCAGGATACTCAAGGTTGACTTGAGAATAATAAGCCTTTTTATGCGATTTATATTAAAAATCTAAACCCAAAGTTTTATAGGTGTAATGAGAAAAATATTTACTATAGCATGTTTTTTAATTTCTGACAAAATTCAGATTATTATTATTATTTTGTATTGCATTGTACTCTGTATCAGTTTCTGCGTAACACACAAAAAAGTATTGTTCTGTCCTAACGGCAAAACCTTTTCTGCCTTTCTGTTGTTTCCTTCATAACCTGTGTGAAGACTGATAATCTGTTGTTAGTGCTGCACAATAGTAACAGCCACATTGGAATTGTGCTATAATCACTCATGTTACAGGGTTTAAATTGAGTCAGCAAAATGCCTTAGAACTTTACCAAGTTGTTCTACTGCCGTTTTGTCTGCTGTTCCTTTTATGGTTTAGTGTATGTTTTTGTCACCTTGTTTTTGTTTCCAGGTGACGAGAACCTCCTCTGAGAGCATCACCTCTGCTCATGCCTCCAGTGCATCGGGCTCCCCTAGCAGAGTTATCTATGTAAGTGCATTTGAAAATGATTTTCTATTACTTTTCATTTGTTCATGATCACCACCAGTGGGCAGCAACGCACAAACCTATGCAGAGAGAGTTTTAAAACAATAATGTTGCTCGTTTTTTAAGGCAAAGCTGGGTGATGAACTTCTGGACTACAAGGACCTGGCTGCTCTTCCTAAAATCAAAGCCATCTACAATATTGACAGACCTGACATGCTTTCATATTCGCCCTATGTCAGCTACCCAGTTGAGGACAGGACTTTTGGAGAGGTACAAACACACCCTCATACAGGCTTAGATGAGAGAATAACTCATACATGTCTTCTATTTGCTGTTTCTGATTTTTGACAGTTTCTTATCTCTATAGGTGACTTAAAAACTAAAGGATTGCATAATAACTCATACGACAGCTGCAGCATTCATTTGTTTCAATAGTGCCATTTTTAAATGCCATCATCTTTTACTCATCATCCAGTTTCATTGCAACATAGCTTGGGAAAAAAACATTATTTTACTAATTCATTAAAGTGTTACAGTACGGTAACACTTTACTTGAAGGGGTGTGCATAAGACTGACATGACACCTTCATGCATTTGTGATTACAGCTTGACACTTAACTGATATTAACACTTCATGACATTTTAATAACAAATTCAATTTGTACCACTGTACTTGAGGTCAATAAAAGTATTCATGATGCTGTCATAAAATAATTTGACATAGTATTAACACTTAATAACATTTTGTCATACAGTGCCGTTGCACTTGGGCGTCCGCTGTTCGAATCCCAATTTGAGGACCTTTCCTGATTCCGCCTCCTCTCTCTCTCTTTCCCACTTCACTTCCTGTCAATATTGATCTGTCCTATCAAAAGATCCATGGGGCATGGTTTAGATCCAGCTCCTCCCACCTTATGTATACCTAACCCACTCCTGAACCTATCAATCTCCACCCCCTAGATGTGGATCCAACCACTCCCCACTCGATCTTGTGGGCTGCAGCAAGCCCTGCTTGCATGACATAGACACTGACAGGTTATGATGTATTGGTTTATGTAAAGTTGTCATAACAAGTTGTCATAACCTTTGCGTTAAAAATTACATAACTGAGTGAATGACACTTAATGACAGTTATCATAAACATGCATTAAACCTCCTTCCTATTCATGACATATGTCATGTAATGATTATGAAGGTGTCATGTCAGTCTTATGCACACCCCTTCAAGTAAAGTGTTACCTCTAATTTTTTCATGACCATATCTATCATTGCATTCAAGTCCATTTTACTCATTTGCTTTCTTTGTTTACAGTCACCTCAGCAACTCACCCCTACTCCAACTGAGGTATAGTAGAGTTGACATAAAGAAACAGGACCTGTTATTGTTTCATTGGGTCTTATTCACTAATCATGCCTTACAATATATATATATATATAAATAGTATATATGTACATATTTAATTTGTATTCAGAATCTGGACAGATTGTCACTTTAACTTACATAATGAAACCATTTCTAAGAGAAAATGTTACACACAGAAATATGTGCACGATTAGTGAATGAGGCCTTGTTTCATCAGATTTTGTGAGCAGGTGTTTGTGAAGTAGAACAGTTGTGGTTTGGAGACGTGAACAGTATTGTGTGTTTTTCACCATCTTCAGTTTGAAAACTCTGTGGTGTAATCACTCAATGATCAGTCTATTTCCAGTTAGGACTGATTATTGGAAACTGGTCACGTCTTTGTTTCCTTTGCAGCTTTATAGTGCCATAGTGATTACCGTTTATCATTGTTAATTGTTTATTTCATACTGAAGATCTGTTTGATTCTAGGGAGATGGGGAAAAGTCTCCCCGACAGAGGAGGCCCTCCAGTCCCAGCTCCAACAGCTCTTTAGGGGGATATGGCCGCTATACGCCTTCCCGCTCACCTCAGACCTACAGCAGACCAGGTATCCCTCCACATACATGATGATACTTATGGGCACATCACGTAAAAATGATTCTTACCTTATTGTTTAATTACACTATATTGCCAAAAGCACTGGGACACTCCTTTTAATGAACTTTCCATAATCATGACATTTCAACATCGTATTAAAATCATCTTTTGTATAGCATACTGAGTTATTCACTTAAGAGGTTCAATGTAGGTTGTAAAAACAGTAGGCAGCGAGGATGTGGAACAGAGCTAAAGCATTCCATACTAAAATTATATTTTTAGTCACAATAAACTGATCTGCAACAGAATTGCATGGAAGAAAGTAATTCAAGAATCGCTTGGTTTTTTAAGAATAGTTGCTGATCTCATATTACTGCCATTCTTCCCTGACCGTCTGGGTCTCTTGCTCAGAGCAATACCTGAGTGTCAAATACACCACTCATCCAGAAAATTCCAACTTCTTGTCTGTTCCAACTTCGGGGAGGAGTAGTGCCCATGGTAGTGCCAGAGGCTCCTCCCCACTGCCTTCGTACAGCGGCAGTGGTAGAAACACACCACAGGCAGGGAGTGGTGGCGTGGCCCTACCTCTCAACCCCACTACTCTGGCTTTGCTCCAACAGCACAACTACATCCCTTACTTCAGAGGTACCACAGATCTGCCTGTGGGCTTTAACCCAGTACAAATCACCACATGCTGCATGTGTGTGAACTTATGGTCTTGGATTTGGTTGGTACAAGACTCACTTCCCCCTGACAATATGAATGAATGAGTTCAATACTAAAAACGCTATTTTAAGAGGATAAAACTTATGTTGCTAAACGCATGAGGTTTCAGCTGGTGGAACTGGATTTAAAACACAAATGTACCATTGGCTCAAGCTCCATAATGTTTAGTGCTTCATATGGGTTGCATTCACATTGAAGGACTAGTGAATTACAAACATAGAATTACTAGCTTACCCTTCATCCACCTTTCCTGAACAGGAATTGAGACAGGATTCAAACAGGAAGCAAAGTCTGAAAGTAGGCCTAGGACAGCCCTGCACCTCAATTTGCCTTCTCACGGTAAACCCTAAAAACCAGTCTCTGTTTCACTGTGTATGACCAGTGTAGTACAGTGATGTGAGATTGTAGGTGTACCTCAAGGTTCAGTCCTTGGACCAGTCCATTTTTTTAATGCTTGTTGGTATTGTGTTTATACAGAGTTATGTCCAAACATTGCATGGAGAACATGTTGATATTCATTATATTTGAGCTGAAACGGTAACATAATGCACAAAGACAAATGCGAACGTTTATGCCGAGCATTGATATGCATTTATTTGTACTGTAGTTGATGTTGTGCTTCATCTTTTAAGCTATACTTTTCCACCATTTCCATCTAATATTCAAAGTGACTGCCCTTATGCTGCCTTGGTTGATGTTGACATTTATTTGGTGGCTGTTGTATCTCTCTTTTCAGCTTTTTTTATTGTTTTATTTGACGTAGCATACATACTCAGACAGGCAGTAGTTTGCAGGTGGAGTTCAAAAGTCTGAGACTTTGTATAGAAATTAAAATGCATAGAAGTTAGTGGAAAAAAATAGTGATTTGATTAGTGATGTAGAAATAATGCAAAATGGAATTATTTCTTCATTTCGAAATCCTACAACTTTTTGTTCATTTCCTGTAAAAAAAGAAAAGAAAAAGAAAATCTCAGGTTTTTGGACTCTGCTGTCCGTATGTAAATTCTATGAATATCTAGAATATATTGGGAAATATTTATTCATAAAGATAAAATGTCTCTGAAGAGGAGGAAAGTATGATGAAACATATTTGGGGTTTTGTGGTTTCTCCGCAAGAAGTAGAGAGAGTGGGAATAAAGTTCGCAGGAGAAGATTAAAGGGTAAACTGATGAGCTGTAATTTTGGGCCGGTTTGCCAGGCACAGTGGCATAAACTTAGACCTTGCTCAGTTCCTGGCCAACCCTTTAATGCTGCATGAAAGTACACTGAGGTTGTGTTGGGAGTGTGCTGTTTATGATTCACTTAGCTTTCTAATTGACTTATTGGTAAAGTTGCCACAAGAGGAAAATTGCCACTTCCTTACAAATGCAAAACCTCACTGGCTGCAGCTGCCTTGATCTTGTGATATCATTGAATACCTTGATGATCAAAATCATTTTCAGAATATGTGCTAAAATTCTGCATTACACCAAGTGGACATGAGAAGGGCATTGAGTAATGGGAGCATTGAGACCTTCATATTCCACAGTGTGCCCCACTGTTATGATTTGTGTATTTTTAGTGTATTTTATGACAATTTCCTACTCCCCCAGCTCCAGATGTGTGGAAGATTTTCCCCTGATACAGGGTGAATTTTTACTAACAGCACTTTGTGTGTTAAATGGTGTGTGCATGTGTCTGAAGAACAGTTGCAAGTGTGTGTGAAAGAGAGGATGAAAAGACAAAGGAGACAGAGAACATTGTTTGTCTATTTTGGCTTTTAACATATGCAAAGGACTTTAAAAGAACATTTGAAACAGAGATTCTCTCTCTCCTTTACTCTCAGTTTGGTAAAAGATTGTGATTACAAATACTTAATATTCTTTTCTGAGTATGATGGTAATATCACAATTCAGCCTGCCAATGACAGTCATGTCTATGTCCACTTCATACTGGCTCCACTCATCTCAAACAGAGCAATGAAATTTGAGTTTGTCATCAGTATAAACACAACATATTTTCTAATGCAAAGACAAATTTATACTTGTTTGAGCTGGCTGTATTGTGAGGTTTGTTGGAAGATCCAAGACCAAATGAATCATCATTCTGGCAACCCTGTTAACTTTTCTTCTCTTTTTCTTTTCGTTTTTGTGTCTGCCATGACCTTCACCCCCACCGAGGTAGTGAAAGCGGTCGGAGTACCCCCAGTCTCTCCACCTACTCTGATGGCAAATCTCCTTCCTCTACATATGTGGCAGCCCCAAGGCATTTCCATATCCCAGGTAGGTGCTAAAACTTTTGTTCTTTAGCGAACTATGGTTAATCTGCAGGGTTTTTTTGCTCACATCCCTGTCCTCAATTCTAAACGTTAAATCCTCTTTTTCAGCATGTTTATGCCTTTATAAAAAACATCTGGCAGACTGAATAATAATTATTAATTCTTACTCGTCTGCCTTCATGTTGTTCTGTGAAAGGTCATAGTCATTTTTGTGCATCATGATTTGCATCAGTTTACTACATTTATAAGTCATTATTGTAAGCAAAGCCCTATTTTTAGTACTTAAGAGAAACTTGTTACTGTCACGTCTCATCCCTGGATATGTTTAAAATAAATCTAATGATCAGTTTCATGTGTTTGTTGCCCATTATTGTAATGACGTCTCGTTTCCAATGCTGGCAGATGCTGAAACAGCTCTTAAAATGTCCCACATGTGTTAAATTAAATGACAGATTTTTTTCTAGAAGTAATAGTTGAGAAGCAGACGTGAGGATGGGATGACCTAAACAAGCTGCAGAGAGACACATGTTGTGTCAATTATTAAGACATTATGTCATTGCAATTACTCCATTTATCTCCGTTTTCCTTTTGGCTCAGTTTCTATCTTCTAAGTTAAAAAAACGAGATAACGCTTTCGTTATTTATGAACTTACAGTACAGTATACATAATTCTGAAAATCCATTTCTCAAAGCCAAAGATTTTATCAAAGGCAAAATGCTTGGTCATGCATGCTCATCATAAACATGATGAATGAAATGGACTACGATTTCTGGAATCCTTTACAGCGTCATATACTGCATTTTCTGCGCTTTCTTTTGCCCTGATTCCATCCTCTAATATCTCATGCTTCTTTATTCATCTTCTTTCTTATTCTCTTTGTCTCTTTGTCTTCCATTCTCAGAGACTAAAGTCAAAGATAATATCTATAGAAAGCCCCCTATCTACAAACAGCATGGTACAGTCTAGTCTCCGTACAACCATGTTTCTTTGCATGCTGTTACGCATGTCACCATGGTACATGTGGCCATGGATCTGTAACCTTTGACCCTCCTTCTGTCTGCTGGTTTCCATTTCAGCTCCAAACACTAGGCCTTGTAGGTTTTACGATTCCCAGAAAAAGGTTTGAATTTGATGAGATACTTGTTATCAAGCAGTCTCAATCAGACCACATGCCTAAGGGTTATATTTTGTAGTTATTCAGTGTGTTTATTTTGAATAGGAATCAGTCCTGAATTGTTAAGAGATTGTTTTGGTGTTCGTTATTTGATGTTACACATACACCGAAAATCTGAGGTCAGTAAGATTTAAAGAAAGAAAAAAAAACCCTACCAGAGCTGCGTTTATTTGAATCAAAAATACAATGAAAACCCTAATGGTGTGAAATATTAGAGCAATTTAATATTGTTCTAACATATCTTCACATTACTTGCTAAATGAAAATCTTGCTGACCTCACATTTTTGAATGGCCGTGAACATTTAATCTAACTGATGCCTTTGATATGTTTTCAGACATGTCTTTTGAAATTCATCCTGACATGGAAACAGCAGTCAGATAGATTCTTTATTATTATTTTTTTCGTTCCTCTGTCCATTCATACACACTCGTTTGTCAGTTGCAGTATTTGTAGTTTGCTGTCTGTCTGTGGTCTTGTAACTTAGCTGTTAAACAAACATGGTGTCTGTGTAACTCATTGGTTTGGTGAAATGTCAAAGGCATTTGTGCAATCCATTGTGATTGGTTTAATGACATCTGTAAAGCTCATTGTGATTGGGTGGAAGAGGTATCAATCACATGACTGGTTTCTTTCAGCCTTTTGTCCTGAACTTACCCCTTGACATTGTGTTTGGTTGTGTCACTTCTCACTTGCTTGTTGATTCTCTCCGTAAATTAGTTTTTTCTCCTGTAGTGATTACTGCAATTAGTTTGAACACCGTCTCAAATCAAGATAAACTGACGTTTTTTATTACACATGTAGGAGTATATAGCAGTATTTTCTTTCAGTTTTTTATTGTGTGTGTGTGTGTAGTACACTGCATGATGTAACTTGTGTTGATCACTCTCTCTTTTAAACAGTAGGATATACTGATATATTTCAACTTTCTTATTGTGCTGCAGCTTCTAGAACTTCCTGGCAAGATGGTGAAGATGTAGACAGAAAGGTGATTTATATAAACATCTCTCTGTGTGTTTGCCCATTCTGATATACTTTATTAAATAACTTTAATCCAACCTATTCTTGTGGAAAAAAAGTATTTTATTTGGTAACACTTTATAATAACTACACACTATGAATGATTAGTTAAGCATTAGTAAGCATTTATTTCATCCTTT
>JAUMHQ010000069.1:8774832-8785514 GCA_032361165.1 Enteromius paludinosus
AGATAGATAGATAGATAGATAGATAGATAGATAGATAGATAGATAGATAGATAGATAGATAGATAGATAGATTTCTTAATAAATTCATATAAACAAAGTAGACAGACCTTAAAACTTAGCATATTCCAACAGTCCTCGATCTAGCCTACACGGGTTTGTAAATGTGCCCGCCTCCCAGTTCCGCTATTGGTTAGATTTTTAGTAGCGCGCTGCCGGATTGGTTCACATGGTTGTCAATCTCGTGCCGATTTGACAGCGTGAGCGGTCCCTGAAGCGCAGATATGAATCTGAAGAAGCTCACACAGGCCAGAGGAACAACAGAGGTGGCCGTTATCAAGTGCGCGAGGATACCGGGCAGGTCCATCACCTTGCGGTAAAGTTATGACGGAAAATAACGGAGAAGGTAAGATTTCACTGTTACATTTATTTGACAGTTGTCTCTATTTATGCGTTGTGAAAGAGTCTTGGCCATCCATGAAATATTTCCTAATTTGCCGATTTCAACACACTGAGGGTTCTTAAGGACAAGCGCTGCTTGGAAAACGTTTAATGCGAGTGTGAAAGGCTTGCTTTCTATTGTTTATTTATTTACAAATGTTTCAAAAAGCATAACAGAGCTCTGAATTTATCATCCTGCATTAATATTTGTAATTTTTTGGAGCTGCCATCAACCTTTTGTGTGTGTGTGTGTGTTTGTGGAGCTGAGGCTGAGCACAAAGAAGCACGAGGCATCCTGATGAATGTGGGGGGCTCTTGTTGAATAGCAGGAGCCTGCAGGGATCAGCTGGCGTCTCGAGCCCCAGTCTCTGATTATACAGAGGGGGAGGGGCTGACAGAGGTGCAAAGCTAAATTATGCAGAACAAATCCAATTAATTTGATACAATACAGTGGGATGACTCTTAAAGCACTGGGAAAAAGAAGCTGGATTATGTTTTCGTAGTTAATATGAGGACGAAGCATAGTTGTCTCTGACAACATCATAATTGCTTCTCTATTAAGATTTCAGGGTTATGTTCACCCTAACTGACCCTATTTTCTTAGCAGGTTTGTTATTATAGTAGGTGTTTTGCAAGTTCAGGGGATGTTTTTTGGGAGAGGCTATTTAAATAAAGAATTTGGGACTGTGTGAAAGTGTTTCATCTCCAGTTTAGTTTTCCTCCAGGAATAACTGACAATGGAGCAGACAAGAACCCTCATCCTGTGCATTGTTGGCTTTACTGATTCTGGCTCGGAGATGAGAGAAAACAGAACAAAACGCAAAAAGCCACCAATGCGGTCGCGTCTCATATCTCATTGTCCAGACTGTCTCAAAACAGGTAAAGAAAATAAGAAATAATCGACTGGAACAGGTTGGGTTTGGCTAAAGTGAGTTCTTGGACTCCTTGGCTAGAAATACGATCACTTGGAAAAACAAAGATAAGCCTGTGGATGAAGCTCAGCATTTTTGATCAATAGCCAGTGTAGAGTTTAGAAGGGTGTGACCAAGCGCTTTGAGGGATGTTAATCGAGGGCCATCTGGTCAAATGGGTGATGGAGCCTAACTTGACCTGCTCATCTGCTTTTGGCTGAAGCCTTACCGCAATTTCTATCATGTAAACAGGAGGTTCAAATCAGGATGTTCTGCTTCCTAATCAGAGCAGAAACAAAATACCTTTTCCTTATTGAATCCCACCCTTTAAAAAGACTATTTCCTTCGATTCTGAAGTAAATGTTGATGTTACTGGCAGTTTCATGTCGATCTGGCAGAGAAAATACTTTGTAAACCATGAACCGCTAAACACCTTTTTTTTTTTAAGTAGGTGCGTTTAATTCCATTTAAGGAAAAAAAGCATGAGTTGCCCCCATATTATGGTAGCATAGCATGTGTAAGCTTGTTCATTAACACTTTATTTCAAGTATTTTGTAACCGCACAAAGTGAGGTCATCCAAGAGCTAAATGCCAGTATAACTTAGTGTTGCATGGCCTCAGTAGGTGGGAGTTTGATGTTTTCGCTGATAGCTTGATGACTGGTCTGTACATGTGGTCAGATGTTTGATTGCTGATGCAGTGACATCATTACCAGTGCACATCTGGCCCTGCATTGTTGCGGCATCTGTGTGAGAAGGAGAGAGGCCATTGGTGAATATGCATGACTGGTGTTGGTTCATTTTCTGAAAAGAAAAGGCAGCCGTAGAGATATTTTGTGCAAGTTCTAATCACTGCTTTGAATGATGAGGAAAATGCAGTGATGATATACAGTACAGTTTTCTCTTTTACAGCAGCCTGACTTTTATAGTAAGTTCCCTTCCAGGCTTTTTTCCCCCTCTTGTGGCTTTAGTCTCGCAGTCTGTGCCTTCGGATAGTTTTCACAGACAAGTCTCCAGTGGGTTTATATTAGTCTGCCTCAGGATGCAGTATGTAACTTAATTGTGTGAGCGTGTGTGTCACATACAGCTGTGAACAGCTGCCGATACTTACTCAATACCAAACCGCTTCCGGACCTCTGACTCCTATGGAAAGATGTATTGGTTTATAATTTTATATTTTATTGATGCAATAAAAAGATAAGGAAATGTAACATGCATATTTTTTGCGTTAAGCACATACTTTCATGGCAAATGCCTTGTTTGGAAATCAACCCCGTGACCTTAAAGTCGCAAGCACTTTGCTCTACCAGTTGGGCTCTTGTCTTTGTCTCATTAAACCTTTTATATACTCTTTTCGGTTTTGTTTATATGAGCTGGAAGGCCCTTTAAGAACACATAAAACCCACTGACTCTGCCTTAAAGACCCCATGAGATCAAAATATGTTTTTTGACTTTTCTGTCCATGCATGTTACTTTCAATCCATCCATCCACCTTATGTTTAACGTAAGAGTCCGCATGGCCGCTTTTACATGAATGCCACTTCCAGTTATTTTAGCTGTGCAAAGAGCTGTCTGTTATGAAAGCATAAAACACTTTTTCTAATGTAAACTACGAAAGCAGATAAAGGCGCTGTATTTTTGACTGTACTAAAGCATACAAATATAATTAAATGTTTTCAGAAGTTCAGGAAACATGCTAAATTCACATACTTGATTGTCTGAAAAACATACTACATTATATTACTGCGCTCCGTGTCGGAATGTTTATTTTTGTTTTGTTCTGTGGGTTATACCCAATAGTATTTCAACACCCAGGGTTGCCAGTATTCAGAAACCACCTATTGCAGCAATAGAAGCCAGCAAAAGAACTGAGGCAGAGATTGGTAAAACATGGATTAAGCAGCTCTTCAATATCTAGATTGCGCTCGTTCCAATTGTGTATTGCATTCATATCTGGCAACCTGCGATGGGCGGGACAAACAACTATCCAATATTTAGAATTTGGGCTGTAGTACCCATTTCAACCACTAGCTGTCAATATGACACGCTGCACCTTTAAAACTTACATATTATCTTGGATGAGTTTTACTACCCAGACTTTTGTCTAAAAAGTGCTTTAACACAATATACATCATATAACAATGATTATATGATATTGAGATTTATAGGTTAAACAAGTGAAAGAATATAGTTTTTTTGTATTTACACAAACAGCTGTGCAAGACGTCTCTGTAGAGCTGTCAGTTACCCATACTGCCAACGGCTCTGTAACATGACTGGACTGGAGTGGCAGATCTTTAAAGTCAAACATGAAAAAGTGGTGTTGCATGCCTTTCGGCTCTCCTTCAGCTTTGGAGGTTGTCCCATTAGGGTTTTACACAGAGACATAGCCAGAAGGAAGATGTAGCTTTGCTCTTTTTCTTTTCGTGGAACTCCGCATACTCAAGTGTGTTTGTGTTCACAAAGAAGGTGCTTGTACTTCAAATCGCCCATTTGAGTATATGTGTGTGTGTGTGTGTGTGTGTGTAGACTAAGTGTTTGCTGTAAACCAAGCTGAACTTGAGACCTCTGAGTCACTGTCTGAGAAAGCTGATGCCTCATTTTCTTTAGAAAGCTTTAATTGTGTCTTTCTCTTGCTTTCATCACTGAATATTATCTGTAGTAGCCGTTTTCTGTCATTACTTGTTTCCACTATGTTTCGTTATTTGTGTATGACATGGAAAGTGAAAGAGGGAAAATAAGGGAAATAACTGAGGAAGGTGTGGAAACTGTGGCAGAGATACAGAAGATGAAGCTTGCTGTGGTTCTTAACACTGCTGACCACATCACAGGCAAAGAGGAATCCGATTAGACTGATGTGGTTGGTGTTATTATTTGCCGGGTGGAAACTCTGGTTTAGTATTTTGTGTTTAGGGTGTGTTGTTGCAGCCAAGGTAACAGTCTTTCTGTAAAGGCTTGTTTTATAGCTAACAGATGCTAGAACTGTTAGCATAAATAATTAATGCACAGTATGTTTGGAGCTTTCAGGAGCTGAGTTTAGGTTTTTTAAGAATAACCTATAGTGATTGGTTATTATAGACTCCTGACACTTTCTTTGCGACTGACTCATACCAGACAATTTCCTGGAAAATGCACCTATAATCAAATAGAAAATCTTCAGGCATCTATTGTAAAAGTTTAAAGAACAACAGTCTTAAAGCTCTGCTTATGAAACAGTCCCAAGTGTGCAAAGATCTCTAGTGAAAGTGAATATGAGTAAGAACTAGCTTTCAGTTTACAGCTTTCATAGAAGGTGATTCAACACACTTCTTCTTCCAACTAGTGTTATCGTTAACAAAAAACGAAAAATTATAAAAAAAAAATTCTCATCTCAACATCTCATTTTCCTGTTTTATCTCTACCTCTCCAAAAACAGCTGACCTTTCTTTCTGTCTTTTGCCAAATTCTTTCTGTTCTAAAAACACGCACCATCTGTGTTTTTGGGTTTGATCCTGCAGGTGTATTTGTAAGCACTGGTATTTAGACCTTGAGGCGGCTCTCTCATCTTTCTACAGTAATTTCTCTTCTCTCTGCAGCTCGGCATGCCTTTTCGTGCCTATTTTGTGCCTGTCGTTACCTATTTCCTGCATTCATTTTGATTTGCCAGATGAATAGAGACAGGAATTTAAAAAAATAAAACACTCACACACATTCACTGTACTGCACAAAATCCCTACAACAATGTAATGGAAACAGAAGAGGCCCGCTTTGTAGTACTTTTCACTCTTTATTCCATTGGGGAAAGTGACAATGACTAATAGATGATGTCGCTTCCTGTGGCGGGTCAGAAGAGGAGTAAAAGTGAGTCAGACTTTGGGTTATGAATCTCAAAGGAAGTGCATATTTCAACGCTCAAGCAGTATACTTGTGTGGGTGTGCGCGCACAAACAAACTCACACATTTCTTTTTATGCTTTTCCACCTATTCATGTTATTGTAACCCACTTTCCATCAATTCCAATTTATTTTTAGTAGGGGAGTATGATTTTAGGGTGATGATGAAGGCAACCTGCTTTTCTGGGTATTAGGGTAAAATGCTTAGTTTGGATTTTAGCCAAGACTTGTTTTCACATGTTTTTGGGAAAGTGGTTTCAGGCATTTTTGTAGTAAATGGATGTGCTTATGTGCATGCATAGATCTGCTGGTAAAATAACCAGGTGTTCAGTGCTATGTGCACTAAGGGTGACGTTCAAGTTCTGGTCGCGTTCTGGAAAATGTAAGTGCTCTTCATTATGAACTTTTTTTAAGCACACAGAGATGTGTGCCAAGGCCTCCAGACCTGTCCTTTGAAATTGATTGTACTGTACATGAAGGTTGGTGTCAAGGTGCGATTATTTATGGAAATACTTTCTTTTTCACCCTAGACACACCCGCACAAATCCCAGAGGCTATACATACTGAAACTTCAAGCTTAGTATGCTTTCACACTAGGGCTTTTAGTCTGTTTGGTGTCAAGTTTGATTTGGTTGCTGGGTGGTGGAAAGTTTATTTTTAAGAAAGTTTGATGACATTTAGCCCCTGGTTGGTCATCACAGCTTGTTTACTAATGTAGCCAATCTGATTTTCCCTGTAGTAGTGTCACCTGCACATGACACGTCTGAAGATGAAGTTGTGCCTGTTCCAAAGACAGCAATCTGCAGTGTTGATATGCAATATCTTGTGTTGAAACAGGTGGTTCATTTGATCCAGAGGAAAATCTGTAGAGAAGAGGACCATTGCCAGTTTTTGGATGTGTGTGTATGTGAGTGCACTGCATATATAATTATTGTAACCTTTAGCAGCGTCTACGTTTAGTCCTGTAAATCTTACAAAGTTTCCACAGCAAAACTAAAGATCATGGCATTCCTTCATGGATTAAACCACACAGGAATTTGCTGCATTAGATCATAAACACCCTCATACATTGTCCAGCTAACCACAGGATTGGATTTTAAAGCAGAGTGAGTTTTCAAGTTTTCAGAGATGCAAACAATAGGATATATACAGTATACATATTAAAGATGCCATTATTATTTGGCTTTAAAACCTTGTGAATATTTTTCTTAGATTTAACATATCGGCATTGCATTATTCTATAAGATGCACATTTTTTTCTATATTTCTGTTTTATGTGAGTAAATGTTATTGTGAGTCTTGTGAGATTTTACCAACACTCAGCCTTTGGCATCTTCTTTTCTATCCTCCTTCTCTCTTTTCTTTCCGTGTATGATAGATGTTTGTTGCTGCTGTCATTCAGCACTTTTACACTTGAAGCTCTGCAGATGTTTCTTTGGAATGTTATTTCCATCATCCCTCTCTCCTCAGTGGTCCTTTGCAGTGCCACTATTGGCTGTGCACAGAGCCTCCGCCTCATATGCTGTCTTCAGAGAGAATAATGAGTATAATTTGACCAAGTTTACAAAACACAAAACTGATAGACAGGAATGATATGCTGTCTGTAAATGTACATTGCTACATAAAGCAACAGATGCAATGCAAAACATTTGTAACATTTGTATATAAAATTATCATTTAAAAAAACACAATAAATGATCTTTGCCCATACTGATTTAAAATGGATGCTTTTATAATCAGTGTTGAGAAACATACTACATCCCAGTCTGTCAGAACAAAACCATGATTTTTTTCTTTTTATTAGTGTTAAAGTTCAACATAGATGACCCACATCAGTGTCAATATTTGGCTCCCTAACAGTAAGTGCGAGTTTTGGAAATTTGTGTCTGCCAGATGAAGTAAAGGTATTCCACATTCTTCTATTTTCCTTTCTTCTCCTCCCTTCTCTTTCACCCACATCCTGTAACTTCCCTTTAGCCTCACATACTCTCAATACCTTTACATGCACTTATTTTTGTTCTTACTTGTTCCTATTTATTTGATTATTTCATGTCTGATTCAGCTGTTAAATGAATGCATTGCATGTACTTTTCCCCTGCAATCTAAATAGTCTTGGTCTGTGTGCCCACTTAGGGTGAGATTTAACATTATGGACACAAATCAGAGTTACTTGACTCAATCTAAACAGAATTGAAATTTAACAGATAGAATGTATGAGCTTCTATATTTCAATGGCCATGACAGAAGTTTTTTTATTTTTTTTTGGTATTGTATTGTATTATCTCATTTATATACCCTAGGTTGACTTCTTCGGTCTGCTGTGAGAGGCCAGGACCCATATATGTACAATATCACATATCAAGAATGCTGTCTCTGGATCAGAGCTGTTCCTTAGCACTCCTTGGCGTAAGCCCCAGTAAACAATGTGAAAATCTGATCCTAAATCAGCACTCTGCACAAATACATGCCGTTGGATCTCCGGGGGCGGACTTCCTCCCTGAGGTCTGATGAAAATCAATGTCTGTGGTTCTGGCTGAGTCTGGCTGAAATATTTATCAAGATCATCTGATGGAAAGTGCCTGGATCTGAGGAAATGAAGGACTGTGTGATCTCCTCTATATACTGAGAGGATTTGTATTTGATTGGTGTGTTCAGCAGTCCAAAGAGGACCAGGTAAAAACACACTGGAAAATAAACTGAGGTGGGGGGGGGGGTTAATACATTTTGCATTAAGGCAGATTGGTATCTTAATTGGGTCTCCTCCCCCCGTTGGGCCAGCCAGCCATAACCAACAACACGTCTGCAGTCTCAGACTGGCCAGATGGTGGACTGAGCCTCAAAGTGGTGGGGTGGGGTGACGGAGGGAGGTGTGTTGATTGTGTATTAGTGGTTGTGACTCATAGTCCTGCTGGGCCATCCTCCCCTTCGTACCTCTTTGTATCCATCTATACATCTGACTGTTTGCTATGGACAGTTGAAACTAAAGAGGCACCCTGGCCATAGCAGCTGGGACTTGAGACTGGGTGTGGATTGGGGGAGGGTCATGTGTAAGTTATCAAGGACTGGTATCGAGAAGAACAAGAGGAAGGAAGGAAGGAAATGTAATAGGAGTGAGAAAGTAGGTGCACTTTGTAGATAAAAGAATGAAAAAATACACAAAATTAGGAAAAATCTGACCATTCTGGAAAAAAATGGGATGAATGCAAAGTGGATACTGTATAGATCAATAGAACAAAGCACAGAATGCGCTTTATGTAACTGCTTGTTCCTGGTGATAACTTGCAGATGGGTCTTAAAAATTGTCCACCCCATTAATTCTAAAAAATAGACCCAAGTTGGACTACTATCTTGGTCATCTTGTCCTTGCCAACACTGTACTTGTTCCTCAGTGTGCTTTAAAATATTCTGTTAAAACCCGTATGCAAATACATTCAAACTGAATTATACTTTCAGTGCTGAATAATGAGTAGAGAGTGGTTGCTCTGAAGCAGTTGGAGAAAAAAAATGCAAAATGCAGAATAAAGCATTTATGTAACATTTTAAGAACATGAATTATTGCTGTAGTCTGATGAAAACCCAACTTTCTTTGTTCATATAAGTGCGCTTATTGATTATTGACTGAGCATACATCACTGTAGAGGAAACAGAGAGCGAGAACATAGCGTGGCCTCATCTGCACCAATCCAGAGTATCATGTGTGGAATGTTGAGCTGTTTTTTGTCAAAGCCTTCTTTAGGGCGGTTTAAGGATATAGGATTGTGTATCTCCACTGAGACCCTTTGTTGGACTGGTTTGTAGTGCACTATCCAGCTGACCCTGCCCAACCCAAACCCAGCACTAATGTATGTCTGAAACCCAGCCAGGATATTACAAATGAGCAGCGTGTCAAAAGGTTGTCGTGCTCACTCAGATTCTGACCTAGTTTTAAATATTCCTTAGCATTGCTCTGTCTTCCCTTCATGAAGGCTTTCCTGTACTGGACGACAGCCAGTGCTCCATACCGCCCCTCCATATGCGCTACAGCTTTCTGCACTATAAAATGACTCTGGTGTCAAATTATGCAACTACAGCTGAGCAGAGCGCCTCATAGCCATATGGAGAGTCTGTAAAGCCTGATTGTTTGTGATGAAGACGATGATGATGACGATTTCTCCAGACCTGTGTACAGAGTTTTGGTTTCTGTCCTCCAGCTCAGAATGTTTCCATTATTCACATTTACTGCCTGTGTAAGTCAATCTGTGGGTGTGCTTATTTAGTTTAATGTCCCACATGTGTACACAAGATTACATCTTATCAGGGAGGAACTGTAAACTGGAGAACTGCAGAGCAACCATTTAAAATGATGCCAAGGTTTGTTGCTTTTGTGAAATGATGTGTGCTGACTACCTAGTTGGGCTGTTTGGATGCATGGCAGTTCATTTAAAATATTCTCATAAATATGAAATCATCTGAGGTATTTACAACAGCAACATCTGTAGTTACATCCACTCTCTGCAATCTGGCACAAATTAATTTTCATTGCAGACTGCAGTGTATGTTTTCTCTCAGGCATTAGTTATACTAATATACTATATGGTATAGCTTGAGTAGCTTTGATATACAAGGTGTTTTATCTCACCAATATTATGCTTAGAATATTATAGGATACTGTATTATCAGATCATCCACCTCCTGTGGTCCTAAATCCTGTCTGTCTACTCTTTGTTAATTCCATAAGGAGGCTTTGGGATTGTGCTGTATGTGTGTGTAGGAGAAGGCAGAACCTGATTTTGCTGAGTTCGACGTGATGTTGACCCTGGAACAATATTGTGATTAGGGTTGGTTGGTTATCGTTTTGTTTTTTTTTCGATACCGGTGCCAAATCGATACTTTAAGAAATACAAATAAAAATGTTAACACTTTATAATAACTGCACTGTGAATCATTAGTTAAGCATTAGTACAGAGTCGGTTCATCCTTTATAAAGCATTGTTACAACATTAATAGTCATTAGTAAGCAGTTTATAAATACAGCTGTGAATACCTTGTTCTTGATTTATAATTATATATATTACAAAGGAGATTTAAAGGCTCAGTTATCTTCCAGACAGAACAAATAAACAACACAGAGGGATACAGAACTATTCATTAAAATATGCAAATAAAAAAATGAAATCCGCATTTTGATTCGGTTCGGTACATACCGGTTACTTAGGTACCGGTGCCATACTGGTACCGGGTTTCAGTACCCAACCCTAATTGAGATTAGCCAATCAGATTTGAAGAACCAGTTTATAGTTTTTGTGAAGTTTAGGCTTACAATCAGTGTCAGTCATCTATCATTTCTCATGGGTAGGGTTAGGTTTAGGTGTAGAGATTAGGGATGCTCATTTTAACAATTTAACTGTTAACCGACCGGTTTGAAGTTTAACCGATTAATACAATCAGTTAAACGGTTTAAAAGGTCATTTTATTTATTTATT
>JAUMHQ010000069.1:8785614-8813289 GCA_032361165.1 Enteromius paludinosus
TCAGTTAACCGGTTAATAATCGGTTAACGAGCGTCGGTTGTCGGTTATGAGAAATAACCGAAATGAGCATCCCTAGTAGAGATATGGTCAAAACTAAAATTTTGGAATTAAATGTTGTACTAGGGTCAACAAAATATGTTAACCCAGGAACACGTTGAACTCAGGACGTGCGTAGGAGAAGAGTACAGCCAAATGGCTTTTGAAATCGTAGTCGCATATCTGCTGTTTGGATACTGAGAGTAGCACGGGTGCAGATTGCAGAGCTGATATTCAGTAGTTTCAGATGTATAAAAAAAATTCGGCCACATTCCAGAAACCCGGAAAACGTCGTCCAGCAATTATAAAGGTTCAGCAAGTCAGCAAGCATTTCAGGGATGAAAAAATAAATGTCAACAAGTTCATTCAGGACCCTGATTATAAATGCTAGTTTTTTAGCAGAAACAACATCGTCTAGTGCATTCAAATTAATTTGTCTCTGGAATACAATACGTTTACTTTTGGGGTCTTGCAATCAAAAAACCTGTTGTTTTGCAGATGGTGTGCATATGATTTTGGCTTTTGTTTTTTACCAAATGAGGCCAACCACTTTAGTAATGAGGTGTTTCACCAGCACACAGATTGTTGCTGCATTCCTTGGAGACGTGAAAACACATAAGCACTGATGAGTGACACACAGGCACATTCTGTGAGATGCACTTCAAAAGACCTTAAATTCAGCTCATGTGTTGCCCCTGACAAAACAGCCTTTGCTGTAATGAATGCCCTGCAGTGGAACCCAGAGGAAACAGTCATTCCACTGGCTACCAGGCTTTTTAATGCTTCATTAGAGTTCTGTTTGTTTAAAGCTTACCCTCCTGACAGTTACCAGTTTGCCAGTACGGGCCTCCACCCTGCTTCCAACATCCTGAGCACGTGATGTGAGGGCCAACTCCTGTAAGAGGGGTATCACAGAATTGCTTTGTTTTGACTGCATGTCTGGAGCTGTGAAGAGATAAAGTTTAAATGCTGTTTACTCATAATGTAGTTTACATTAGATACCATTTCTGTCTATTATTTGTTACATGACCCACAGTTTGTGTGTTTCAAATTAGCTGATTGACTCAGATGTTTGAGATTCTTGACAGAAGTGAAGTGTTTCACAATTTTGTTTTAAATGGCTTGCAGCTCTTCTTACAGTATGTATCTCTCTAAAGACTCTTGACTCTTCTAAGATATCACTCTATTGAATCGTGTGCACTGTATTAAATTGTACCATTATAATGACCTCAACAGTAACCTTATTCTCTCTCCCTGTTGTATCCATAACTCTCTAGATTGTCTAACTTGTTCCATGTGCTGTTTTTGATGTCAGTAGATAATAAACATGGCTTTGTCATGACTTTCAAGTGATGCAACAAGAAACAATTACAGTGCAGATTTAAGTTAAACACACAAGGTATACCCCAACTGATAAAGTTATACAGGAAAGCAACCAAACATACAGAACACAGGTAAGTATGTTATAGTAAAACTTGCACTTGTTTGAATCTGATACAGTGTTGAATCTGATAGTGTGTGGAATGCAAGCTTTGTGTTGAAACCTCTTAGTCAGTGACACTATTGCTTTCTGCTGTGCTGCTGGCTTTGGGTGGACTTAACGTATGGATATAAATTTGATTCTCTCACGAGTTTGATGTCAGAGCATATATATATATATATATATATATATA
Organism: Enteromius paludinosus; assembly: GCA_032361165.1. Lineage (NCBI taxonomy): Eukaryota > Metazoa > Chordata > Actinopteri > Cypriniformes > Cyprinidae > Enteromius > Enteromius paludinosus. The sequence goes on from JAUMHQ010000069.1 coordinate 8,787,324, forward strand.
TATATATATAAATGCCAAAAAAATAAGCATTAAAAAAGAAATAATGTAAATAACACACCAAACCATTTTACTGTCTCTTTCTCTGTTTCCCTTTATAATAGAGGGAGCATTTACTTTTCTTTCATACTTTTCTCCATAGTTCTGTTCTTTTAAATTGTTGTTAGAGCATAACTCTTTGGAAATGTATAATATCTGGTCACTTTGTGCAAATTGCTGTCAGTGTGAATGAGTCCTTATTAGATCGTTTTTATGTGTTTGCAGTCAACTAAGATGTAACTCTGACTCTGATTGAACTCACAGGTCATTCTAAAATCTCTTTCAGCCCCAATTCTTCATCTGAATTTCCCTTAAAAATAATACAATTTAGTTTGCTTTGCTATATAACATCTCTGGCATCCTGCACTCCATTACAGAGAAAACACACATTGAAATACAACCAAATGCAGTTTTGATATACATCAAATGGCAAACAGTAACAATTACGTTTAAAATATATCAAAATATTTGATTAGAAAATAGCTAAAACACAATCTACCAAGCTGAACCCTTGAATGAGCTCATGTATTGATTCTTAAACTTCTTTAGATTTGACGTTTTTTTTTTATTAAACACAGACAAGGATAAAGATGCTCTTGATCAGTCTGATGTAAATATTCTAATCTTGCATATGGGAGTAATAAAGCTATCCTCGTTAATCGTCCCTCTCCGCACACATGCGCTGTATCCAGCTGTGGAATTGGAGAAGTGGGTCTTCTACAGGGCGGAGAGAATTGGGAGAGGGAACTAAAAAGAGAGGAAGGAGGTCCCACTTTTCTCCCAGCACGACATAGAGAGAGAAAGTGAGAGATTTTTTACTTTAAGTCTCCAAGCAGCTCCCCTTCGAAGGCGCAGCGCTTTGCTGTCGGGATCGCGATTAACAGAAAGCGAACAGAGCGGCTCTGTGTCAGGATCGAGGAGAGATTCAGGGGACATTTTCGGAGGAAACGAGACATTGCCGGGCGCTAGCGAGACAAGGAGGTCGGGTTCGCGCAGGGAGAAAGCGGAGAAAACAGAGACGGCTCTGTTGCGCGGATTTTAATGAAATACAGCAGCTGTCGGACACACGCCTGCAACCTCTACTAACACCGAGTTAGATGCGTTTGACTTTAAGATGCGGAGCGACCCCATACTGTTCGCCTCGAGGGGTGAGTGTCCTGTAGCTATTGGAGTCAGTTGCTGCACGCTTTGAGACCTCCTTTATATATTACTTTTACCAGACGTTTCATTTATATCACTGATAAACAATGTGTCCTCTAGTGAGTTGAGTCACAACAAACAAACAGTAAAGTTAAGGTTATATAGAAACGCGTTAACCTCACTCATTCTGGGATATCCACGCGCTAACAAAATGTAATTGAATTTGAACTAATGTTTACAGTAAGTGAGAAAATCCTAAATATTTAATTTCAAGGACATTTCAAAAGCGACAGTACCGTTTAGAGCCGAGTTCATCCAGTGATATTTGCTTCTTTGAATCCTTCATAGCGTTTCTCTCAGGTCAGTTAGAAAAGCCGTTGCAATTTGAAATGTGTTGGCGGTAAATTTAATGACGTTGCAAGTAAGTCATGGATTTCTGTTTGCTAGTTTGTACGATAAAACATGTTTTTAAAGTGCTTGTAATTTTTAAGGGTCAGAATTGCATTCGTTTTAAAGAAGTTCTTTTAAATCACATATTTAAATATTTATTTTATCACTCTAGTATAATGAATAAATCACGTTTGAGAACGAACGATTCCAGTCACCTATAATAACTTTAGGGTGATACAGGTGCCCTGTTATCTTCTGTTACAGAGGTCTGCACTTACACAAACACAACTTGAGCTGGATAGGCAGGACGTCTGTGATTGGTTGGCTGGCTGGCAGCTGTGAGGTGTCAGGTATCCCATACGTGCATCACAGCTTTGCACTCTGTTGGATATGACAGAGGCCTATTGTCCACAATAGTTTAACAGTATCTGAGTGCAGGGCGTATGTTCTGGGCCAAGTGTGGTTTTGCCATAGCAATGTTGGGTATTATTACAAGGCTCTGTTAAATGCTTGCTTCTGATTTTTGTCCAGAATATGAGAACATTGTCCATATCACTGTAGCACAATAAAACGCATTTAGGTTGATATCAGACCCCTCTGCTTTATTTGAGGGTCTTAATTACTAACCCTGTTAGGGTTTTTTTTGGTGTTGTATTATCCCTTACATATGTTACTCTATGGTGACACTACAACACCATTCTTTATGTGAAATTTTGGCACTAAAGCATGTCACCATTGCTCCAGATGTGACAGTTTTCCTTTTGGATTGGAACTTTTCATCTCGTTCTAAAGCTCATGCTGGGCTGCACTGGTGGCTTAATGTGTTTATTGGCATTTATGAACATGGCACAGTACTGTTAGACCAGTCAGACATGGTACGAATTGGCACTCGATTACTGTGTGTGATGTGGGTCTGCTAGCCTACTTGGCTTTATTTTAGGGGGTCTCCTCGCCGACAGTTTCCACACTGATGACTTTTTAAAGGCTTACACGTGCCAGAAACCCCTAAAGCCCTTCCTTCCCTCCAAGTAGAAACGTCTAAACCCAAAAAAATGGGAGGAAAGAAGAGAGCACTTTAACTTTGCCTTCCTTCATCTTTTCCACCCACTCTGTCAACTGATGCTTGGCTCCACTGTAGTCTTTTATCATATTGTTCAGATTTCTTTCAGTTTCTACCATAAACATTCACCACATAAGAGAGTTAATAGCACTCTAACCTCTACATTGTCCCTGAGGGGAGAGATTAGTGTGAAAATCCAATAAAAACTTGAGAAACTTGAGGAACTCCAAGCATTTATGGCTATTAAGTGGAGTGTATTTTTGTTCAACAGTTGGTTTAATTATACCTTTTGTTCAATTGTAATTGTTCTATATTCAGTTATTATTCAATAATGCAGATCAGTGGGGGGTAAGAAGCATCATTTGTCGATATTTCAGGGTTTCTTAAATCTTACCCTGGAGGTCCAATGCACTGCAGAGTTTACTGTAGCTCTAACCCTAATCAAACACACTTGAGCATGTTAATTAAAGATCATTAGAAAATCAGAGGTAGGTGTTTTTTATCAGGGTTGGAGCTAAACTCTGCAGTGCATTAGACCTCCAGGGTAAGATTTGAGAAACCCTGGTATATTTAAAATTGTATTTTGCATTGACCACTTAAACATCTGGGAACAAGTAGATTGCTTCTTTTCATGACACTTCAAATATGCTATAATTCCAACAAGTGATTGTTGGAAGGCAAATACACAAATGCTGATGAGCATTCACAAATGCACACATAAAAATGGATGCAACTTCCCTGTTTCTCAGGCACCACATAGTCTCCTCCACCCTTTAGAAGGATGATTCTTAAAGGTTTCTGTAACCAGTGGCCCCTCTCTCCCACCCCTCTGCCAACAGTGGTTTAGGAGTTAGCGCTCTGTAATTATACAAACACACACACACACACACACATACACTCATAAACACACAAGTATGCATTTATGGACACATTCTTAACTGTCCTTTCCTAATTGAAACCTCAGTGTTTTCCTCATATGTTCATGCGAACACATATGGATACACATATAATCAAACACAGAGATGAATGTAATCACTCAACCGAGTTATTCTCTTATTGATGATCCCGGTGCGTTTGATATATGTAACTACACAGATGCTTCTATTGAAGCCCATCATTAGTGGGACAGTGGAGCATCTGTTCAATATTTTCTTCTATCCTGTAGTTTTCTACTATTTTCCAGGCATGTGTAACCGAGTGGTACTCTTGTGTGCCCTGGCCTGTGGCAGTGAGCGGTAACCATGATGAGGCCAAACCGTAAAGGAGCCTAATTTTACAAACCACAGACTAGTAGCTGCCTTATTCCCAGCTGCCAAAAGTTTTGTTACTGGCACCCAGTGCCTCTCAGATCTTTGAGAGTTCTATACAGTACCTATATTGATGTTTTAGTTCCAATGGGACAGAGATGAGGACAGATGGACCAGTTTCTTCATCTTTAACTTAAAGAGCCAATCAGCTTATTTGATAGTTTGGTTTAATCGAAAACACAAATGCGAGTCATTGGCATTATGTTAATTTGTTTTGTACGTATCTATTAAAAAAATAAGTTACAGTAAGAAACCATAAAACTGCTATTGTACTGTTTTTCAGTCAGAATTGTAAGAAAGCTTTTTGAAAAAAAATAAATAAAATGCAATTCATATCATTTCAGTCTTTATTTATTTATTTATTCAGGTAGATCTGGGGCCTGTTCCATAAAACAGGTTTACCAAATAAGCCAGGCTTATGGCAGATAGTCTGACTTATTTTAATACAAATTAACAGGCAATAAGTCAGACTAACTGAAATAAGCCTGGCTTATACTCTAATCTTGGTTTATGGAACAGGCCCCAGGTTGTAAAACCACCCACTTTCTTAATGATGTAAAAATCAATCATTGTCATTAAACATGTTTATTCAAAAATAATCATAATATTTATATATATTTATTTATTTATAAAAGCTGTTTTGGAGATTTAAAGCAGATTATTTAGAACCGAAAATTACGGTTGCAGGGTAAACTGGCTTGCTTTCAAAGAACTTTGATACAACTCTGAAGGTGCTATGTTTTTCCATCCATCTGTTCATCCTCCAAGCTGTTCGGTTTGTAATCTGGATCAGAGTATGAAGAGCTTGTGTTGTATCTCAGTCATCACCAGCTCTCCGCCTGGATCCTGTCAGCAGACATGAAAGAGAAGCATTGCACTGGATGAGAGGTCGGCCTCCTTCAGGAAGGGAGGACAGACGAGCAAGAGGTTCACGTTTATGTTCTTGGCAGGTTTCTAAGCAAAAGAGGTTGTTTGTTATCTTCTTTTTTTCAAAGGTTTATTGTCAGCTGTCGTATCTTTCCTCTACTGAAGTGAGGGAAGTGGGGAAAAATGAATAGCGTCTTGGCTCAGTATGGAAAAAGAAATGGAGTGAGAGAGATAAAAGAAGGCAGAAGCGTGAGTGAAGGATGTAAGATGGTGGGTACTCCACAGAAACTTGGCATGGGTTAGTGCCTGATTATATATATGGTAAGTCGAAGGTCATGTGTGAGTATATGGATTTGAACGGTTCATTAAAGAGAACTGCTTTAAGATCTGACGGAAGAGTTAGATAGGATGACAGCATGGAGGGAAAGGTGCTCTGTAATCTGCATGAATGCACACACACACACATTTCCGTCTGTGAATTTCAAGGATGTTGTTGCTTCTCAGCACGGCCTGGGTGGTAGACCATAACCACATATACATAGACACCTACGCAAATGTACACACTTACTGCATCAGCACACAAATAATACCAGTTCTTGCATGCTGGCAGCATCACAATTGCGTTTGCAGACCACATCCCTCTATGTTATTGAATTTGGGTCGGAATAGTAGAATAATGTGATTTTTGTTCTGGAGAGACTGTGAGTGTTGTTTATTCTGAAAGTTCACTGGGTCAACTTGTCAAACTGGTTCTAGACAACCACCAAACCGAATACCATTCATTAATTCTCTCTGTCAGCACTGAATTAAAATCAGCTTTGCTTGTTGAAATCCTTTTTTGGCATGGCATCACTCTTTTGCAGGCTGCTTTGGCAGGTATATTGGTAAAACAAGACAAGACGTTCTCTATAAAATCTCATTTTGCTAAATTGTTTTTTTTGGTTGGGATGTGTTTGTATGTCTTTGATTTGTCATTCCTCAGCTGGAGGCATGTCTCTATTTTAAAGATGGGCCGTTTGGACGCATTGCTTCCTATCTTTCATCATTTAGCTTTGTTTACACTAGGGTTAGTCAGTCGAGAGTATGTGAATGAAGAAGAATCAGAGTCAGAGATGTGTGATCGTGGGTGGTTGTGATTGTTTGAAGTTTTTCCTTCTCTTTTCTCTCTTCCCTGACTTTGCCCCCAAGCATAGTTTGAAGGTGGTCCTCATTTTTGTGTGGCACTTGGTGCTCTTTAATACAGCAATTTGGTTTGCTTGGTTGGTTTTTTAAAGTGTATTTCCTTTTATGTTGTTTGGCCACCATCACTGAAAGTGCTTCATTAGCTTTATTCACCCTGACATGTGCAAGCTGTTGGACAGGGAATGACAGAGGAACAACTGGAAATGGTATACACTTATTGGATTTTTCATCATAAACAGCACATAATTTTATATATACCACATTATTTTCAGGTAAAATATAGAGTATGCATGATTTCAGATTCCAAATTATTACATTTTATTGTATCTTATTTGAAATGATTTGAAATTTTAATTATAATGCTTGTTGATTGCTAGACTGTTCCAGCAAAAGCCTGCAAAATATACTTAGGTTTTTCATTTTATTCTTTGCTTAATTTATAATTAGCATTAAGATTTTGAAAGCCTTACTAAAACAGGGTGTGCAGTAGAATGCATGCGTATTTAAAAGATCATATTACCTTTGCAACAAGAAATTTTGGACAGTCCTATTAAAGTGTGATAGTAGTGTTATAGACAGCATAACTGAGGAGCAGTTCAAGCGCAAACAGGGGGAAATGTCTATTCAGTTAGACATGAGAACATGTGATTTGAATTATCTAGCAAATCAACAAGACTCCACTGATTAAATTAGATCTACTTATGTAAGGGCACCCTAATGTCTTCCTAAATCAATCAGTGCTCAGCCAATCAGTTTAACTATGACTCAAAGGAAAAGTTTTTGTGGTGTCTGTCTTGTGTGTACCTTTACAACAAGAATGGAGACGAACCACTCCAACTTTAAATTTGTGTGATATTTATCACTAAGAACTGCAGTCTGAAGGACAAATACCTGCATTCAAATGAACTATAGCCAAGCTGAAAAAGATTGGCTCATGTGCAGGAGTAAGTGCAAGTGTCTGTGTTGAAATCTAGACAGGCAGTCATACAGTGACACACTCAATTTGCTATGCACACTTCATTTCATAGCACACTCTAATCAGTGAACTCTATTCACTGTTTTACGTCAAGAAACTGTCCCTACAGCAGCCGTCCTCCCCCCTCCAGCCCTCCAGTCTTATGTAAACCTTCAGCTATGTGTTTGTACGGGCCTCAGCCCATTGTAATGCCGTTTTATAGACCTCTGATTTTCCAGGGCTGCAATTCACATTTGATAGCCTTTGATCAGGTGCCGAGCCAAAAGATAGCCATAATTCACAGCTTTTTCCATATGCCAGCCAACATCTCAGTGCAGAAATGCACATGGCACATCTTTACAGTGACAATATGAAAAAAATCTACAAAGCAGAATATTTGCAGAAACAAACTTGTCTATTATGCTTATTGAAATTCTGATTGTATGTGTTTTTTCAGCGATGGAGGAGCTGTTGGCAGAGCTGCGGGTCTTTTTGGAGTTGTTGGACAGAGAGTATTTAACTGCTGGAGTGAGAGAGAAGAAACAGCAAATATTAAACATCCTGCACAGAGTTCTTGCAACTAGAGGTGAGTCAAAAGCCCTTTTGGCTACTCATTTGACCTTTGACTTCAGCTGAACTATTCACACTGCAGCGTGTCTCTTCATCCAAACTCATGTCTCCTTAAAATATGCATCAATTCAGCTTTTCTTTTCATTGATGTGAATGTTTTTGTGTGTGTTTTGCTCTCTCAGAGCCCTCGTGTAAGACAGAGATACACACCTCTCTCCCAGCCCCTCCTCAGATGCCCCTACCAGAGATTCCTCACCCCTGGATGGTAAGTTGTGTATGTTATTGCAATTAATACAGCAAATACTATAAACCAGGACTGGGTGATATCACTAAACCTTTCAATAACCTTTTGATAATATTTAAAATGAACTTGAATTAAAAGTAAAATGTCAAGGACTTTACTGTCAATAAACGTAATCAATTGGTAAAATCATGCTTTTAGTTATTCAATATATCGCCCAGCCCTTCTAAACTAAAAGTCAACAAGGAACACTTTCTTTACAGTGAGTTTAGTGAGTTTAAGCATTCCTTGTAGTCCAGAAACAAAAATAGTGTTGTCCTATATTTGGAAGTTATGTTGTCTGAACCCTGAATGCCACTTGCTGGTGGTTTGATGGTCTCTTTTGTGAAGTGTTCAGTGTTTTTATGAGCTCTGTAAAACAGCAGCAGGAAGTGTTCACATCAGTTTGCTTTCTGTCACACCACCTCATATTTGCCGGCACACGACCCTGATGTGGTCTCTTCCATCACACATGAAACACATTACGCCATTATGTGCTCTCGAGTGTGACACTTAGAGCAACAATCATCTTTGTTCGAGGGCAGCAGCAGTTGCTTGTGATAAATAGCAGGTGTTCATGGGTCGCGGTTGGTCATTCTCAAGTGCACATATCCCAGCACCTTGTTTTACAGTCCACCCTTTACGCACTCAGCATTTTACAGTATAATTAGAAACATCCTTTCCTGCCCCAGTCATTTGTGCATAACCCCAGTGTGTGAGGGGGCGACTGTTCTCATTTCCAGAAGGTGTGAGGGGGCAGGGATTTGTGGTATAGACTGTATGAGATGAGAAGAGAGAAATATCCATTAACTACTGTCAAAGGTCGGACCTGTGCCTGTGCAAAACCTGCCCGAGGAAAGACAGAACATGAAGTTTCTTTTCCATTGAACTGTTTAGTTTTTCTACCACACCCTCTACTCCATCCTCTTCTGTTTCTCTCTCACACTCTCTCTCTCCCCTGCTATGTGATGATTTAGTATTGCGTCAGTGAGCCAGGTTTATAAACTGACTTCTTGTCAGATTCCTGCCAGGCCTAACTCTGCATGTTCAGTGTGTGTATAAAGCCTTCTGTGGCCCCTGTGAGTGGTCAAAACCACAGCGGGAGAGATTGAAGAAAAAAAGACTGAAGCTGGGCATGTGGGTGGTGAGATAGGGCCGTGGACTGGACAGCAGACGCCACAGTACGCAAGGGGAAGAATCGCGTCTGGAGACTCTCTGTGCTTGTGTGTGTGTTGAATTGAACTCTGTGGCTTTGGGTTTCTGAACGTTTGGCAGCAAATTCACTGCAAATCTTCCCTGTTCATGTACTATAATGAACCCAGGGGAGGAATTTTTGACTTTCCGTTGATGCATAGCTTTCTAAGCACTAATTTAGTTCTTTCAAGCAATAGTGACTATTACTTAGAGACAAGTGAAGGTTATGCTTACTGCACATGCCTGCACAGATTTGTCTGTGCCCTTTTCAATAGCCATTATTAGAGTGACAGCAGTATTCAATAATGAAAACGTAACTTTTTTTCCAATATGTCATAGAATTAAAACACTCTGTACAAGAACATGATACAAAAAATGTTTAATTTGAAATGTAGTACACCAAAGTTACGTGAAGTTTTTTCCCCCCGTAATGCTGTCCAGTGATAAGAGCTCAACATAGTGGGAGGTTCAGTTTCTTTTTCAGTTGACAAGCAGCAATACAATGAAATTAGCACAACACAACAGAAACAAGCCCCAACACAACAAAATTAGCATAGCACAACAGAAACAAGTCACATCAATTAGTATAACACAACAAAATTAGTCCTATCCGTTGTCTTGAGTTGTTCTGTAGTTGACATCAGTTATATAGTACAAGTGGTACAAGATAACAGACAGATATGTTGTATGTTCTTACATCAGCAGTGCAGACAGGCACTTATAGTTAGTTAAAGGGGTCATCCGGTGCCATATGCACTTTTTCAAGCAGTTTGGACTGAAATGTGTGTTGGGAACAGGTAGTTTTCTTTTAATTTAATAAAAATAAGTTGCCCCTTCTGAAATCAAGCCATTCTCAGATGCATGTTGGTGTGGCGTCACACCGACAGAGGCCACTCCCACAATAGTTGATTGACAGCAGCGTGTCACATAGACAGAACTGGTGTCTTACCTCAGACCCGCCCTGAGTGAGGCGTCATCAGACTGAGATTGAGACTGAGACTGAGGTGTTTTGTTGTTGAATGTATTAATGAACATAGCAGTAGTCATTTACTCCCGACATCTGAGAGACTGAAGATACAGAGGATAAACGTTAGGTTTGGTTCTGAAGGGAAACGCGCCCTTGATCAACCGGAATGTGTTTATGTTCATGCAAATCATTCATGATCCAGCCTCACCTACAGAAGCAGTGAGTATAATGTCTTTTAACGAATCTTTGCAAATCACCTTTCCCAATAATGTGCTAATTAGCAAGTTTCACTATAAATACGGCTAAAAAAAGATCCTCCGAGAGGGGTGAGAAATGAGCGCTTATGAACTATATTACAAACTTTCCATTAAGACCCTAAAGAATCATATTAGCTTGTGGAAAATTGGTGCTTTTAAGGTGGTGCCCCTAGTTAGTGCTTTGGTCCTAAAAGTTTTAAAAAGAACTCTATAACCTAGCACTTTTTAAGGAGGTTTAATCAAGTCAGTATTCTTAGCTTCTCTTTAAGTTAGCATGTCTGAAAACGCATCCCAAGACTTCCCATAGTGTGAATCTTGAGTGCTGTGACAGGGCGTGTTCTTCCTTTCAAAACAAGCTAGACATAATGCCACCAAATGGAACAGAACCTGGTCTTGAGGTGTATTTTTTGACATGCCATCTTAAAAACCTGGTGCTAAGGTTGCATCATGTCTTGTACTTTCAGATTCTTTCATCCCAGCGTGCACAGTGAGCTCAAAGACAACAATGCCATGTATCAATAAACATTTGTGGATTGTGTCATGGAGGGGGCAAGACCCTGATACACTTTCTAGAGGCACCGAATTACATCCTGCTGTTTGTAGCTAAGCAGAGAGAGAGCATGTGTAAGAGAATATGGGGAAGCCATAGCAGACTCCACTGGGACGATGATGACTTCCATCTGTGTTGATGTTGGCTTCTACTCCTCCCCACCAGCATCCCCCAACTGCACCCCAACACACAACGTCACATTAATGAACACAGACGCAGACAAACTCATTATTTGTCTGCTCTTTGTAACCCAAAAGGGAGTCTGTTTAAAAAAAAAAAAAGAAAGAAAAAACTCCCCTTTTTAAGGCAATTTTTAGCTCCTCTCCATGTTTTCCCTTCATATCTCGTTCTCACTGAATCTATCAAAGTTAAATGAAGTTTCTTCTGCTATACTAGTAACTGTTGATGACAAGAGTCGATCAAAAATCGGGTACTTTGGATCTCTGTTTGCTCTTTCTAGGCCCACAGTGGCAGATGATGGAAATCCCAAGATCCAGTTGTGCTAAAGTAAACCCCCCCACCACCTCCCTTTTAAGGAGGGTTAACCGCAGTCTGGAATGCAATGACCTAATCCCTCATTGTGTCATGGACAAAAGGAGGAAAATGAATTATGATTCATGCACAACAATGCATTTTGTCCGTTGCCATAGAAATACCAATACAGATGGTGATTTCTACCCCTCTGAACATCTTTTATAGCTTATAGCAAGTGACAGTTTATATAGTCACTTCATTCGGGAAAATGAGCTTTCAGTTATTCGGCTGTTTTTTTGTGTGGGACTGCTGGAAAGTTTCTGCAAAGAACCAGTGGAGAGCGAAAAGATTCTCCGAAACACATGGAAAACTATTCGCGGAGACAAAAACATTACAAAACTAACTCCACTGAGTTAGTCGAGTTGTTGTGCATGAATAGTGTTCAAATGTACACTGCATATCAAGGCAGCCAAACAAGGAAACGTAGAGGTTAAATGATTGAATTATTGTCGATGGAGTGCGTTTTCCTGGCTACCCTGCACAGCAGCCATAATACAATAGACCTAGACGTCTGTTAACACTCACACTTATCACGGACCACATAATAACTCTATACACTATGTTATGGGGTGAAATGGTCTGGAAAGGAAGTGTGAAATGAAGTTTTAAGCTCGTTTTTGAAATCTAGGTCAAGTACGTACCTTTATACATAAGCACAGACGTATTGATGGACTAGATTTTGCATGAATAGGTGGAAGTGCACTTTTTTCTGTAGTTGCAGATATGCTTCATACAGATTTTCAGCTCAGACCAGAGGTGGAACTATGCCTAAAAATACTTGAGTGGCTCTAGTACGGAACGCTGCTTCAGCAGACTCTTCACACTGCAGTTTTTGCCTGGAATTCTGTCCTCCCTCCGGGCTTAGATGCCCTGATGAACCGAAACCATAACAGGCAGTAACACAGCCGTCTTCTGTGTTTAGCTGAGCAGTTTATGGCTTGATGAGATGGAAGGAACTGATAAATGGTGCTTCTGTATTCAGGGAACTTTCAGACTGGAAATGACAACCATAAAAGAAAAACAGATCTTTGCCCTTTTGATTTTTCATATTTCATTGGGGTTTTTTTGACAGGAGAACACTACTGCTTAAAAGTTAGGGGCCTGTAAAATTTGTAAATATATATATATATATATGTAGAATTTTCTAATGCTCACCAAGGGTGCATTTTAGCTGATAAAATATTTATAAATTTAAAATCATTACACTCTAAATTAACAAATTTCTATTTAATTATCTTTTAAAATGTCATTTATTTATGTTATGGCAAAGCTGAAATGTCAGCAGCCATGAGTCCAGTATTCATTACATCACATAATTTTTCAGAAAGCATTCTATGCAAATGTTGTGCTCAAGAAACATTTCTTACTATTAACAATGTTAAAATGTTGTGCCGCTTAAGATTTTAATATATATTTTCTTTGACTTCAAAAGAATAGCAGTTCTTTTTGTAATATAAGTCTTTTATAACATTTTAAATGACTTTTCTGTCACTTTTTGTATATTTAGTGCACCCATGCTAAAGAAAATTATGTCTATCATGAAACTCTCAGAAGATTTGATGGATATGACAGTGTTAATGTGTTTGGTCTTGGTGGAATAGATGTTTTATGCTACTGAATTGCTGCTGATGTTTATTGCTGTTGTTGTAGATTAGTGCTGCTACATACAGTAGACACAAGAACTTTTGCTTCCAGTACATAAGCAGATACAGGGTTATGAGTATTTAAGACATACTGCTAATGCACAAATAGCATATAAAAACCCGTAGCATAGGGGTGCCCACACTTTATGTTGTGGGGATCTATTTTTCAAATGAGAAACTCGCTGAGATCTACCAAGTAAAAATAAATAAATAATAAAATCCATGATAAAAAATAGGCCTAAAAAAATGGGTTGGGATGTATATATTGTTATTTACATTGTATATATATCTGTATTACATTAATTAAATAAATGAAAAAACATATATACTACTAATAAAATAATGTTCAATTCTTAGTACCCCCATATACCTGTGCCTGCATTTACCTAAAGCAGTGGTTCTCAACCTTTTTTACTTTAAGACCTACTACTCTCCAAATCAATATTTACTAAAACCTTTGTATTTTCATGTTGTTGTTTTTTTCCAACAAAGCAAATACAAGGTAGATTTAAACATCACATGTTCTTTTTTTGCCAACATACTTTAAAAAAAATGTCAAATTAGGTCAAAGTATGATCTGAGGGTGGCTCGATGCTGTCAGAACCAATGTACTGTACATGAACACCACTGATCCTTAAAAATTTCTCCAAAACAAGCGAGCATCCGTTATAAAACGTGCTTTATTCAACAACATGACTATTCAGAGCTGTATTCAAGTAGAATTGATTCGTCGTCCATCAAAACTTTAGGCTACTAGTGTGACACCGGCTTCTTTTAACCAGCCGAGAGCTGTAATTTGCGTATCATATTCTCATACAGCAGTTTTGAGCCACCGCGTTCATTCTGTATTTCCCACAGAACATTGTGAAATGGTTTGCTGCTTCGAAATACAGAATACACTGAGAGTTGATGTTATCTTTTTATATATATTTAACATTATTTAACATATTAGTTATAACATTAGTGAATAGATTATTATTTAGTTTTATGTTATCTTGTGCCCCCCGGTTGAGAACCATTGACAGCGCAATCTACAAGTAATATCTTTGCAGTTAACCAATTGGGCACCCCTGCCTTAGCAAATCTACACAGGTGGAGCTGGGGGGGGTGAGGGTTTCAGAATAAATCTGAAAATATGCAGTGACATGCTCTTGTGAACACTAACAAGCCATTTAAATGTAAAGCAGTAAGCTGATTGGCTGTATATGTAACATGAACCAATCAGCTTGTGCCAAGTAGTTTCAAAGCTTTTAATTTTCAGTAGTTACCCATATGTATATGCCATTTAGAGTTCTTGATAAAACTTGGCATTAATTTAAAAAAAAATCAAGAAGAAAGGACAGACCAGATCTTGTGTTAAACATACATTTATAGTATGTTCACTCTTAGCTATCGCCAAAAATTTAGAGTGTATGGGGAATTTAGCGTGTTCTGGTCTTCATTATATCTTAAGCCAAGTTGTAATAACTAGCACTGAGATAAAGTATCGTCTTCTACCTCAGACGTCAAACACACCCTTCTCTCATGTGCCAGGAGGTCACACTAAAACATTACAATTTATCTTGATTTTTTCATTACATATGTGAACAAAACACTCAGGAACCAGCAGAGTACAGAATAAATACTGAGTTCAGCCCAACACACAATCAATTTGATGTTTTTGTTGCCAATATACTATGAGCCAATTTAGGCCATGCTGTTCTAGCCAACATCAATAGTCTAAAAAGCATTAAAGTGTAATATTTCTTGGTAATATCTGAACATAGAAGGTTCCATAACAGTTACTTCCTAAAAAGAAAAATGGAGTAAAGCATTTAGCACATACCATCTGCTTTAACTTTCCTCCTACAGTATATTTCCATGTCGTCTTGCAGTGTTTTTAATGTAAGTAGTCGTTTATGTTCTGTGTTACTATTGTACCATATTTTGATAAAGAGTGCCAGGTGGCAGCTGTGATCATTGCTCCTTTGGTCTCTAGAAATGTGTTGTAATTCCCCCCACCTGAAAAGCACTGGAAAATAACCATGCTTTCTGTTAGCAGAAATGAAAGAAAAAGAAATAAAGACAGACTTTCCATGGGTTAGAGGGGGAAAAAAGGAAAATGAAAAGCGTTTATATGAGTTTGTCATCAGCCATAATTGTTTGCATGCAGCCTGGGAAATGAGGGAGACTCTGGAGGGCCTGTGTTGTCATGACAACACCAGGTTGTCACATGTGCTGCCAGCGGGGCCCAACCAACCCAAATCAGGCCCAAATCAGACGGTCTTAAACACGTTGTAACTCACACATGCATGCTCATTTGCGCTCATATACACACAAGCTCTCTTTCTCGTTTTCTCTCTTTTGAACAATCCCACTCGCTCACTAATGAGGTTCTGTAGTGTGTCCACTGAGTATAGACACCAGGGGCCTTGTGTAAAAAACTTTGCATATATTTCATCCTAGAAGTATGTGTATGAACAAATGTTTTCGAATTTTTTTAACTCTTGTAACTTTGAACTTAAGAATGGAAATGCATATAGAGATATTTAGATTGCAGGCTTTTTGTTTGCAGGCATGGTCATAAACAGGCAGGTTCTACACAATGGCAAATAGGGCTAACGCAGGCAACAATGTACAAGAAATCCACAAGGGTAGCAAGGGTCGGGTGATCGGCAAACAGAGTCAAAAGGGCAGAAAAAACAGAGCAATAGTCCAGTAGCCGAAGTGAGGTCGATACACAGATGAATGAACGAAAAAACAAGAGACAAGGAGAATACTGTGTAGGGGAGGAAAACACTCACAATACTCAGCGATGGGAAAAACACACATTAACACTTTCTAAAGGCGAGACAAGGGGATTAACGGGAGGGCGGAGCTGATCAATCACCAAGGAAACTAACACAAGGGAAGCAAGGTGCAGTGGGAAATGAACGTTCACAATAAAAGTCTGGGACAGAGGACCTCTAGGGCGGAGCAGGTGGAACGGGGGCCCACCAGGGCGGTGCAGGCGGAACGGGAGGCCAGGGTAGCACAGGAAACCAGGGCAGAGCAGACATGACTGTAAGAGAGAGCACAGAGAGATTAATGACGGCCTCCTCGGCCGGGACAGTGCAGTCTACGAGGTTGCAGGTGGCCCTCGTGGTTGGAACAGGGCAGGATGAGAGTTTGAGGACGGCCTCCCGTGTTGGAACAGAGCAGGACGAGAGTTCGAGGACGGCCTCCTTGGCCGAAACATTGCAGGACGAGAGTTTGAGGACAGCCTTCATGGCCAGAACAGGGCAGGACACAGATTCAATAACAGCTTCCATAGCTGTGACAGGGCAGGACGAGAGGCTAATGGCGGTCCTTATGACTGAAACTGGGCAGGAAGGGAGTTCAGCGGCCTCCGTGGCCGTAACTTGACATGACAGGAGCTCATGGGCAGCTTCCATAGCCGTAGCAGGACATGACAAGGATTCTACGGCTTCCGGGACCGTAACTGGGCATGACGAAGACTCATGGGCAGCTTCCTTAGTCGTAGCAACATGAGGTTTTAGATCCTATGGTGACCATAACGAAACATGACCAGGGCTCAGAGACTGCTTAGGGCTCAGGAAGCAGCTGTGGCAGGGCAGGACAAGAGTTCCATGACCTCCGTGGCTAGGACCTTCTGGCCGTGGCAGGGCAAGGTGAGGGTTCAAAGGCACATACTGATGGACCTGGAGGCTGTGCAGCCACCAGCGGAACCTCCGGAGAATCCATGACCAAAGTCAACATCTCCGGGGGTCGTGGAGCCTCCAGGAACTCTATGTCGACATCCGACACCTCTCGGGTCAGAAAGAGGCACAGTCTCTGTGATGGTCCGTGCTGGGATCCTAGGGATACCAGCTGTTCACTGACATCAGTGGGCAATCCACCCGGCTGGACACCAGCCCCAAAGGCCTTCGGAAACCCTGGTGTCTCCAAGTGCCTTTACCTCGATGCTGTGGAACATTGGAGTAGCATCTGAGGTGGCTGGAGAATGTGGCTTGAAATCCGTAGAGGCTGGCTCTGGGTTAGCGGCCATCCTGTGCAGTAACTCTGGGTTGGAAGCCATCTTCCAGCCAGCTAACAGTAAACGGCGAGACAAGGGGATTAACGAGGGGGCGGAGCTAATCAATCGCCAAGGAAACTAACAAGACCCAAACACAAGGGAAGCCAGGCGCAGTGGGAGTAAAATGTTCACAATAAAAGTCCACAAAACAATGAACAAAAATATATTTCTTTCCTTCTTCAGTTGAAAAGAAATTAAAGATTTTGAGGAAAACATTTCAGGATTTTTCTCCATATAATTCTTGAATGCTTTCCTCAAAAAACCTTTCTTTGGGACTTGACCTAAGAAAGAAAACATGAACATCTTGGAAAATATTGGGGTGAGTAAATTGTCATTCTGGAAGTAAACTACTCCTTTAAAATGAAGTGTGACCATTTTTTCAGCAGAACTATATATTTATTTACATTTATAAGATTTCTTTTGCTTTATCTGCCATCTTGAATGGATTTTTTTCCATTGACCTCATTCTACTGCTTTCTAGGATTGGCTTCTCCGCTAAGGATAGATCCAATTCTACCCTGTCCTAGCAATTTAGCCAAATGAAAGTATCATAGAAGGCAGTATAATTATACCGCCTACCTTTGGGTACAGTCTTGGCATCAGAAGAGTGTCACTGGTGATGTACAATTCTCCCTGCGGAGGCAGCACACTAGATTTTGGAACTGAATCTTTATTGCAGCAAGCTAAATGAGTGATAGACTGTTAGGTATTACCTTTATTTATTACAGTTGTTTTTGTTTAAACACAGATGGAGAAATCCGGCCAAACGACTTGCGTTAGGTAACATGCCCACACTTCTAATAGTGTGCCTCCAGATGGGAATAAAGAATAGCAAACAGCCCTGAACTCTTTTTCCAGAACAGTTTCTCATCTTTCTAATCTGTAGCTCGCTGTGCTCTAGTTTTCTTTTTTTTATTGGTTTGTGTTGTACTTTCACTTTCTACATTTTCTTTCTCCCACTCATCATGACCAGCTGCTCTTTTACCATAAAACTATCTTTTCCTGACAGCTTTGTTTGTTAACATTCCCTTTTGACTCTTGCCACAGATGTTGATGTGTACACTCTCGGATGGTTCGTATTGACCTGACTATGATGTTAGACGAACATTTGACCTCTAAGATGGACTTCAGATAAAATGCATAAAGCCTCAGATGTTTTGATATTGTTCACTTTTGAGGTTTCACAACCGTAGAAATTTTTTGGAGCCAGTGAAGCTGATATTTTTGACCTCACATTTCCAGGAAAAGCAGAAACAAACACTCTCATCTAGTAGGCTGTATGATTGAGTTGACCATTTTCTCTCTCCTCCTCTTTCCTTCCATCCTAAAGCCTCCAGACAATGGGCCTCCTCCCTTGCCGAGCTCCTCTCTTCCTGAAGGTTATTATGAGGAAGCTGTTCCACTGGGCCCTGGGAAAGCACCAGAGTACATCACCTCTAGTAAGGACAGTTTTTAACATCACACTATATAAAAATTTTAAACATTTTAGAACTATAACAGTAACATAGCTGCATCCGTGACCTAAGAAAGAGCTTTTTTTGGCATTAATTTGAATAAAATTCAACTGTGTTCTCAGATTATGACTCGGATGCCATGAGCAGTTCATATGAGTCGTACGATGAGGAAGAGGAGGATGGGAAGGGGCAGAAGATGCGTCACCAGTGGCCGTCTGA
This sequence comes from Enteromius paludinosus, assembly GCA_032361165.1. Taxonomy (NCBI): domain Eukaryota; kingdom Metazoa; phylum Chordata; class Actinopteri; order Cypriniformes; family Cyprinidae; genus Enteromius; species Enteromius paludinosus. The sequence continues at coordinate 8,805,983 of JAUMHQ010000069.1, forward strand.
GGAGGCCTCCATGGACCTGGTGAAAGATGCACGTATCTGTGCGTTCCTGTTGCGAAAGAAACGTTTTGGACAGTGGACCAAACTGCTCTGTGTCATAAAGGACAACAAACTGTTGGTGAGCACACACTTTCACAGAGATGGACCCCTATACTAGAGGGGAGTGGGGCAAGATTTGCCACTTTTTACATTTCTTATAGCTAGGAGAAATGAGATAAAGACAGCTATTTTTCAAATGTATTTATTAAGGTCTTGAAATGTAATTTGAAGGTCTTTATAGTACTGCACATTTTTCATATTTTCATAAAAATTATTATCATATATCATAAAAGACATTTAAACAATTTGCAATAGCATTTAATGTACTATAAGTTGCAGTAAAACCACATTTGGCACAAATTACCCCACAGAGCTTTTTTAGGAAAAATACTTAATAATTAATATTAAATATTTAGTTTAACAATTTACTTTTCTACATAAATAGTTCTGTTTTTAATTCGGAATAAGTTTAATTTTAAGTTGTACATTTATGTTACTTGCCATGTAAAAAAAGTTTTGTTTTTTTTGCATAAAAATGCACCTTTTTTCATCTATATCTTTTTGTTTATATATATATATATATATATATATATATATATATATATTTCATTGTCACATGACAATGTATATGATTTGCCTAAATGTGTGGTCACTTGAAAATTCTACACAGTTTGCATTTTTATCAATGTTACTTAGTTTACCCATCGGCACATATTACATAGTACATATTACTCTCCCACTGCCTCTATTTCTAGGAGATTCTGCTTGGTTTAACTCGGCTTATGTTGTAATGTGTAAACAAAATGATTTCAGAGGAAAATATTTATAAGCTAAACAGCCTCTTTAATGTGTCTCTCTTTCTCTAAGTGCTACAAGTCCTCTAAAGATCAGACTCCACAGATGGAGCTTCTCCTGTCTGGCTGCAGTATCACACACATTCCCAAAGATGGCAAGAAAAAGAAGCATGAACTGAAGATCGTCCATCAGGGAGCTGATGCCCTGGTGCTTGCCGTACAGAGCAAAGAACAGGCCGAAGAGTGGCTAAAGGTAATCAGATGGCTCAAAATATATTCAATATATTTAAATATTTCATAACAACTCACAGTTCTTTTCACCACCATGCACAAGACTCGTGTGAGCCTAAAGTCTAAAAGGTGTTTCCTAGTTTAAGTTCAAAGGATTTTAATCTTAGCGACCTATTTAGAGCTGTTTTCCTCCACATCTGGTTTTCACAAACATCGTGAAAAGTGCTAGTGAAAGTCTTTGGGCTCTCGTGTGATGGATCTACAAGTTTATAATCTGAAAGCAACTTATACTACATAAAAATAATCAAAACCAGCTGCAGTCAATGGACGATTGATGAAAATCGCATTTCCCTCATTGCTGTCCATCACTCCTCTGGTGGCACTGTTTATAAAGACATCACTCGTTGCAACAGTCTCATTTATAAAGACAAAAAAATCGATTTTCCTATTCCGTTACTATGATTCTGTGTGGAAACGAGATTCTGTTTATTGATTTGCGGGCAGGAAGGCACATGCAGTGAGCTTTAAAGCACCTTCAAGTGGGTGTGGACATCAGACTGTGCAAATATACAGCCCTGGAAAGCAACAACAGCTGTAATTGCTGTTTAGGAAGCGGGCATAGCTCTGCGCTGTTTGGTCAGGTGTCGTGTGTACTAAAAACATACTGAAGTAATTGATTTCTGCTTGGGATAAACAGAAACCACTCTAGCTTGGAGGGGTTTGTTGTATTCATGTTTCATTCGTGCACACACTGGTGTATAACAACTCAATTACAATATAACGAAGCATGTTCTAAATCAGTAATAACCTGGTCTATCATTTTTTCCAAAGAAACTTTGCAATACTGCATCTAACGTTTCCCATATAAAATACTTTATTTCTACTTTTTAAAAGAAATGGTTACAACTGAAGTCAATTACTTGAAAACCTTCGAAATCTTGGAAAAGTGGTACAATTTCTGTAGTCCAGTTTATTTATTTATTTATTTTTAGTGTATTTTGTGTAACTTGTTTATTGTCTTTGTTTCTAGATTAAACGATTAGACATTAAATAGACATTAAATCATTAAAAACACAGTAAATAATCCAATGAAATGCTTTTAAATATTCACAAGATGAGATTGATTCAATTAAACTTTTTAAAAATGGTTTATATGGAAGCCATTAGTAATAAAAAGAGTGCAGTATTATGCGATAAGGAAACTTTTTTTAGCTTTAATGGAATACTTATAGAACATTATAGAAGCCCAGAGGCGTCTGTGGCTCGTTAATGCTTTATCCAGTTTGCTAATGATTTATTTATGGAAAGTGTTGGCTTATTGTTTTCCATGATTCATTTTTAATTCTTTTTAGTGTTTTATCTCTGCTCTGCACTGTTTTCTTCTTTGTTCTCTCTCTCTTCCAGTCTTTATTCGATTAGTTCTCCCCATGTAGCTCCTCTGTTCTGATCCTTTGGACAGGCCTGGGGAAATTCCACCTCCTGTCTTTCTTCTTCCCTTCGTTCTTCTTTCTTCTCTCTTTTTTTGTCATCTGAGTCTCCTCTGCCCTGGGCTTGAATGGTAAGATATGGAGTACATTCTTTTTGAATGTATCAATGAACGTGACATGCTGAGAATTAATTCCTCTTGCTGGGGGGTGAATAGGGGTTTGGGAAGAGAGTGTGTAAAGGTGAGCTTCTCTCTTTGTTCACTCGACACTAATGGCTAGTGGTACTTTTAACTATATACTAATGGTTAAAAGTTTTTTTTTTTTTTTGGAAGCTACCCCCAGGTAATGTGAGGTCACGCTCATATGTGGCGGCGAAGAGTCTGTGCAGTCTGGAGATCTCTGGATATCTCATTCACACAGAGCCGCTGCACAGCGCATAGACAGCCACGAGAGCAATGACGCATGTAACAGCCTTCCAGCTGCACTTCCAACTGCATGTGACGTGCCCAATCCATTTGAGCGCATGTGCATGGCAGAACGTGGAGGTGGTGGAGAGTTTGTGGCATCTGTTTGACTCTGAGCAAAGAACGTTTTTGATTATTCAAGGGTTCTCATGGGAAATGGAATAAAATTTCAAGGCCTGGAAAAATCACGAAAAAGAATAAAATCTAATGAAATAATGAAGTCTTGGAAAAGTCATCTATTGTCAAATCAAATTGTAAAAATATATTCTCTAGAAAACTACTTTTCTTTTTAAAGGTCTAAGGAAATTTCTCTAGGTAAAAATTATTTGTTTTTGAAGCAGCATTTATTGATATAAAAATATATCAGCTAAATTGATCTTTAAGAGAACAATATCTTAATTTCAGAGAAGTCCAATGAAATTCATTGGGCAAGCGTGTGGCAGCCCAAAGGTGTAAGAAATGCAAGAAAAATATCAGTATCTTTAATAGAAGAATTAAAAAGGAGCTTTTGGGGGATATTGATAAATATCAAATTCCTGTCTGTATTTTGCACTAATCTTTTGTCCTGTGGTTGCTTTAAGGTGATGAAGGAAGTCTGCTCTAATGGAAATGGAGTAGTGGATTGTGACAGAGCTGGCTCTGGTTCCCCTGTTCACAAAGCAGAAATGGAAAAGGTGCAAATTCATAATTCTATTATAGTATAGTACTGTGTGTTACTATGCCTGCAGAGTGCATGCTGGTCTACCTACATGCAGGTTTGTGAGACTGTGGCAGTTTGCATGCTTGCCAGCTTCACCACACTTCAGTACCCTGCATAGGCGCCTCCTCTCTGTGTTCCCGCACAGTGGCTCTGCTGCCAGGGCACAGAGGGCTATAAAAGCTGCATATGCATCCCAAATTCCATCTTGCCACGGATGCGTGTTGCTGGTGAGATTAAATAGGTGTGGGAGGAACTGTGATCTTATCATTCTTTAGAACACATTCTTTAATATGCTCTATGCTGCAACATAATTTTTGCAGCGTGTGCATGTTGCACTTGTTTATGTGTGTGTGTGCTGTTTTTAAGACCGATCTAAAGGGGGTTTAATGTCAAAGCTCTTAAACTGGCACAGCATGCACGAGCCTAGTCTAATTATTCACACTTAATGCAAAACAGATGCGCTTCGAGGTTTGTTTGGGTAGACCGCAGAGGTTTAAGTGTATGGGTTTGAGTTTTCTATAATCTTTGTGTGTATGTATTAAATGTGTCTGTCTATGAACAATTTATATATTTATTACATGTAACAATGAATCCACTGTTATTTGTGCCTATACGTGTTTATTCTTCCGCTGAAATGCATGATTTCTCTGTAACTGCAAGCATACCTGTAACCTAAATCTTGTTTTGCAGAAGCTGTCCTGCGATCGACCCAGTTCAGATGGAGAGCCCTGTCATGAAAATGGCATCTCAGATGGCAAGGATCCTGGTGAGTTTTAATGTTCAGTCCCTTTTTTTGGTCCATATCATTGGAGACTGTTAGGTGTGGTTTAGGGTAGGGTTTAGGGTTAGTAGAATAAGTTGACACATGCTTGCAAAGTTTCTTATAGTCATTATGCTGTGGATCCTTCAAAATAAGGTGTTAGAAGATATTAAGTAGACTAATGCTCTAATGACATGTAGTTGCAAAGTTACTTACTGTTAGTTGAATGACTAAAGCGGACTTTCGAGTTTTACCATAAACATTGTCAGTTGTTTTTAACTGCCGAATTGTGCTCGGAAACCTGTCAGTTACTAGATAAAATCAAAATAAACATTTGTTAGTGCTTAAATTCATGAAGTTAACTTTTTAGCTAAGTAAAGACACTTGGGAAAACAACAGAGCAAAAAATCAGAACACATTTAATCCCATAAAGTGGATGTTTATTTGACTTGATCAATTCCATTGTTTGAACAACAGCAAAGTCAGGGAAGGTAGATCCTTCTTAAATAATCTAATAGGATTATTTATCTAGTATTTACACCACGGTGTCTCGATCTGGGATTGAACTTTTCGAGACATCTGTTTTAAGTCTGTGGGAATGTTTCTTTTTTTTTGTTTTGAGACTGCCTTGCCTCAGACGTGTTGGTGAAGAATTGCCTAATTTGAGTGGAATCCAAAAACTTGTGCATCTGTAAACCCATGTGATTGATAGCTCAGCATCACGGCCACAAGCCGCAGTAACTGCTGTGCTGTTGTCACTTGAGTTATGGCAGCTGACCTCTGATAAACCGACGGATAAACAAAGGCTGATGTCTTATAATTATTCCTCTAAAATGTAAGGTTATGGAAAGATATTGAGAAAGAGTTTAGGGAAGCATTTCTTGGCAGAAGAAATATGAACCATTTCTATCTGATCTTCTCTGTATGTGTCTGATAGCGCCTTAGATATCCTTACACCACACCAGCAGCCATCTACTGTACTTCTTTAGTGAAAGATGGAAGACAAATTTGAAAGAACCAAGCATATTCTTTCCAGCTGTCGTAAGTGCTGAGACGCTGTGAAATCATATTAGCCCGATCACAGAATTTTCCCCTTATGATAAAATGAAGAACTATGTCTGCATAGGTCCTTTAAGGGCCAATGGTTTTTGCATCTGTGGTGGCTCTGGGATTTGCCTCATGCTTGAGGCTGCTGTGCAGAGACGGAGAAACTTTAGAGGACTCTGGGTTCAGATGGGCTTAGCTTTAATTAAAGGAGTCGCCAACTAAGATGTAATCTTCTGCAATGGAGCTTGGACCAAGTCAGGTCAGAAGAGCAAGAGTTTCACTGTATCTTTATGTGTTTTCTTTGTCCTTGTAAGCTGCTTTTGTAGTAGAGCTTTTGAAAAGGAGAAAAGGCTGCAATTTGTTGTGCTGTAGTGTCTTACACACTTTAACCAAGTCCAGATCCCAAACTGCTAGTTTGCTCACACTGTCCACCTCTGGTTTGGAATAGGATGTGACCTGAACGGGATTCCAGTGTGTCCTTTCATTTATCAATGTTTTTTCTAGATCTTTTGTTTCTCACAATACCACAGACCACACTCCTCAGATAAAAGTATCCGAAAAACTTGGAGAAGAATGAAGTCGGTTTCACGCACTGTTTAGGATTTGGATTAAAAGTCTGAAGACGTGTCCTGTCATTGTCAGTTCAGCTTCTTACTATCTGGCCTAAATTACTAACATTTTAAAGTGAACAGATTGCCGTTTGTCATTTTCCATAATTTAATCTTTTCCCACCAAATCCACCCCACAAACAAAATATTTTCCAAACCCACCCCTTGTTATAGTTGCAACACCAATGTGTTTCTAGATAACTAGCATATCTGTATAATATATTACTTTATAAACTCCCATATATATATTTCACACTCTGACACTAATTTGCCTCTTTTTCAGCCAAAGGCAAGAAGAACTCTAAATCAGAGCAGAAAGGCACAGTGGGACGTGTGACTGGAAAGAAGATCACTAAAATCATAAGCCTGGGCAAGAAAAAACCATCTACAGATGAACAGACCTCATCGGCAGAGGAGGACGTACCAACGTGTGGTGAGCGGTTGCAATACCATTTTGATATACATCATCATTCTGAAGTTTGGGGTCGTTAAGATTAAAAATATTTATAAGATATATAAGAGGTTTCTTGTGCTTATAAAGTGCATTTATTTGATCGAAAATATAGTAAAAACAGTAAGATTGTGATATAGTATTACAGTCTATAATAACTGTTTTCATTTTCATGTATTTAAAAAAAAAATTAATTAATCCTTGCTCAATTAAAAGTACACATTTTAGATGGTCCTGTACATACAGGAACAGGTAAATTAATGTGAACAAGTAACTGAAGTCAGACACTAAATATCTGTAATATCTATAGTGACACATAGTAGTAAATATCTAGACTTTTTTATTGCATATTTCAGGATTTAGTTTGATCTGTTTTGAGCAGCTCCCATTTTTTTCGTCTTCTCAGATATGCAGCCAAAACTCTGCTCTGTCTAGTTTTTTCCATCTAGGTTTTTTCCACCACCTAAACGCATTACCCTAACAGAGGATTGACTTGCTCTTCAACCACAATACCATGATTTTTGCCATTGTCATCACCTTAGAGAGGTTGATAGTCCTAGCATGTCCTAGAATTCAATTTGCTGGCTGTGGTTCTGTTAATATTTTTACACTCTCAAAATTTGATTGTCTGTCCTAGAAATTCAGGAAATTGCTTTAGTTAGATAATGCAATTAATAACCAACTGACAACATTATTTTAAATGAGAATTGATTTCAAAGGATAAGCGCCTGTGACCCGTTAAAAATAATAATATTAATATCAAAGATGGCAACGTCCACAAAACTAAGT